>JBBPDB010000007.1:22521705-22553589 GCA_037974465.1 Brachypetersius altus | reverse complement strand
TATAATGATCATATAATAATCATATGCTGAGTGTTTGTGAAGAAACAGTGGTGTCTGACTGACACTGATCATTATATATGTGCCACAGTGTGGCCTGTCTGACTCCACACTGAAAATACTGAAGCAGTTCTTGATTGGTGCTGCGCTTTACTAAAAACCGCATGCAGGTCTATTGCAGATCCAAAATTACTCAAAAAGTTGATGTGGATGAAAAAAGCAGACCTGAAATCAGCGTGAAAAACTGGTTTAGAAAAGTGTGCTGTGTTGTTTTTTGTTGACCTGTGTTATGACACAGGCTTTTTAGAATAAAATGTAATTTGTTATCAGTTGTGACTTCCTCCCTGAATGTATATACTCTCTTCATTTGCTGAATAAAGAAGGCATTTGATGAACACGAAGGGGCATTTTCGTCTGCCTTTTTCATTCACACTAAATAAGGGTGCCAAACATTCTGGAGGGCACTATAAGCAGCCCACACACACACACACACACACACACACACACACAGACATGCAAACACACACACAAAGCATTGCTTTTGTGCCCTTGAGAAAAGCAATTAAGTGTGTGCATTTAAACAACAAACAACACCCCCCATCGCTCTCCGCCTTGAAGCATGACCATCCATGTAACAGCCAAAGGCCATTACCAATCCTCATTAACACTAATCAAAAACCACTTTGTCTGATAAGAGCTGAGGGGTCGCCTTCAAGCCCCCCCAACCCAACACACACACTTACATACACATCCTCATCCCACTGTTACTGACCCGTCTTGAACAAGGTGCCAGTTTAGACACACAATCTCACCCCAGATGAAGATATGGAGTGTAAGGCCATTCCAATTATAAGTCTGAGGCAAAAGGGGGGCTCTCTGAGATCAGCCGCCTTTCAGCCCGTGCAGTTTATCTACTTGAAAGGGGATTTGACTGGTCTCCACACAATATGGCTCCAGCGAGACTTCCCTCTCTTACCGAATGTAATTATGTAGATGTAGTTGCGGGTGTGTGTGTGTGTGTGTGTGTGTGTGTGTGTGTGTGTGTCGGTTTGAGCCCCATTAGAGTCTTGTTCCTCCTTGCAGTCACTCAAGTCCACAGAGATGCCAAGTGTGTGACCCAAAAGACATTCCACACACTGCGCTGGAGTCAGAGTGGATATGCACAGTGGGGGTCCTTTAAATGAATGATTTGCCGTTTTTTGACCCTAATATCTATTTACCACATCCCTATTGTACCTTCCATAACCACAGAACATCATTTTTAGATTTTTTTAATAATAACCAAAATCTTGACTTGACTTATCCACCTGAGAAAGAAAAAAGTGTCTTACAGTTTATTTTTTTGTGATTTCCTACCTATTTGGGCCTAAAATAAACACAATTTCTTTGAATATATGTTTTATTTTAATTTCCCAGCATGTCCATGTGACGTCCACTGAGCGGCCACCCACTTGAGGCCGCAAGTGGTGTTTTAGTTATGGGGACTCTTATTTTGAAGTCTGTGTACGTTTGTGTTTAGAGTTACAGTTTCAGGTGTCATGTGTTAACGTTAAGTGATTATGTTCTAGGATTGGTTCAGGTTTGAGTGGGGCTTAGTATGTAAGTCTGTATGAGTTTGTATGTCAGGTGCTGGTCAACCCTCATGTTTTCCCGGTGTTTCATGCACGTGGTCCCCTCCTGATGTGTCTACTGGTAGTTATTCTTCTGTTAGCCCCTCATAGCTTTTTGGTTTTGTATGTGGAGTCTGTGTGTATTTTGTAATAAAATTCCATCAACGGAACCTGCACTGTTGCGCCTCACTACCCCAAGCACACGACGGGACATAAGGACAGATTTAGACCAGGTATACAGTACCTGTAAACAACAGCAAATGTGCTGTAACTATGTAAACTGCATATTAACTATAATGTATAATGTAGCTGATTGGCAGCTAATTTTACCACCGTTTTTATGTAGTAACGTATGTTTTTGTCTTAAATAGTCCTGCAGATTGACAAACAAACTTTAGTCTGTTTTATTTTGTTTACAAAACGAAATATTAAATATTAAAAGCATTATGATGGATTTTTACTACATTTTGGAGAAACACTGTGTTTTTTTCTGAACATATAATGAGTATCATCACTATTTTGTAGTACAAGGAGAGGCCTTTTATTTGATGGCAGATGTCAATTTTTCTCTGTGTCACTATGTTGTGATATTATGATTTTGTATATCATTAAAATATTTTTTGTCCGTATTGCCTACCCATGTTGTGAAAATAGCTTCAAGCCGATTTACATCGATTGTTATCACGTAGTTTTACTGTGACAAATTAATGTGCATAATTAATACCCACAAAAAGGAACATTTTATTGATTGATTTATTTAATATCATTTTCATTTTCCTGCATTTTGCAGAGACTGTGAAGCAATCTCTTACTATTTCCATTCTCTTGCAAGTATTATATTTGACTGTAATGCCCATCTCTACTATGTGGTGTTTGTTAAGCTCTCGTTTACTAAATGTCTTCAAACTACAACATCGCTATAACATGCATTAAATATTTTTCTCTTTTTGGTAATTGCAGATAATGGCTGTATGTTCTTTAACCTTCAAGCATCTTATGTGTTTAGCAGTCAGTAATATCTTGTATGACCGTGAACTGAGAACTTTATTGGTTTACTTTGTCATTATATTGAATCAATATGCAAAAGGTCATTGGTAATATCAGGGCAGAAATCTTTGTTCTGCAGGGCCGCACTGTTATCATGAACGACTGTCATAATGCATAGCCTGCCGTGTGTCAGGTTTTCCAGCCTGAGGCCATAGTTCTTAACCTGGAGCTCCATTTCATACCAGGAATACTGCAGTAGCATAAGACATTAAATGAAGAAACTTCTGTTCTCTCGCTCTCTCTCTCTCTTTCAAGACAGAGAATGGTGTAACGCTGCAGTGGCCTGGATGGTACATTGATAGGGGAAGGCAAAATGAAATGTTTCTCAGCGGCTGAAACAATTGTTTGAAATTGCAGCGAAGCAGTGCTCTGCAAAATACTACAGGAACTACTTGAACATCCATTTGTCGCTGTTTGTATGCTTTGCCATCGGTTTGCAAAGAGGAGCCTATGCAGATTTTTTTAACCCTCACAGCTACAGGAAACTCACAGCTAAGCAAAAATGTAGTTTCAGCACATTGTATCCTCTGGGCCAAAACTGAATGCTCTTGTTTTGCATGCCTACAGCTTTGCCTGGTGGGTATGATTCAAAACTATTCGTGACTGAATACGCCGTTTTATCTGGCACCAAGTTGTCAGCAGCAGATCCTTTAAGTCCTGTTAGGCATCAGTGGATTTTTTTGTCCATCACAGCCCACAGATGCTTGTATCAAATTAGGGTAATTTGGAGACCAGGTCAGTGTGGTGGGGAGTGTTATCCAATGGGAAAGGTCACTGCCATTAGGGAATACCTTTGTCAAGAAGTTTAGTCTGCAATAATGTTTAGGTAGGTGGTACATGTCAGTGTAAAATCCATATGAATGGCAGGACCCAAGGGTTCAGCAGAACATCTGGTGTCTTTTTTCATCCCAAAAATAGCTTTTATTTCCTAGTAAACAAATCATATCTCTGTCCACATGAGGTCAAATTAATCATGATTTGTCAGACCAGCCTAAAATGTGTCCATGGTCCTGTTCTGTTGACCATGTTCCCATTGTAGGCACTTTCAGCAATGGAAAAGGGTCATCATGGGCACTCTGACCAGTCTGTGGATTTGCAGTGCCATATGCATCAATTTGGGATGCAGTGTGTGTTCCAAGACTTTTCTGTCCCATTCAGTATTACCTTTTTCCAGTATTTTAGCTGTACTACCTCTGTGGCATTGGACTAGATAAGTGAAAGTGAAAGTGACCATTTGTCATACCATTGATAGGTTAGCCTTTGCATCTCATGTGCATCAGTGATCCTTGGGTGCCCATGATCCTGTTGCCAGGTCACCAACAGGATCTTGGACTATTACTTGGACTATTATTCTAAGTTATCCCTCCCCTTGATAGACACAAGTGGTGGTCACTTCACCTGTGAGTGAATTTAATGGTGTGGATGACTGTATGTTTCACAGTGATAGTAGGTTTGTATTTGCTTTTTGAACACTTATTGTAATATTTATAATAGGCATCTTAGAACGTTGTCTTGTAAACAGGTATATTGATTTAGAGTTTAAAACTAAAATGGTTTAAAACCTAAATAAAAGAATGTCAAGTAGTAAATTGGAGAAGTTAAGAAAACCTTATTAATCTTGGTTTGAGAATCTCTGAGCATTTTGGAGGCAAGACATGATGTTTTCTAAGGAAGCCCATTTCAAAGTATGCAATCTGAGGTCAATGAGGAATTGATTTCTCACTGACCTCTTATTGAACGTTTAAGCAATCCATTAAATGATTAAATAAAAACCATTAGCTCCTGGTATGGCGAGCTGTACACAAGACCTACTTTTAACTGAAACAATGAATAGTCATGACACATCTGAAATTACTGATATTATGTTGATACTGAAGTTGATCTGTGGCTTTAAAATGGAAGCTAAAATGTAACACGAGTCATGAGTCTGAGAATGGTGTAACACTGCAGTGGCCTGGATGGTACATTTCTACAGCCCTAATCCTGTGAGGGGGCGTCCAATGCATCTCCATACATTAACTTACTGTAGTAACATTGGTTGTTAAGGCTCAAGTCCAGGTACCGTCTCTTCTGATAGGTTGGCATGCACATTTATATCGATATGCTTTACCCACAAATATTTTCTTGTCTGCCTGTTTTCAGTAAATACATTTTCGCTTGAATCTGTGCTGCACCAGTCAAGCACATTTCTATGTATTGACAGGATTTGGCAGAAATGACCAATTCATTTCAGGCCCTAATCAACAGATAAGTGAATCCCTGTTTGCATTTGGTGTGTGTGATCATTACTAGAAGGGAATGACTGCAACTGTACATAACAAACGGGCATAACACACTGAGTTTATTTTTAGATAGTGGAATGAGAATGAATATATAGATATATGGCCAATGTAATGAAGACTTTCATTAAAGCCATACTAATAGTTGGTCTGTAGCTGGTAGCTGGCAGCTGGTAGCCTAGTGGTTAGGCGATCAGAAAATCCGTTTTCGATTCCCAAGACCGCTAGGCACCGCTGAGGTACCCTGAGCTGAGGTACACTGCTCCCCGGGTGCCGTGTTCCTGGCTGCCCCCTGCTTCACTTGGTGAATGTGTTAAATTTCGTGGCTGAATTTCGTGCTGTTCACACTGTGTGCTGTGGTGTGTTCACGTATGACAAAATGGTCACTTTCACTTCATAGTTTCTTATGGCTCGTATACTCCTGCACATTAGTTCACAATCATTAGCAGTAATCAGAGTAATTTACTGGCTGTATTGCTTATCCAAATCAGCCTTTTACCTCATGATATCCAAAAGCTGTAGTCTCTTAGATTGCTTAAAAATCCAGCACCCGCAGTTTCCAAGGTTTTTTATGAACTCTGTTGCGCCACTGCTTTGAAATCACTCTTCCCTTTAACCTGCACAAAACTCATGATGTAACATGGCATTACTGAGCATGAAGAACAAAAAAGCTTTTAGTTTAAAATGCGTTTTTGTTTTAGTTTTTAGTTATTTTTTGTTTAATTCTTTTATTTTGCTAAAGCTTTCCTTTACTACCAAAGTCATCAAACCATGTTTTAAGTACTTGATTGTGTTGTCGAGTTACAAAGTGTTTATGGAACATTAGCAAAATGTCTTAGAAAAGGGCAATAGCGATTACATTTGTTTATTTAGAACGTTGTGCTGTCTGCCTTGTATTTTCACCTTAAATCCACACTTTACCAAGGAAACTATGATGGCTAGAATTGCATCTAAAGGTCAGGCTGGTGTTGATGTGACTCTAAGTGGGTACTGGATTATCTAAAATGATTTTCCCTTCCAGAGCTAAGACAGTTTGCAGGATCAAGGCTTTCTTTTAGCAAATCTGTCACTGGTTCTATCTTTAGACCCTGGTTTGCGTGGAGAGAAATGTTGTTGGACTCCTGTGTTGCTTTCTTTTTCTGTCCCTGTCTCTTACTTACTGCACATCTCACCAATGCTCTGACAGTCAGAGCGCGAAGCAGCAGGGAAAACACAAGAGCAGTGCTGATGCTTGGAATGGAGCAGCATGTGGAAAGCAGAAAGACAGAGAGAGAGAGAGAGAGAGAGAGAGAGAGAGAGCGAGAGAGAGAGAGAGAGAGACAGAGAGAGAGACAGAGAGAGAGCTGAATCAGTGCCTTTAGTGTAATAAAAAGCTCTCTCAGAGTGGAACAGTGGGCAAAGCCCCGGAAGGCTCCCAATTCCTTAAATTTAAAGCATTGCATTTTCTACCAGTGCTGTATTATACATTAGTGTCGCTGTAGTAAACCTTCTTTTTCCCTTTCCTACCCTCATTCTCTCTAGCACTCTCTCCCTTTTTATTCACCCCCTCCCTCTTTTCCTCTCTCTGGTCCCTCCCTGCACCCCCCTCCCTCACTCTTCCATACACATGCTCCCTGCCTCCCTCTCGCCTCACTCTCTCTCTTGCCTGCTCGCTTGCCAGTCCAACATGTTGCCTGCGCGATGCTGCGCTCCAAAGTGGAAAGCATCCTGCCGGCGTCCCGGCAGAGCCGCGGCCCCGCCGCCCGAGCCGCCACGCTGCATCTGAAAGAACTCCACCAGGAGGAGGAAAACCAACCCAAGGCTTCATCGCCTGCTGTCTCCATGTGGAGGGGGGCCATGCGCGGGAGGCGTTACCTGCTGGAGAGAGGCAACCGACCCGGGACGGGTGGAGGGTCCGGAGAGGGCAGTCGAAGGCAAAGGTCCCCTGACTGGCTATATGAGTCGTACTGCCGCATGAGCCAGCAGCACCCACTCATTGTCTTTCTCCTGCTAATCGTGATGGGGGCCTGTCTGGCACTGCTGGCTGTCTTCTTTGGCTCAGGACTGGTGAGTACAGAGGGCACAGAGAAGGTCACGAAAAGGGGCACCATTAGTGGCCCGGGCGCTGGCCTGGAGCAACCTGCATGGATAGGGGACTCAGGCTCTTAGTGTCCCTTGTTTTCTCTTTCTTTCTTAGTTCTGAGTCTGTCTCTCTTCCTTTGAGCTCTGATTCTCTCTCTGTCTTTCTCTGGGTTCAGAATTTCACTGTCTTTGCATTCTGATTCTTGCCTTTTCTCTCTGATCTCATTATTCTTTCTCTCCCTTTGAATTCTAATTCTCTGATCTGATTCTCTCACTCTCAACTCTGATCCTCTTTCTCTATCTGAATTCTGTTTCTTTCTCTGAATTCTGATTCTCTCTGTCTCTCTGTCTCATTCACTCTGTCTCTCTCTACCTAATGTCCCTTTCTTTCCGAGACTCAGTTTGAGACAGGTTTCCCCATTATCTGCAGCTGATGCTGCCCATCTTTTGTGCTGCTTTGGATGACAGCCAGCACATTTTCTGAGTGAAGATAACGAATGGGAGGTGGGACAAAAGCTCTGGGAAATCGGTGCTATTTACACTCCGGCCACATGCCTTTGTTTATTTTATGGAACGTTTCATCTTTGCCTTCTCTTCTACTTGATTCACCCTGAGAGCCATAAAGATCCTGCAAGGCTCAAAACAACGAGCATATCTGTAAAATCAACAGGCTTAGTCATGGCTAATTATGCTGAATGAATCGAGCAGAAACTATTAACCTGTCAATGATAAGGTACTTCCATTTAATCTCCTTCTGAGCCTAGCTCAGTTGTTGGGAGAAAAAAAAACTGCCCCATTGAATTCAAACCTTATTTTTCTGTGTTGCTGTGACATTCTACTCTTAGTTGCTTGTTTCCAAGGTCTACATTTTGTTTATATGGCTAAGACAATGTAAACAAAGTTAAATAATATTGTTGAGTCTTATTATTTCATTGTATATTTGACTTTTATAACTTTGTTGTCTCATGAGCATGCGGTTAATATTTACTTGCTCATTTAGGACTAGATGCAAAAGCTTCCCAAAAAAAACGGAATGTAGAATAAAACTCTTTAAACTGTATTGCTGGCTTGTTTCTGAGGCTGTATGTCATGCCTGTAATCCTGTGCTCAAGCACCTTGTAGAGTATGTGCTGGCTGTGTTGAGTATTTTAGGCAGCGTTTGGTGGAAAAGAGCAGCATTTATCTGAACAGCAAGCAAGAGCGAATCTGTGAGCCAAGGCAAAATATTGACACACGGCTAAACTGCAGGTTTTTTTGGGCCACAGATTCCACTTGAGCCCAGGCGAGTCACTTGAAACCACTCTAAATAACAGATCACTGAAAAAGCATCGGCTATTACACTGAAAGCAAGGCTCATCAACCTTCTGTTCGAAGGTTTGGTCTGTGTCACTAGCTAAGGCAAAACCCTTTGGACGTACATGTTTTCTTGCCCATGTTGCTGCTTTTTCTTGTGTCCTGACTGCCTGACCTACATCCAAAACTGAAGCTGGACTGGAACGTAAGGGTCTTTCCCATTCCGGTGACTGCACACATCACATCGATTGTGGAAAAAACCCGGAGAGCATGTGTGCTCTAGGGCCATTTCTGAAGATGTGTCTCTTTCTCCCCATGACCTGCTTCCACTATGCCCTCAACCCATTCAGCGGGCAGCAGCTGAAACAGTCTGCTCTGCTTGTGCTTTCTCTGCACAGTTGGTGCATGGGGCTGTGCTTGGGGGCTCAATGTCTGTCCTCTGTGCTCACAAGCCCATGCAGGAAATCAGCCCCTGGATTACCCCTTAGAAGTTTAAAGTCTGCATTTTTCCCCAGTTATTTTCCTCCTTTAAGGCTGGACCTTGTCCGTCTGCTTTGGACAGTTAAATTTATTAAAGGGATTGTTGTTGCTGCTTGAAAGCCTCTGTTGTTGTTGTTGTACTGAGAAGCAAAAACAACAAAATCTTTCCACCCAGACACATAGAGTCCCTGAAAACATACGTCAGAAAATACCTGTCCTGAATTGAGTCCTGTGAACCTTGAGCATCGGCACCCTTGCAGTTTTTAGCAGACCTTTCAGATCTTGCGTGTCTCAGAAAGCTGGACTTCATCCATTATGCATGGGGCTTTGTTTTTTTTTTCTTTCCCCCTCTGTCTCTCTCTCTCTCTCTCTTCATCTCCACTTTCACCCAGACAGCAGATGAGGAGAAAGAGAGAGGTGGTGTGTGCGAAACAGGAAGGAGAGATCCAGCCAAATTCGCTCTGTGTCATCTCCTATAACATTGAACACGTTTCTTTGCAGCTCCGGGGTAAGAGATGCGGACACGCCGGCGACAGCGTGGCAGAACAGCTTAGGATGCTGCTCCCTGCATCAGAACAGGCTCAGGCAGATTTTTGTTTTGCTCTGCAACTGTGCCAGTTGCCAGCATATGGTCAATGAATACAGTGTAAATGGCTGGCAATCAAGCTGTCTTTTCCTCCAGTTGCACTCTAACCCTGATGTGAAATGAAGCTGACTGGGTCGTTGATGTAAATGCTTTTCACATTCAGTTCCACGGCAGCAGCCAGGATTAGTAAGCCAGACCTCTGGTCAATATTTTTCAGCATGTGCACAATTCGTGTAAACATCCCAGATGCGATGAAGCAATCTGTCCCTGTGCTTCCCCTTTTTTTTTCAGACTGTGTTTGACCCTCTGAGACAGCCAGTAACATTATTGTTATTGTGTAACAACGATATTGTTGCTTTAATGGAATTGCTTTGCAAATTATTATTCGTCTCTTTTCAAATTCAAAATACAGTGAACCCACTACACGTGTTTACATATGAAGTTCTATTCACATTGATTGAGAAGAAGTGTTGTGATTTATAAGTTCATTCAATATTTGTTTATATCTGAGTGATTTATGGCCAACTTAATTCAGGACCATTTATTATTTATGTATATGTATGTATATATTTAATATTTTTTAGCATATACTCTTTAATTTCTGTAAGAAAGCCTCAATAAATCTGCATTTGGTCATTAGGATTTTGGTGGGAAGTTCATTGCTTATGTTTTGAAACATCCATCAATGATTCTCCTTGTTGACAAAAACAGAAAAGAAAACACTGTCTCAGGGTTATGGCACATCAACCATCCAAACTAGAATTTTTAGTAAGTTAGTCATTCAGAAAGTTAGCACAAATCAGTTTCTCTCCGCCACATACTGATATATCAATAATCATACATTTAAAAATAGTTTTCTTCAAACCGAAAACTAGCAAATACTACTCAAAATAACTAAAGATGAGACACTGATAAGATGCCTGTTAAATCCTAATCTCTATATTTTGTTCAGACACATGAATTGCTCGCTTACAGTCTATATACAGCAGACAAAATAAGTATTAACTCGTCACCAATTTTCTAAATAAGTGTATTTCTAAAGGTGCTGTTGACCTCGAATTGTCACCAGATGTTGGTAACAATCCATCCAATCCACGCATGCAAAGAAAGCAAACCATGGATGTCCATAAATGTTATGTGTAATAAATTGGAATGACACAGGGATAAAGTATTGAACAAGCTTACTGACATGTATTTAATACTTTGGACAAAAGCCTTGCGAGCCTTGTTGTTGATGATAGCTTTAAGATGCCTCCTGTATGGAGAAACTAGTCGCATGCATTGCTACTACCATTCCGTGGGTCACGTCTATGAACACTGAGTTTTGGTTCTATCCATAGATTTTCTACAGGATTCAGGTCAGTTGATTGGGTGGCTGGCCACGATAGCAGCTTTATTTCCTTTGAGAATTTCGGCTGTGGCGTTTGAGTGCATTACTTTTTTTTTTTTTAAAGAATTGGATCTGCTAATTTCAGGTCTTTCTGAAGCTCTTCAAAAGTGGTCATTGGACAACTCTTCTGATAATCTGTCTGAAATCTTGCATGGAGCACCTGGTTGTGGCTGGTTTATTTAAAAACGGTTTTCTTTCAGACACCTTTTTGTAGGCCATCGGTAGGGACCAGCTGATATTAAATTGAGTGTCAGGATTACGTTCTAATGACTGATTTCAGCTGCGGTCATGACTTTTCATACCTTCATTTCTTTGTGTTTAATACTTTCTTTACAACCCTTAAAATTATCCTTAGAAATTTGGTGACGTTTTCAGTGCTTATTTTACCCGTTTTAAATGCTGTATACCTCATTGTCATATTTGTATTACAAAGTAACTGACAAATCTATTTTTAGCATTTTAAACAGTTTAGCAAAAGAATGACCAATGCAATAATATTGGGGTTCATGGCAAAGCTTCTGGCCTGTTCAGATGTGTCTAAATTGAGCTAATGGAAGATTGGCAACCAGGTTGTTAAAGCACAAGGCAGTCATTATAGAGATTGTGGCTCAGCGCCACACTGACCCACATGAATGCTTTTACTCACAGCAGAAGGCTGTGCAATCACTACATACTGATGACATAGTGGGTGGGGGGTGGGGGGTGGGGTGTCTCAAGTTAAAACAAATCAGTAAAGGTTCTTTTTATTTAACTTAATTACAAGATGAAGAAATTAAAGCTGAACATGCATGTGATCCATATTTTTCACATGTAGCAAATACTTTAGTTATTGTCATGTCGGCTGACTGGGGGAAGGACGCAGCTGCACACATGGGAGTTGCAGAGAGAGAGAGTTTATTAACAGTCATTCAAAGTCCCAACTGAAAACACAGCCACTGAAATTCCAAACACTAGAGCACAGGACCCCTTCGTCCGCTCTCTCGAGGTGGAGACCTCTCCTTTGTCTCCGAAGAATGACTTGATCTGCCCTTTGTTAGGTTCCACTCCCGGTCTCGAGCCCCTGGTTGCACACCGCCACTTGTCCTCCACTCGGTCTTGGACAGTCGCCTCTCAGTCAGTAGCCGTATGGCCGCCTGCTCCCACTCCTCGTGGCTGCTCCTAGACAGGAAGAGACTCCCAAACACAAACTCAGTCCCTTCCTTAGCACCTGACCTCCAGCATTATTCACTGAATCCAGGGTGAGACAGTTGGGAGTTTGCTGACTCTACTAACCTGCTACCGTAACCCACAAGAGGCACTTCCCTCCAGATTCTGCCTGAAGACCCACCAACGTTTTGCTGTTCAGGCTTTTGGATTGCAGACCTTGGCTTGCTGACATAGCAGTGCTAACATTGTATGCCTGACCTTGCTTTCCGGTGACCACGCACTGTGATTGTGGATCGACCGGGCTTTATCCAGTCTCTCCACCAATCACAGTGCGCCCCCACACACACGGCTCCTAATTAATTCAGCTGAGGAGACACAGGCATTCCCACCGCTCCTGCCTGAGCTCTCATCCCGGAGCACTCTAACATGGAACACCTGTGTGCAATCACCAGGTGCCTCCGAGCTCCTCGCCAGCTCAGAGCCAACCTGCTGATTGCACACTATCCTGCCACGTGGCAAAATCAAAGGCTGCTCTCTACCAGCAGCCACCCTGAACTAAACCCAAAACACAAACAATACATAAACTAAAGGGCTGCCTCCACCGGCAGCCACCCACAGACGTAACAGTTATAAATATCTATATATCATACATACATTGCTCTGAATAGTCTAATATCAAAAAAGGTACATTTTAATTTGCATTTTTAGCAAATTAGCAGCTATTCCACCTAGCATCACTTTTAACAGATGTCAGTTTGTCAACGTGTCAGTAAATACAACCTTCGCTGCATCTGCTGAAATTGCCAATACTAAGATAATACAGAGCTGTTATTACTGTCTTCCCCAATGTATGACAGCATATCCTTATGAGGATCTTTGAAATTTAAAACATGAAAACGGTAGCTGACAACAAACATCACATAAATTAAGCCAAATGACTAGTTCTATATAAAAAATGTTCGCTTTCAGAGTCATTGCAGTTATGATCACTATCTAGTAAGGCCTTCAGATCAGATTCCAGCTAAGAAGTTCTATCGCCCAACAGTCTATTTCTTGATTCCACATCATCATCATCAGTTTTATCATGAGAATATTATTAAAATGATGTCAAAATATTGTAGTCTGTGTATTTTAGGAAACCAGTCATCAGACTTTGTGGAGTAGGCAGTAATTTAGTACAGCTTCAGAGTATTAAGGGCGTGTCGCACTGATGCTCTGTTCTTATCTCTTGTCAGGATATCGAGGCCCATGTCGCCTTTGTCATCACTGTCCCGACGGCTCTGGCCATCTTCCTCAGCATCTTCGTTCTGGTCTGCATTGAGTCAGTCTTCAAGAAGTTGCTGCGCGTGTTCTCCTTAGTGATCTGGGCCTGTCTGGTTGCCATGGGCTACCTCTTCATGTTTTTTGGCGGCATCATCTGTCCTTGGGATCAGGTAAGACGAGATGGTTATTGGGCCCCTGAGCTTGCTGTTTTCATTCATGGACTCTGTGTAAAAGGAGTCTTGCAGAAAACTTATTCATGAGTGGAGAGAAAACACTCTAGGATTATTGGAAAGAATGAGGAGGATATTAAAATGGAGTGCTGTGTGGAAATTAGGTCGGAAATATACAGTGTGGAATAAAATTAACAGATCTAGAGGGTACCAAAAGCACAGCTGTTATCTAAGGTACACTTGGGTTTAGTTCACTTTATCCCATTTATTTCTGCCCTATATCCAGATATAGGGTTTCTTTCTTGTGCAAAGTGACTAAGATACCCTTTAGGCGGTGTGCTATATTTGTTATGGAGTACTCATTGTCCAGCCTCTTAGATTGTAAAGTTGTGTATGTTAAGTCCATTGATATTATGATCACATGAACTAAACAGCAGTACAGTATTTACAAATGAAATGTCAGATATCTAGCAAAATTACTCAGTGTTCTGTATTGCCCCTTGAGTTATATTGTCCACTAGGTAACATGGCTTTTGGTTTTTTGCTGATTGTTTCTTCTTGATTCATCCGCGACTAGTTAATACCCAGCTATGGGACGTACCATTCTTGGCTGGAACTTATTGCTACTTCTCTTGTTTGCAAAGCAACATACACATATGTTGCACATATGTGGTGGAATCATCTGCTGTTGTTCTGTATTAATGTATTTTTAACATGACCTGACTCTGGTTTGAAAGAGTGGGTACATTTGTTGAAGTATTAGAAGAAGCGTGTGCAAGTTTGACTGTCATTTCTAATGTCTTATTTGATGTAAATAAGAAGGTAATGGGTTAGACCCATTCGACCTTAAGTATGTTATGTGACATTGCATCCAGACATTTCGGCTCATTTTTTAAAACCAGCCTTCACTCTGTAATGGCTGACAAAGGCTGGATAAGAGGAGGTAACTAATAAAGCACAAGAGATATGTAGCAGTAAAGTATCTTTATTGCAAAATTACTGTCCCATTTTATCTGTGTAGTGGGCTTTTTAAGCTTGTTAAGGCTGTATATACAGGGACTAGGCACGTCATTAAGTACACCTACCTTGTATTTACCCTCATTGTTCATTTTATCAGCTCCACTTACAATATAGACGGTAGTCCATCTGTTTCTCTGCGTCATTTGTCCTCCTTTTACTTCATTCATCAATTATCAGGAACCTCACAGAAGCACAAGTAAGCAGGTATTATTTGGGTCAAGGGTGACTGTCGGCGCAGCAGAAATGCTGATACAGTAGTGGTATGTTAGTGTGTGTGTGTGTGTGTGTGTGTGTGTGTGTGTGCGCTGCATGGAGTGGATGATACACAGTAAAGCTGCTGGATTTTTCAGACTCTTCACCTCTGCTGGGTTGAAAATAGTCCACTAACCAAAAATATACAGAAATGTCCTGCGGCCGGAAAGTGATGAAAGACTAGAGGATGACCGACACAACCTATACAACAAGATGAACTATCATCAGTAACTTTACATTTATAATGTAGACCAATAGGGTTAGATATGTGTAATAGAGTGGGCAGAAATTAGACACCGCAATAAACAATATATCTGTAAAGTAAGTGGAACTGATAAAACGGTCATTGATTGAAGATGATTCGTAGGTGCACCTAATGAAGTAGCTCTTCAGTGTAAATAACTGCCTGGTGCCAGCAATAGTTTCGGAGGATACTTGTGTTAATTGAAATGTATTCAACTGGGGGACGAGTTCAGATAGTAACCAGAAGTGTGACCTGTCTTTGGAAAATGATGTATTTCATGACGAATATTGTGTTGCTAGGCTGGTGGTGGCAGTCTGATACTGCAAGTGTAGCCTGGGTCTCAGTCTTTTAACGCACTGTACCTTTGGAACGAGTGGCATATGGTGAAAGACAAACAAGGCTAATGTCAGACATAGAAGGAACAATGGTTTCCTGTGTCAGTCAATAACCTGTTTCCTTCTGGATTAAGGAGACTACATGAGTGGCTCTGAGGAGCTGCAGTCACCAGTCAGACCAGCTGACTTGTGAATTTTTGAAATATCACATTAATATTAGTTACTTAAGTCATATGCTGTATTGATAACAATCTCTCTGTAATCAAGCAGACCCATATACTAATAAGAAAAAAGCATTTACTTTCTTATGTGAAGGATGAATATGCTGCTTGTAAACCTTACCCAGCCGTATATGTAATAGTTGAATAATCTTTGGTATGTAAATCAAAACAGAATCCTACAATGCCGCAAAACGTATAGACGAATCCAGACATTTACATTTACGGCATTTATCAGACGCTTTTATCCAAAGCTTCCAATTCCTAATTACAGGGGACAATCTCCCTGGAGCAACTCGGGGTTAAGGGTCTTGCTCAGGAACCCAGTGGCGGTGTGCTGAAGGTAGGATTCGAACCCAGGACCTCTTGGTCTAGAGGCAAGTATCCTACCCACTACGCCACCACCACCCCAGACATAATATGCTCCTCTTTGTTTAGTCTCTGCCTTCAACAATGCACTGTCTTCTTGAAGAAAAGAGGGAGGTGGAGAAACACATCTTAGTATTACAAGGTGTTAAGGGTTCTTCTTTTTGAGCTAAGACAGTTGGGGAGGTTTCTTTGTTTGAACCACTATCGTTCAGCTTTCTAGCTTTCCACTATCTTTCTATTTTGGTCTCCCATGAAGCTTGGCTTTCAAGTTCCACCTCCAAATATCTGATACAGATGAGGTAAGAAATAAAAACTGCTTAGTACATTAGGGGTTAATCCTCATTTGTTTTTAGCATCTCACATGTAGAAACAACACATTTTTTAAATTTTATGTAGTGAACACATCCATTAGCAACTTTATTTGGTCACTTGAAGGTTATGTTTGGTATTTTTTCCCACGTATTGTTCATTCTGGGTTTTCACTGTGTGCTCGGTAATGTCTGTGCCTTCCGGCGCTCTGTAACAAATACAGTCAGTAACCAGTCTTCCACCCTGCCTTGCACATAAAGGTGAGATTGGCCTTGATGTGTCTCTGAGGTCACCTTCACATCAAAGTTTTTTTCCCTGCTTGAACACCCAGGCCCTTTTTTGTCGTTTGGGACTTTGTGAAGCCTCCCTTGTCTGAAACAGTACCCAGACACGGTTATGATTTTGCAGTGTGTGTAGACTGTGCTTTATGTGTTTATAGTATTACTAGAAAGCTTGAATCAGAATCACTTCTGAGGTTCTGAGTCTCAGCATTCTGTGCAATTTGGGTAATTGCATGTGAAATGCCAAGCAAAGTCACGGCTATGTCAAGGCGACACGAAAGGGACAAAGCTTTCTTTGTTTACCACGTCTCTTCACCAGCTTATAACCACTGGAAAGGAGGGACACCCTGGGCCAGGCACTAAACTGAAAAGGTCTCCTCCTTCGCACTGTTAAAATGACTAAGACGCTAATCTGCCGTTACCGTGGTGTTACGCTGCCTAGCACATCTGCTTTGTCCCTGAAACAGAGAGAGGCCGGAGAAGAAGCAGAGCTGATTAAACACCTTTCTGCCATGCTGTGCTGGGAGGCAACAAAGAAACACTTCAGAATCAAACAGTGATTAAATGTTTGCTTTTGAATTCCAAACCCGCTTGCATTCGTATTACAGAGCTCATTGCAAAGATTAGCTTCAGTCTCGTCTCCTGCTGCCAAAAAACAGTCCAGCCATTTTGGTAGCTCTTTAGTGGGACAGGTGCTCAGGCAGATCTATATTAAGTTCCTCAGAAGTGTCTATGTTCTTAAAAGCATAGCAGACATAAAGGTTCCTTCAGTACATTAAATAGTTCTGTATCTGTTTCTGTTGGTGGCATTCACTACAGTAGCTGGCGTTTTTCATGTCAGTCAGTCTGACGGTTCTGGCAGTTCAACAACAAAGCTCATGGCTCTCTATAGCTGGAGCAGAGTGAACCTTAAATAATCAATAAACATAAATGAACTAGAATAAACATGTCAAATGAAAGAGAAAATCCTAAAAGAAGTGTAAAATTATGGTTGTTGCCTTTGACCCTTTTTTTAATCAAAAAGTACACGTGTTAACTTGTGACCTATCTCTGCCTTTTGCCCCGTAAGACCACCGTATTAGGTTCCAGCACCCCTACTGGTTAAGGATGAAAAAGGTCAAAAAGGGTCAAAAAACTGACGTTGCTTAGAATCAAAGAACTTGCACAGGTACTGTCTTCTTTTCAGACACCTCCAAAACTACCAACACCCTCCAAGACAAAATGTCTTCAGCTGCTCATGTTGGCTTGTAATCTTAAGGTGCATTTACATAAAATCCTATAGTCAGATATGAATTGTAATGAATTCTAATGGGTTACAGATGGTCACAGAGCAACAAGGGGTTAGCAATATGGCTGTATATCTTATCGTGAGAAATAACACCACAGTGTGTTTTCAGCATACGTTGTGAACATCATCACTACTAAGGGACCTTGACCAGCTGCGTCTTTCATCACAGCGAGAATGCAGTGAATTAAATAAATAAATGAGTAATTTGTTTGTCATTTGTTTTGCTGTTATATTGTTAGTTATTAGCTGTAAGAAACAAACACTGTTGTGTGTTGTGAAAATTGCATCTTTAATTTTTAATTGTACGCTCAAAGCAACACCCTGTAGATCAGTATACGCTCCCCAGGAAGAAATCTGGGATCCCATTAAATATTTGGAGCATTGCTTTCAAATATGACCACATGACACTTGGCATCACGAAGAGAGTGCACGTTCATCACAGAGTTGAATATATATTCTTATCGACCTACAGTCACACACCCTGCTGAAAATAGCTTTAGAGAGACCCCAGTCAACTATTGATCACAAGCACGTGTGCACAGACAGACAGACACACACACACACACACACACACACACGCGCACACATATAAAGTTAACAGATGGAGCTGCTGTTTTATAGGAAACAGGGAGCTTCTCACACTGTCTGAGCCAGGCAGTAAAACAACTCTCCATCCGTACACTACAGTCTGTCTCTGTGGTACTCTGTGTTTTTGTAAAGTGTGTGCATTATGATCTCCAGCCAAGAACTGTGCATTAGATAATTTCACTGCTTCCCCTTGCAAATACCACATGTGTGGAGGTTTTTATGTCTTCGCTAGACATATTATTATAATTAATCGTGTTTCTTAGTTTCACTTCTTATCATCACTGTCTAGAAAACCAACCCAGCCAAAGGGGTTAGGAGGTTATATCAGGTCTTTTGGATATTTACACTACATACATTAATTCATTTGATTTTCATGACATGCAGAAAATAAATGTACTATAAGAATAATAATTATGAGAATATAAAATGTGAAATTTACAGTTATGTATCTACTTTTGAATCTGCCTCTGGCGTTCTTTCTTCCTATTAATGTGCTAAATCTTTTTTCCGCTTTGTTCATTTTGCTTTGGCTTGAAATAAGGATAATCCATTTGAAAACGTGATTAGGCAGTGGCAAATAAAGCTCACTGTAGAGGAAAGCAAAATGGCCATATCCTGTATGATTTGTGCTTTTTCAGGTCTGGCTTATTTGCCTCCTCATTCTCTACAAATCAAGAACTGGGTAAACAGAGGAGCAGATGCATTTTTTTGTTTTACGTCATGGTTGGTCATTCAACCAGCTTTGGCTACGGAGCTAGGATAACAACAACTTTCTGAAGCATAAATCACTGCCTGTCTGATTAAAACATTTAGGGTCAGTAGTCTAAATAAAAAAACAACACATTTATGAGGAATATGAAGTGGAAATCTGAGAATGGTGGGCAGGCTTTTTGAAGATGCTGAAGGTTTTTTTCCTTAAATGAAGACATCTATGGCTATAGCATAGCCTAACAAACCAGCAAGGATAAATCTGACGAAAGTGTGGTGGTGTCTAGCTGGAGCGACAAACTGAGAGGCTGTTTTGATGGTTAGGCCTGGAATAGTTCCTTTTTCCTCCCTTGTTTTCAGTGTGTGTTTCGGTGTGCTGTGTTTACACGTCAGTGTGGTAGCTAGGATACCCTCAGAGTAAAGGTCAAGACACAGACGACATGTGCCAAAGGCAGGGCACAGTACCTTGAATGGCCAGATTGTCTTCTATACTGCCTTCCTTCCCTGGGCTTTTCTCAGGCGTTCATTGACTTATTCTCTTCCTGTTCGCTTTATCTTTCCGAGCTATTGACTCAGCAGGTGTCTGTAATGAATAAGGACATCCGAAGAAGAAGACAGGAGAAGTTTTCTGTTACCACAAACAATGTCATTCCAATTTTGATGAAGCCTCAAAACTGCCATTTTAGTAGTTAAATTAGAAGGCAGTGAGAATGGAGAACACGTCTGCAAACGGTGTCACTTTTCTGTGGTATGAATGTTGAGCCTACAGATTGCTTTGGCTGAGCTGACAGTATTGTCTACTCACAGACATTGCTTGGTCCCCTTGAAGCAGAAACTCTGCAAGACTGTCTCCAGACACATAGTGTGTTCACAGCATATGTTCTGTTCCAAGCAGGAAAAATACTTTTAGCTCTCTTGACTCATATTGAGCAGCTGCTGGAGCTAGTTAGCTGTCTACTGTATCCTGAGGGGCATCGTTGCTAAAAACGAGTTATGTTAATACAAGTATCTCTGTGATGTTCATTTAATGTGGTGGATTGTCTCTAGGCACAGTGCAAAAGTCTCTGTTCTTTCTGAGAGTTTACGCGTGTCCTTCATAGTTATACAAGCACACCCCAAAAGATTATGTATCAGGACACTACACTGGAGGCATGGACCTCTATGTGATACCAGGAAGAGCCAAGATGCATTGCATTCAGTTTTACTCTCTTCAGGTTAGCCAAAGCTGTACAAATTCCTCTGGAGGGAAACTGTCATTTGAGGCTCTGGGATGCCTCTGATACCTTTCCAAAATATCTTCCCAAATACAATGTATATACAAACAGTATGTATGTGCTAGAAATGTCCTTCCTCTGTCCTCACAGATCCAAAACCTGAAGAATCATAGATTTTGTATTTGGAGCCAAATGCGACCAACTGCCTTCTGATGTTTTAATCTCTAGACAGACAGACTGCACCAGCGCTCTCCGCTGCATTAACATGTCTGGAGCGCACTTTTCATTTTCTGTTTTAGTCAATTGGATGCTTATCCCAGGGCCACAAAGCTTCCTCTGTCTCTGGAGCACTTATCTGCACAGGCCAGCCCATCACCCCTGCTGAGACTGGCTGCTCTATGAGACCGACAGTCCCCATTGCATACAAGCTGAGCAGCAGCAAAAGCAGGGCAAACCGAATACCCTACATCTCGCACTTCGCATCTGCCTGTACTAAGCCAGTGTAGGGGGAAACCCAGGTTTGCAAATATGCTTTAGTTTTCTTTGTTACCGAGCAACCAATATATAATGAACAACCAGTCATGCTTGAGTTTTAGATTGAAGCTAGCATGTTATTTGTCTTTATGTTTAGCAATTATAACGCATTGATCTGAGACTGGTATTTTTTAAAGCATTATAATATTGAAATCACTTTAACAGATTATTTGAAAGGACACATTAAAACCATGGGCCCAGTGTAGGCTTAATGCTGTTTAATGCTGTCTGCTATGATGAATGATACAAGGTGCAAAATTCATCTGAAAGTGCCACCACTTGGTGTCCTACTATTATTCCTATTAGCACATTACTATTGGATTTCTCTGCTTGATTACTGGCTTATTTGTTCTAGCCATTCCACATAATTCAGTTACCAGCATTGCATTTCATGGTGCTAAAGTGGAACATGAAGTAAAGTAAATTACATCTGAATTTTAGATGATAACCTCTGTTTATAATGAAACCCTAATCGAAGGAACTGGCAGAGAAATTGGTCAATCAGACACAAACAAGACAGAACATTTCAAATCAAATAAGCCAATGCTTTGTTGCTGGTAATGGATATGTCATGTGGCAGTCATATTATGGTAATTGACATATAACAACTGAGGACAGTTTGAATTTTGGAACTTCTTTTGAGCTTGGCATACAGGAGAATTGGCCCAAGTAATTTTCTATCAATTTAACGAGGTCATTTTTTTTTTGTCAAAAGGTTGTTTATAAAAATCATTAGCTTGTTAGTTTCTCCCCCTATGGGGTACTCTGGTCCTTGTCACAACATGTCGAGACTGTACTGTAATTAATGCATGCGCGTTTTCTTTTGTATGCGCTGTTGTTTTCTTTTGTAGAGCAGTGAAAATCCAGTAATAAATTAATTTAATTTACAGCAATAAATATTAGACTTCGCACGATACCACTTTTTGATGTCCAATACCGATATTGAAAATTTGGATATCTGCTGATAGGATACAATCTTGTACTTGCTGAGTCTTTTTTAAACAGTATTTAAAGAATTAAAAAATTATTCTTTAAAAAAATGTCCGGATACATTTTGTATATCTTCACACAAATACAAATATCATAACTGCGATATAATAAAGGAGAAACATTGCACAGAGAACATGGTCTAGTAAGATGTTCCCTATGTGGTGCCGTTTGTTAAAACAGCTTAACAAATTGAGACCTTTCCAACGACCCCTCTTTCGCCATAATAGCTCTGGGAGAAGAGGAGTTTCGGGCAAAAGTAATGGGACACCCGGGCGCGGTGAATGATATAACGCTGGATCTCCCGGGACTATTATGGCAAAGGAGGGATCTTTGGAAAGGTCTCATCGAGCCTTATCTAACTGTGAAGTTTCACAGAGATTGATAGTTGCCACGCCTAGAAAAACAGTGAGCATGTTCTGTTGGGGTATAAAGTATTTACACAACTAGGCGAGGTGTCCCAATGCATTTGGCAGTCTTGGCTTTTCCTTCTTTGAGTCCAAAGTAAATCCAAAGTAAATCCAAACTGTTGACATGTTGGCAAGTCTCACACATAACAGAAACTTGTATCACGTGATGCACGTCGCAAATCACGTTATGCGTGCTGTAATTATTTTCCGTATTTTTTTGCGGATCAGATTATGTTTTTTATTTTCTAACAGTAAATGAGCAATAGAAGTATACACTCATCCACGGAAAAACAGTCTAAAAAATGCAGTCTATAGTTAGCAGCCCAGCAAGACACTTGTTAGCAGCACTGACCGTATAAACTGAAACTGTTTCACACTTTTAAGACAAACCATACGTAGCACTGTACTTGCCTTGTGGTCAGTATAAATATATAAATGGTTGGAGGAAATGAGGAGAGCACCATCACTCCATATCAGTTCTCTTCATTTCCATAACATAAGGGTCATGCCTGATGCAGCCAGGCTTGAGGACAGGTGGAGGCTCTTGCTGGTGCAGGCATGCAAGTGAAGGGTTTTGCTGGTGAAAAATGGCGTAGAAACAAGGGGAGCCTGCATAAAGGAGATGCATCTGACTGGCAAAGAGGTGGAAGGTCTTGCTATATAATTTTAGGCAATGTTATCAGGTGCTGCAAAAATAAGAGCATGTCCAGTGAATGGACGGCCTACATTTGTGGGGCAGAGGATGATTATAGTTTGGAAATGTGTGAATAAACATGTTTTATGATTAAAATAAGGGCTTATCAGAACCAACTTACTTGACTACTTCATTTCTTATCTTTGTTTTGTGCTTCATTTGTTGCTGCCTGTTGCAGGCAGACTTGAGAACAGCTGGAGGTTCTTGTTTGTTGCAGGCTAGCATGAGGACAGGCTGAGGCTCTTGCTGGCACAGACTGGCATAAGGAGAGGTGAAAAATCTTGCTGGCACTGTCTGTCATAAGAATAGGTAGAGGCCATTGTTGGCACACACTGGCATTGGGACAGATAAAGGCTCTTGCTGGCACAAGCTGGCATAAAGCCCATATTAGGTTTTGGCTGGATAATGGAACCACTTACTATACAGTTGGAGGCGATGAGTCGATAACATTTCATCTCAGTGAACAATTAGATACGCAAAATGTTTTTAAATTTCTTACCTTGTGTAAAAAGTGGGGTGAGTCAAGTCAGGGTCAAGGGTCAAGGTCAAGCCTGGGTTTCTTCAGGAGATAATTGTTCTTAAGTTGTATTGTTATTTTATTCCACCAGGATTTGCATCTCTTCTTCTTCTACAGTTTTTGAAATAGGGGCATGGTTTTGATGTCAAAATGTCCATTAATATCACTTCAGTGTGTGCATACGCAGCTAATCAATCAGAGCTAAAGTGCTTGTCTCTGAAACAGGAGATGGCCAGTTTGAATCCATTAGGTGAGAATTTTTTTACACAAACCTATTTTGGCGTATTTTGGGTGTTTCTAAATACTGGCTTAATAATAATAAAAAAAACCTCACTATCACGCTTGGTACAGTCACACTCATGGTAATGCATCTAGTTTTAAAATTCTTTTTATTGTTGAAATTGATGTCTTTTTTTAATTTTTCCACAGTTTTTAAAATATGGGCATGGTTCCAATCTCAAAACGTCCATTAAAATCCTCTTTAGTGTGTGTGTACAAAGAGTATCAATAAGATGATCAGGGGCCATGTATTGATCATTTAAAAATCTATTTTTGTTGTTGAGTTGCCTCTTTGAGAGGAGAGAGAGAGTGAGGATGGTTGAGTTTGCTTTAAAATGTGTGTTGGAGAGAGAGAACCCCACAAAAACACAAAGGTATCAAAGCACACAGACTCATAAACAGATTTCAAGACACTGAAGCTCAGATCAGTTATATAAAAAAGACATGTCACTGTTTGTCATGGTTCACTTAAGGATGATCGGCCAAGGAGCTTGCTATGCCTTCAGCTGTCTGTACCCATAAATGGCTTGGTATATGCTGCAGTTCAAATCCACAGTGTGCGATTTCTTTTAATAGAAACTGTTTTTTGCACATAAAACCAGTGTTTGGGTGTCTTCAAACACTGACTATAGCAACCACACAGTCCAAGCTTGCGCTTGAACCATTCCATTGTTAAACCCTTCTGTGTATGTATGTACATTTTGATCGGTTGTTCAAGTATTGATCATTTAGAATCAATGATTTTACCCATAGAGACCCATTCATCAAACATGACTCACTCAACTCACTTGGCAAGCTGCTGGCAGAGAGCCAGACAGAAGAGTAGAAACCAGCTGCCAAAAACACGGCGTTAGGAGACCAGAACATGTGTTAGATTGAGAGTGTAAGTCAACAGTTTTTGCGCTAGTGGACCTCTCTGCTGTTTTGAATGCATTAACAACATTAATAACAATTCATAATAATGAACTGAGTTGTTAATGTTTGTTGTGATTTATTAAAAACAATCGTACGAATGCTAGTTTTAGCACTGTTTGTTAGCCATGCTGCTAGCCAGCTCTGTTAGCTAATTTAAGGCTATATCTTAACTCTTCTAGGTAAAGAATGACGAACAGAAAATAGTTTTTTTTGTCACAAATTTTGACTGTTAAAAAAGGTTGTGGCATGTAGTTACTATTTAAAGCAATAATATATAATAAATATAAAACATAATAATATAAAATACAATAATGCAAGCATATGGCAAAAAGTCAATGAAGATTTAATTTCAAATTTTATTTTACAGCCCAATTGTACATTACCATTACTAGTAAGCAGTACTTTTGCATTGGTAACACTGAATGTTGGATAAATCCAGTATTCAGAGTTACATAATTTTGAGTAACCAATTTGTTCTTTAAATCTAATACAGTAAGGCTGGTTTATAGAACACAGAACATGGTGGTGGGGGGTTGTCAGTTTAATCTCTGTGCATAGTTATTACTGTTGCTCTGCTTAGACCATCATTTATTTCGCCCCTACCATTCATAACAAATCAAACTGGTTATAAATGTAAATGATTCACACATAGAGCATTGCAGAAGTTTTCCATAAATGGTTGCATGCTATGCAAAAGTTGTGTAGTTGTGTGTACAGTGATACTGCAGTCCATCATTCTGTCAGTCAAATGCATCATTTGAAAATGATTTTCTTATTGAATATCGATTTCTCACAAAAATACAAAGGAAGTGTTAGATACACTGACATCTCATCTTAATAATGCTCCTGTTTTTAACCTGTATTGAGGTGCTGGGAAAAGGGCATTGTTACAATCAAAATTATTTTATTCCACCATTCTTTTAAAAAGGCTAGCTTGCCCAGAAAGGCCAGATTCAGAATAGGCATAACAACATTCCCAGCCATTGAGAAGCATAATCCAATCATGGCTACAGTACAGAGATAATGTTTCTTGGTCATAGGCATCATGTCTCCAAATGAGAAAATAACTGATGGTGGTAGATAGACTACGAATGTCATAACAAAACTGTTAACAATGGCATGAAGTGCTCTCTTCTTCTGTGGATGTATGTTGTTGTTTGCTGATGGATCTCAGTGCTCTAAGTATTGAAACATCACAGAATGTGATAACAGGCAATGATGTGATGAAAGGTATGCAGGCTTCATAAGATATGTAAGCCGAAGGCACGAGGGCTATATATAAACCAAAACTTGCTGAAATTAGCCAGACTGTAACTGAGGCTGCCTTTCTTATAATGCTGCTCGTCTTATTGGTCTTGTAGGTTATTGGATGCACCACAGCAAAATAACAATCCACACAAATACAAGCCATGAACAGGGGGCCACTACACATGGCTAAATAGTAAATTGAAGTTAAAAAACAATCAAATATTAGGTTGTACCAAACCATGTAATTACAGACAGTGATGGGCATAATTCCTGTGAAAGTCAGATCCATGACAGTGAGGTTAAACATAAATATGTCATTAGTGGCTTTATGTCTTCGTCTACGGAGAAGCTCCAGTACTAATATCAGACTGGCTGGAAAACCCAGCAGAAAGAAGACAACAGAGAATCCTGACCAGAGCCAGTTTCCAATGGGTTCGTCATCACACATTGTAAAATAGTCCAGATCAGTGATGTTGTTTGGAGACGATAAGTTAAACGATGCAGACATCACTCTGTTGTGTCATAGATTTTCACAGCTGTGTAAAGATCAAATATATTTTGAGACTGCAGAGAAACAATATACAATAAAGTACATATGCTATAAAATTACATCATTCGAATTTCTCAGACTATTGTCTGTAGCATGTTTTACCTGATAACAGCTCAGAAATCCAAACAGTGATCTTCATTAAAAAGGGAAGGACAGCCGATACCTTTGGATGTCCTGACTCTTTAAACTCTCTTTTGAGATCTCTGTAGAGTAAACTTGAGTGGGAGGGTAAATGAAGGAAGGAATAGGAGAGAAATGCTGAGGGGAGGTACAGGAAGTAAAGCCAATTAAAAGACAAACTTTTTCTTCTTTTAAATGAATTCAGACTTTAATTTGTAGATGATCGGCCAATTGAGATCCTGTGATCAAAGTGAGTGTGGTGGATTTTAATAGCAGATAAGTTCACAGAGGAGAGGTTTTCGGGAGTGTGGCTTTTAGGGCTTTCTATGTTGATAGTAAAAATTGTATAATCATACAGAATTTGACTTAAAGCCATTGTAGTCTTGACGATGTTAGACAAATTCTCCGATTTCTTGATTCTTGTGAGGACTTCATGATCCTCATTCTGGAGTAGTTGATGTTTGTTTAGGTTTCTACTGGAATTTCCTGACAGCAGGGCATTACAGTAATCTAGTCTTGAGGTGACAAAGTGTGCAGTCATTATCTGCAGTTATAGATAATATGTGGTATTTTATTTTACACATGTAACATTTTAACTGAGCCATGTTGGCTTTTTTTTATTAAGAAAGCTGACCCCGCCCCCCCAACATGGATTTTTTTAAGTATAGGGTGTTTTTTTTACTACAAAAATATTTCAGAGATAATGAAAGGCTGTTCCAGTATTAACTGTACGTGCATTAGACGATAGATTAGAATCTGTAGTGACACCAGATCTTTTCAAAGTTGACTCTGGAGTAAGTGAGTAACTAGAAAGATCTTGCATTAAATCTGTCAGTGTGTTTCTGGGAGCTTTTGGATTTTGAAGAAGGCCCAGTTTTTGGTTGGTGAGCAGAAGAAAGTTCTGCAGTATTGAGTCTTTCATGTCCTTCACACAGTTTTCAATCTTAATTTATCTAGGTTTCTCATCTGGTTTAGCTCATTTATGTTATATAAGCAGTGGTGGCTATTACTAGTCCCCAAGACTGCAAATATAATTCAAATGCACTAGGACTACCGGAAATTTTCATTTGAATCGAATGTATAAAATTGAAATGCATTATTTGTCAAGATGGAAAGTAAATGAGTAGAATATATAGCCACAGTAAATGCAATCTCTCAGAGTTAATGTATGTCTCATTAGTTCACAAGAAGATATAAATACAAGGCAGTCCCAAAAATGTATGTTGCCATAAACCAAGAGTTCTTGACCATGGGCTCACAAAAACATTTTGCATACCAATTTTTTATATTTATATTGGAGCGTGACTTATCCACAAAATACTTCTTACTTCCTTGCACAGGGGACTGTGTGTGGAGAGGGCATGTAGTAGCCTTTAGCCAAGTAGCTAAATTAGCAGCTAACCTAGCGTCATGCTTCGTTACCATATATGCAGATCAACATTATAGGATCTTTGCTTACTGTGCTACAATGTGTCTGCATGATAGACTTGGACTTATCAAAAATGTCTACCATCTGAAGCAGACCACTCTGTTATAAAGACAGTAATGTTATTCTTAATATTTCTCTTTACCATTTCCTGATGTCTTTTGTTTATTCATTTTATTAATGAGTGAGACCCGTGAGGTTTAGTCTTGCAGTTCAGTTTTATTCTACTTTTTTCAATTGACAAATAACAAGAGCATGGATCTGTAAGATTCTCCATTTAATCTCTGTGCATAGATAATGAATTTGTTGAACATTGACAATAATGACACCCCCCCCACCCCCACACCTTTCATACTTACTCACACAGATCAAACTGGTTATAAATGTAAATGATTCACACATAAAGCATTGCAGGAATTTTCCATAAATGGTTGCATGTTATGCAAATGTTGTGTAGTTGTGTGTACAGTGATACTACAGTCCATCATTCTTTTCTATTGAATATCAATTTCACACAAAAATACAAAGGAAATGTTAGGTACACTGACATCTCATCTTAATAATGCTCCTGTTTTTTTTAACCTGTATTGAGGTGTTTGGAAAAGGGCACTGTTACAACCAAGAATATTTTATTCCACCATTCTTTTAAAAATGTCAGCTTACCAAGAAAGATCAGATTCAGAATAGGCATAACAACACTCCCAGACATGGGGAAGCACAGTCCAAAAATGATTAAAATACAAAAATGAATTACTCTGGTCATAGGCATCAAGACTCCAAACAGGAAAATAACCAATGGTGGTAGATAGACAACAAATGTCATAACAAAGCTATTAACAATGGCATGAAATGCTCTTTTCTTCTGTGGGTGTATGCTGTTGTTTGCTGATGGATCTGGTTTTCTCAGTGCTCTAAGTATTGAAACATTACAGAATGTGATAACAGGCAGTGAAATGACGAAAGGCATGGAGAACAAGGGAGATATGAAAGCCCAAGGCATGAAGGCCATATATAAACCAAAACTTGCTGAAATTAGCCAGACTGTAACTGAGGCTGTCTTTCTTATAATGCTGCTTTTCTTATTGGTCTTGTAGGTTATTGGATGCAACACAGCAAAATAACAATCCACACAAACACAAGCCATGAACAGAGGTCGACTACACAGGGCTAAATAGTAAACTGAGGTGCAAAAAACCTCAAATGTTACATTGTACCAAATCATGTAATTACAGACTGTGATGGGCATAATGCCTGTGAAAATCAGATCCATGACAGTGAGGTTAAACATAAATATGTCATTAGTGGCTTTTTGTCTTCGTCTACGGAGAAGCTCCAGTACTAATATCAGACTGGCAGGAAACCCCAGCAGAAAGGAGGCAACAGAGAATCCAGACCAGAACCGAAGTCCCAAGGATTCATCAGCACACTTTGTAAAATAGTCTGAAGCACTGATGTTGTTTGGAGAAGATAAATTAAAAGATGCAGGCATCACTCCGCTTGTCTAAATCATGTATGTTCACAGTTGTGGGAAGATCAAATGTGTCCTGACTGTGGAGAAACAATATACAATACAATACATATTCCATATAATTATGTCTTAGGAATTTCACAGACTATTATCTGGAGCATGATGTTTTACCTGAAACAGTTCTGAAGTCCAAACAGCGATCTTCATTTAAATGGGAAGGACAGCTGATTCTGTGGGATGTTATACTAGCCCTGACTATTTTCAGTTTCTTTTGAGCGTTTCTGCAATGTAAACGAGAGTGGGAGGGAAGCTGAGGGGAGGTACAGGAAGTAATGCCAGTTATAAAGAACAGCCTTAAATGTTCCTTTAAATGAATTCAGACTTTGTAAATGATCAGCCAATTGAGCCGATTATATCATAATGACAGTGCTTGATTTTCTGGTGGTGGGTTTAAAAATCTAGCTAAAAAGTGTAGTAACTTTGGTTGCCTGATCTGAGTACAGCGGTTCTCAGGATAGTGGTAACTCTCTACTCACTGACTTTACTCACCCACTCCAGTCAAAAGTGTGACACACAAAAGGTTCCCCCCACAACCAAAGATGTGGTCACTGCAGAAAGGTCAACTCTCAAACAAATTATTGTTTACATTTTCTGTTTTCGTTGAATAAAAATGGATGCTTACATCTCACTGCTTGTATTTAAAACAAAATGTGAAGCGGGCCTGCTCTTCGCTGGGGCAAGAGGGGGCAACGCCCCCTTATACAAACGTTAAGAAAGAAAATAATAAATTACCCACAAACTGAATATGGGCAAGATTTACTACAGTAGCTGAAAAATCCACTGGAAAAGGCATAAATGAGATGATAGTTTTCACTTCTTGTTCGCTCTTTCCCTCCATGCTCTGTTTGTGCACATTCGGCAGAGATCCTCCCTCACCCTCCCCCAAGCTAAACATCCAATCACTGTTAGTATGCAACTTAGTCGGTTTCTCAGTGGGCAGGGCAGAGCAACATGAGCTGCAATAGCTGGAGGCTTTAAGTAAGCGGTAAATATCTGTCGTCAAAATCATAAATCATAACTTAATCATAACTAAAAATATATTTGTACAGTCAGTAGGGGACTAGTCTATTGGTCTTCCCACAGTTTCAGTCTGATAGAGTAGTGTTTCTTTCTTGATCCCACAAGCACCACAGTGAGCCTGCCTGCTGCATCGAGCCGACTGGAGGACCTGTGTCTGTCAGACCCTGACACAGGTCTGAATCCACCGGGCTGATCTGACAGAGTCTTCGGGGAAGAAACGCGGGGGTGGCGTGTGCTTCCTCATCAACAACTTGTGGTGCACGAACTTGGAAATCATCGCACAATACTGCACCCCAGACCTTGAATACCTGCTGATCAAGTGCCGGACGTATTATTTGCCCAGAGAGTTCAGCGCGGTGTTTCTGGCGGCGGTCTATATTCCACAACAAGAAAACACACATCGCGCTCTGAGTTAACTTTACCAGCTGATCACCAGCCATGAGAATGTGCAGCCGAATGGACTGTTCGTCATCTCAGGGGACTTTAACAGGGCGAATTTTAGGACTGTGTACCCGAAATACCACCAGCACGTCTCCTGCCCCATTCGGGGTGCCAACACGCTCGACCACTGCTACACAGAACATCGAGGGGCATACCGGTCTCTGCCGCGTACCCATTTGGGATCATCAGACCACAGCGCGGTGCTTTTGCTGCCTGTTTACAGGCAGAGACTAAAGCGCGAGGAGCAAGTGACACGAACTGTGCAGCGCTGGACACGTGAGGGAGAGGTGAAGCTTTAAGACTGCTTAGACTGTGTGGACTGGGACATGTTCAGAGACTCATCCTCTGACCTGGATGAGTACACCACAGCAGTCACTGACTTTATCAAAACCTGCGTGGAGGAATGCATCCCCACAAAAACTGTCCACTCTTTTCCCAATCAGAAACCCTGGGTCAATGCTGACATCCGCCGAAAACTCTGCGAATGCAGATACGATCTCCAGAAAGCCATCAGGAACGTGAAACGGAAGTACAGCAATAAGGTGGGCTCCCAGTTCAGCTGCACACGTACCGTGCGTCAGATGTGGAGGGGGATTCAGACACTAACAAACCACGAGCACACACTCTCGTGTCTGACAGCTCAACACTCCCTAATGAACTGAATGTGTTCTATGTGCGCTTCGAGCTCGCAAACTCACACCCACCGGAGCGAGCTCCGGCAGCGCTGCATGACCTTATTCCCACCGTCTCTGTTACGGACGTCAGAAAGAGTTTTGAGCGAGTCAACACGCGCAAAGCTGCCGGCCCAGGCGATATTTGAAAGTGTGCAGCGAGCAGCTGTCTGCCGTCTTTACAGATATTTTTAACCCCTCACTGAAAAACTGTTCCCGTCTGCTTCAAACTTACTACCATTGTTCCTGTCCCCAAGAAGAACAAAGACAGCTGCCTTAACAACTTTCGGCCTGTTGCACTGACCTCCATCACAATCTGGACCCACTTCAATTTGCATACCGGCACAATAGATCCACTGAAGATGCCATCTCTCACACCATTCACACCACCTTGGC
>JBBPDB010000007.1:22494539-22521605 GCA_037974465.1 Brachypetersius altus | reverse complement strand
GAGAGGAGAGAGAAAAAGAAAGTAGACAGAAAAAAGGGTAAGGAAAGAACAAAAGAGAGACGGTAGAAAATGAGAACAAGAAGAGAGAGTAGGTGAGAGAGAGGAAAATGAACGAAAAAAGAAATGACAGTTATGACACACGTCATGCAATTCTTGTGTTGAATCAGCGTTATCAGAATTCTTCTGCTGAGAAGGTGATTCTGCACACTCACGCAGCAGAGTGTGTGTGCACCCAAGTGCCCCTGGGATAAAGCTGATCCAGTGTGTATGCACCCATGCAGTGAGTATGTACCCATGTATGTGTGTTTACCCTTTCTGCTATGATGAAGATGATTCTGCGCTCTAACACTGCAGTGTGTGTGTGTGTATGTGTATTAACAAATGAGTGTATTAATGCATATATGTCTACCCCAGCTCCTCTGCAATGAAGACGATTCTGCGTTCCAACACCGTGGCAGCAAACACCTGCACCACTTCTTCATCCGTCAAACAGTTGAAGAGAACTCGGAAATCCACGTGTTCCAGCCATGAGTCAGTGGGACGCGTCAGAGTGATGATCTACAAACACATGCAGGTCAACATCAACCATCCTCCTTCTATACAGTGCAAACACAAGAATAGAAAAGTTTCCAGAACGGCTGAAGCATTAAGATTGTCCTTCATTGGAAGTAAAAGACCTGAATTCAATAATTAAATGCCCTGTCCCAATACTTTTGTCCATGTAGTGCACATCAAACTGCTTTCGTCCAAACATTTTACACAGGAGCTGAATGGCAATTGTTGATAAATGGCAGTTAACCGCAAAATGAGTAGAAAAAGTAGTTAAAAATGAATATATTCAAAACACAGGTATTAATATATCCGTTTAATTTTATAGGTTAAAAACAAAGCACAAACATACAGTGGGGGCCAAAACTGAAAATGCTGAGACCACAAGTGAAATGCTTCTATTTTGTATTTCCTCTCATTTAATGCAATGATTTTCATTGTTGAAAAGTTAAATTGTTGAAAAATGCAGATGGAATTCCAGAATTTGATTCTACAATACCTTTGTAAAGATTTCCTTTAGTCATTTCCTTTCCTTTGAGGCACATGCTTGGAAAGCACTAGTTTGATCTAATTCATTCAAATTTGATCTACTCATCAGAAACTTGTTCCACTTTTTGCAGCCAACTTAGATTTACAGCCATTTATCATTCATAAGTGTGGCCACTCTTCAGGTTCTCAGCAGAACAAATCATACTAAGTAGAATCATGACAGTAAAAATATGTCATAAGAATTAAGTGAATGTCTCAGATCAAATTGTTCTTCCTAAGCAAAGTGGGGACATTCATCTGTGTCCAAACTATAGTTGTACAGACCAAAGTGACCACAATCTATAACTATTACATGTAGCTTTGCTCACGAGGAGATAGAACAGCAACTTCAGCCCAGATGCAGAATGTGCTGAATAGAGTGTGAGCGACTCCAATCAGTAAAACGATCAAAAACAAAGAGACGGCTGCATTGTTGTGGTCTCAAATGCTGAGTAACATTCTCTACAGCAGGTAAACAAGGCAAACCACTTGGCATGAGGACATACACAGGACAAACAAACCCAAGACTCTACAATCAGTCTCTAATCTTACATTTTCTCTCCCAGCATCTTGCTCTTTATGTGTAATATATGAACAGCCCTGTATATTTTGCAGTTTTCAAAATCACTATAACCAAATGTGTATTTAGTACAGCTGTGTAAGCTACAGCAGCTTCTATAGCAACTTGAATTTCCTTCACAATCAATAAAGTATGGATGATTGTATGTGTCTATCTATGTCTGTACATCTATGCATCTATCTATCTATCGCCCATTTGTGCCCAGAAATTACCGTTTTCTTCCACTAACCTGCCAGGGTGTGAAATATCTCCTACATATATTGTTAATTGAATGTATTATTTCACATATTATATAGCACAGAAATAGAGATCATGAAAGCTTGAGTTCTCCAGATCAGGATCTGAAGGTTACTTCTTTAAAGTGTTTACTCTGGGTCTGGGTTTTTGTTCCTGAGAAGAATGTTGCTAGCTGAGTGGAAACGCTGAAGCAGGATAAAACACCTGAAGCTGTACAAGAGTCAAGTTTGGACAGAACAGGACACGCCTCCATACAGCCACTCATCTATTTTCTCCTACAGCTTTCCTCAGCCAACAAAGCTCTGGTTTTTTGCATCAGCGAATGTGTGTGTGTGTGTGTGTGTGTGTGTGTGTGTGTGTGTGTGGCGTGTCCTTGCCTGTATGTGTTAAGGATTACACCTGGTATTCCTGACACACCTTTGGGCTTTCAGTTAGGCTTTCACTTTGGGCCTGCAGTCATGGAGAACCAAACCGCTCACACATGAACACAGAGTGACTGCTAATACTATATACACAAAGCAAAAACACCTTCTAACTCTAACAATGAAACTTCATGTAAAAACTGTTCAAGTAATTTAGATTATTATTATTATTATTATTATTATTATTATTATTATTATTTTTATTAAGAAGTTCAGTTTGTGCTCAGTTTCTCTTTACACTATATGGACACGAATATTGGAACACCTCTTTTTCAGGTTTTGGGCTGGGCCCCTTTCTTCCAGTGAAGGAAGAAATGCTTCATGCTTCAAGCTTCTGTATACCCAGACATTTTGGACAATGCCAAGCTTCCAACTTTGTGGATACAGTTTGGAGAAGAACTTTTTCTGTTCCAGCACGACTGTGTCCAAGTTCACAAAGCAATGTGCAAGACATGGTGAATTCAGTGTGGAAGAACTTGACTGGCCAAACAGAGCCCTGACCTCAACCCTATCCAACACCTTTGGGACGAACTGGCAGGGGATTGTGGGCCAGGCTTTCTCATCCAACATCAGTGTCTGACCTCACAAATGCTCTACAGAATGAAGGGGCACAAATTCCCTAACTACAGGGCAGTCTCACAGTCTCCCTGGAGCAACTTGGAGATAAGGGTCTTGCTCAGGGGCCCAGTGGTGGTGTGCTGAAGGTAGGATTCGAACCCATGATCTCTTGGTCCAGAGGCAAGTATCCCACCCACTGAGCTACCCCCACCCCATATTACAGTCCATGTATCGGCCATGAAAGTCCCTGTTGGTGTAATAGTCAGATGTCCCAATACTTCTGTCTATATAGTGTATGTCCAAATTATCTTGATAAAATGGCACGTGTTAAGGGCTGGGACATATTAGGCAGCAAATGAACAGTCAGTGGCATCATTTGGTAGGTACTAATCACCCAATGCCAGAAGCACCCCATTAGACCTGCGGTTTTAGAGACGCTTTGACTCAGTCATCTAGCCATCATAATTCGACCCTAGTCAGTGTCACCCAGGTCTTTCCAAATCAGAGATAACTGATTGTTATCAGATGTTACCTCAGTGCCGGATTCAGGGATGAAGCTTTTGATGTTGACTGTGTTTCCTGGTGCAGGAAAAGGAGCTTCTCGCAGACTCTGCATGAAGGGGTAGATCATGGCCATGGACTTCTGCCTCCGCTTCTCCACTTCGTCAAAGATCTGAACCGAACAGCAACATTTAGTGATAATACAGCTATGTGCCTTCAGTAAATTTAACTTCAACGCTCTAAATGTGCATCACCCTGTTTTCCTTTGTTTGAAGGAAGCTTTTGCCTCAATAAGGATTTGATCCTTTTCTAATGTAAACTGTCATTAAACGCTCATTTTGAACATTGCTGTTTAAGATACTTGAGAGGCCTGGTGTTGGCAAGGGCTGCATCACAGTGGCAGCTGTTTCCTCAGTTTTGAGAAATATCTAAACCATTAAATGATGTAGAAAAGTTGGTGGAAATGTATTATGTGTAAAATGATGCTATGCTCATTATCAGACCAAAAGCATGAGAATGCTAGACGGTTGTGGGCTGCTTTGTAATGACAAAGGGCTTTTGGCAGTATTTGGCAAGCATTAACAGAACATACAGAAAGAGGACAAAGGTCAATCTCAGCACAAGTAAATCAAACACTAGCAGCAGGGAGTAAGACCTGGCATATTGCGGGTTTAATAAGGAATGACAGCATGTAAATATCTGTCCTCTCTCTCTGTCGGTATATAAGAATTAAAACATTTTTAATCAAGTACTAGTCTAGAGAACACTGACCAGTCTTTTCCAGCCAACTCTATCAAACCCAAATGTTGAGCTGAAACTGTGAGAGATCGATGGGCAATCTACAATAGTCTGTTACTGTTCATTAAGGAATGTTGGTGTTTGGTGGAAAACAATAGTGTTAAACAGAGTGTCAGCATTTGTTGAAGAATGCTGGTGAATTGATTGGTATTTTGGTACAGAATGATTGTGTTAATTGAAGAATGTTGGTGTTTAGAGGAGAATTATTGTGTGTGTTTGGGAACAGAATGTAGATCTTTCAGGGTGAAAGTGACAATTCAGACCACAGCGCTGCATTTAACCCATTCACCAAGTGAAGCAGTGGGCAGCCAGGAACACAGTGCCTGGGGAGCAGTGTGTGGGGAGGGCACCTTGCTAAGGGCAACTCAGAGGTGCCTAGTGGTCTTGGGAAGTGAACCTGTGACTTCCTGATCACAGGGCGAATGCCCTAACCACTAGGCTACCAGCTGCCTGGTTTGTAACACAGTGGTTCTCAGTCATAGACCTAGAGTTCTACTGCTCTGTTGTGGTGTTCTGTTTTTCTACACAGCCGGGTAATAACAAGAAAATGCTTGTTAATGCTCAGTTGCATCAGTATGTTGGGAGCAGGGGAAACTCTAAAATGTGGAAGATAGTGGTATTCCAGAAACTTACAATCATTCGTTACAGCAACTGAGGGTTCAGTGTCTTGCTCAAGAACACAGTGGTAGAAAGTGGGGTTTGAACCTGCGACTTTGTGGTCATTGGGTCAGCCGTAGAGAATGGCAGTGTTTGTTGGAGAATGCTGGTGTTTAGCAGAGAATGCTGGCATTGGGGAGTTATTTATTGTGTTCATTGTGAAATGATGGTGTCTGGTGGAGAATGCTGGTATATATGTTAGTGTAGAGAATGTTAGTGGTGTGTGGCGAATGATGGTGCTTGGTAGAGAATGCTGGATTTTTGGAGACCAGTGCTGGGTTCAGACACTTGAAGAACAGATTACCTTGGAGAAGAGTCCAAAGCAGGCCACCTTGCTGATGATACAGTACGCTTCTGGTGGACGAGCACCATTTCCATGGGGCTGAGACAGGAAGAAAGATAGTATCAAATTTAAAGAGAAATTAAGCCCTTAGATCATGTTTTATGCCAGGAACAGGAGGAAATATAAGTGTATAACAATGAATGCTGTTGGAGTGACCCAGTTTATAATTACCAGTAGCCTCCGGCAGTAACCATTTCGTCTACTTCCATCGATTTCTGTCAGAACGAAGGAGAACGTCTCACTGTGTATGGAAATAAAGGGGTTGAAAATACCACCAGTTCTGCATTTACCTGAGGACAGGTGTATCAGGTGTGTTTTATATAATAGTCCTGTTTGTACCTACGATACTCTGTCAGCGGAGCCCAGTTAATGCCTTCTGGGAAGCAGAACAGAGTGATAGCCTTCAGTGTCTTCTCCTCTTCCTCCTTTTGAAAACGTACCATGATATCCCTCTGTGAAGCACACAGGCGAAAAAATTACACAGGTCAACAAAACGTTTTTTTTAAACCAAGTTTTCATGCTGATTTCACATCTCTGTTTCATGTGACAGAGAAGTAAAATGTAAACTTATTTTCAAATAGCAACACAGAATGGAATACTGGATTTGATATTATTCTTGTGTCAAACTTTGAATTCAGCCGTGTTTTGTCATTGAAAGCCCACAGCCATAGGTCTTGTCAACTTATGTTCAGAATTCGAGCTCAAAAGAATAAAAAATGTATGTTCTATATGGCTTTAAGTACCATTTAGTGCAAGCAGAGATGCGATTTATTTAGAGAAATCCTTATTTTTACCACAGAATTATAAATCAATAACCGCATCAACCAATGGCCTCTCCTCGTTTTGTACTCGCGGCCCAATCAAAAGCCTTCACGGCCCAGTGGTTGAGAAACCTGGCATTAGAACACCGTTATGTGTCCAATACATATTCTTCCGCTGAATGTGTTTAATGTTGAAAAAAAAATTCATTTCAGTGAAATGTGTATGATGTCAAATAATGTAATAACAATTTGGCAATAAAGCTATCCTGAACCGAACTGGGTGACATGCATAAGCTTTCCAAAAATACTGATCATAACTGCTATTAATAAATGTCCATGTCCGTGTACAATGATAAATATTTCAGTAGAAGACCATGCAAACTGTGATACTTGATTTATGCATTCATTTGCTTCATGCTTTAAATAAGGTGAAAGTCAAATAAAACATCATGATGAAACTGTAGCCTAGCACCTTCTTTTTCAGGAAACTGAGTTTCACAATGACACGTTTCTACATCATCAGTAACGGCAAAACCTGAGAGGTGCTGAGCACAGAGCGCAGATAAGTTTTGGTTGCTAATACACAGGAGCCGCAAAACATCTCAGCCGCAAAGCTTACCATATAAGTTTGGGTAGCAGGCTGGCAGGTGCTGACGTGGTAGTAATCTGATAGTGTGTGGTGCTGGAACAAGTGGTTCTGAGTTTTTTTAGGCTTCGCTCTCCAAAGTGTCTCGGCAAGAATGAAAGAGTAGCGAAGAGAGACTCTGTGGTCAGAAACTGATCATTGATGAATGGTTAGGGCAGTGTTTCTTAGTCCTAGCGACCCTGTCCCCTGCGCACCTCGCTGACTTACTTTCTGTACCCACTTAGTTCTCACGAGGGTGAACCTATCCTGGGGGTCAATGGACATGAGGCAGAGATTTTCTTTTGTTTTTCACTTGAGATTCACCAATTGTGTGGTTTTATGCACCAAGAACAGTTACAACTTCACATGGCACTTTCCATTTCCAGCCTCACATTATACTGAAACAATTGGTGGTTTTGTTAGTGTGTCTTTAAGACTGATAAAAGCACTGTTATGACTAAGACAGCTAAGACTAAGCCTGTATATTTAAACATGCACTGATTGCAGCACTTCTTATCTTAAGCAGTAATGGGCAGGATTGAACAGGTGTATCTGCAAAGAGTGTAAAAAGAATACTTGAAACCATACAGGGCTATGGGTAACCTGGAGCATATGTGAGAAAAAGAAAATGAGAGAGAAAAGACACAAAAGGAAGAGTTGAAAGAGTGTGAGACAGAGCGAATGAAAAAGTGAAAGCGTGTTTATAATGATACATAATACATGATACATAATAATACATGACTATCAGGGCTACAGACCAATTCAAAGAACAATCGCCCAATTGTTCCAACTTTGCGGACACAGTTTGGGGAAGAACCTTTTCTATTCCAGCACAAAGCAATGGCTGGGCGAGTTCAGCGTGGAAGAACTTGACTGGCCCACACAGAGCAATGACCTCAACCCCATCCAACACCTTTTGGATGAACTGGAACGGAGATTGAAAGCCAGACCTTCTCGCCCAACATCAGTGCCAGAACTCATAAATGCTCGGAATGAATGGGTGCAAATTCCCACAGAAACTCCAAAACCTTGTTGAAAGCCTTCCAAGAAGAGTGGGAGCTGTTATAGTTGCAAAGGGGGGAACAACTCCATATTAAAGTTTATCTATTTCAATGCAATCTCATTAAAGTCCCTGTTGGTCAATCCCTAACACTTTTGTCCAAATAGTGTATAAATTTTTTTTTTTTTAAATCAGCAGACATGAGCTATACTGTGCCATTTCACATCAAACCACTCTGAATAACTTTGTTGCAAAAGACCCTTGTTTCTGCTAGTAGATACGCTGCTGGCTTATCGTTTATAACTTGCAAACAAACTCAAATGCTTTGGCATCAACATCATATCTCTCATAATGTCTCTAAGTGTATCATTTAACAGGATTTCGATGGCATATGTTTGCTATTTAGGCTACTGATTCATTCTGTAATCAGGACCTATGAATAGAAAACAGCTTCAGAAGTCCTCTGTTCTTCCAGACACTTTCACAAACTTTTATTTGTATCACTGGTTATGATGCAACAAACCATTTAGCCAGCTGGGATGTCTCACACTGGAATTTGCAAGCTCCATAGACAATAAGTGACACTAGATCTGGACCACCAGCAGTCCTGGGAGCCAAACCCACGACTGGGATACCATAACCACAAGGCCACCAGCTATACTCTTCAGCAATTCAAAGTGTATGTCTCACCTTGGGGAACTGGTAGGAGATCTGTGGTTCATAATCTCCACTTTTGCCCTTCTTCAGGCTGACCACCACTAAGTACTCAAAGAAAAACTGCCCACTGGCGTAGCGCTGGTCTCTGGGTTTTTCCTCCACCGGTGCCAGATCTGAGCTGATGGGCGAGTCAGGCTCTTTATGAGCTCCTACACAGAAAGCAGTCTATTAGGCAAGTCAAGTTGGTGTTTGTCATTACAACCATACACACAGAACACAACTTTACTCCAGAACAATACAAAGAACAATAACAGAAACAACGCAAGACAACACAAGTCTTTGGTAAGGTGTTCATACAATATATAACCAAATGTTTTATTTGTCTGCAGCTTTAAAGTGCTCTGTACATTGTCTTAAAACTCCCCCTTACCCCAAATTTATTTGATCAGCCAAGACATGTTTGGTGTATAAACATTTAGCACTGAAACTATGATGCTAACGTAGCAAACAAGCAATGGCATATTACACCCTGCTAGTTAGCATGCTACAACTGCATGGGACTGCATGACTTGCTGTTATCTCAGGAATACACAATATGGACAAAACTATTGAGACGTCTGACCATTACATTGAATGACATTCCATTCTTTATTAGCCTCGTACCCACAGTGAAAAACTAAAGAGTTACACTTCAGACAATAAGCTTTTCTCAGCTGGTTGACACCACTTCATGTAAAATGAGAAAACAGCGTAAATGTGATTTTTCTGTGAGTTATTTCTTTATTACCACAAAAAAAACACAAACAGTGGAATACAATAACATGTCTTGTACACACTAAATGCAGTAAGACAGTAAACATTGTGAAAGACAGTAAACTGCAGTCACTGTTTGCAAAAGCATTTCTTTACATCTTTTAGAAAAGTTCCCCCACCCCCAGTGCATTTATCAGGTCAGGACAAAAAGAAGCTGCCTAGCAGGCATACACACACACACACACACACACACACACACACACACACACACACACACACACACACACACACACACACTCACTCACGCACACACAAGGCAACAGTAAATGTCAACTGCATAAAAATGCCTCTCGGAAAGACTGGAAGCTGACAAGTTACTGACTTGTAAAGATGACTGTCCTATTAGATTCTAGTAATTTGTGGACATGATTTGCACTCATATGTGCAAAGAAGGCAATTCTGAAACTCAAACATTTATTGGTTAAAATGGGCTATGATGGTCAAACTTTTTATAATAATGAGTGTCATGCCCTGAAGCTGTATGAGTGAAGGAGCATGATTAGAGTTCTTGTTTAAAAGTAAAGAAAATAAATAAAGAGAAAACACAAAAGAACATACTTACTACAATTCATTGAGGTCAAACACAACAACACAGTCAGAGAAAGCCAGACTGCACCAAACAGCTGCTCAAAGGGAATACCATACAAGACTTCTGGAAAACAGCAAACAAAATATCACCAACTACCTATATAAATTTACTTCATTTGTGCCATATGCTTTAAGTCAGTGCTGATCTATAAATCCTTACTTTTGTGTGAGGGTAGGAATGGAGATAATTGTTCGTCACTTTCGGTGTAAATGAGACTCTTCCTTATCATTAGTTGAAAGTGTCCCCCCTCCCAGGTTTTGTTTAATAATGCCTTAATTACTCCCTTCATGGTGTATCTATCCTTGATGGTCCTAAAACATTCATTGTTGTCAGGACAGGCATTAGGATATGGGGATAATGATCCAGTACAAGCAGATAGTCTGTTAGATTCAAAAAGAAAGAATAATCAGAGAGGAACTGTGCATCATCGTGCTCAGTTGGGCTGCAATGAAAGTGTGACAGAAAGCAAAACTAAGGAATAGCTTGAATAGCCTTGTCGCCAAACCCTTAGCTGCCCATTAAAAACTCATTTTTTCTAAGCTTTGTGGCATTGAAGAACAATCAGTTGCTGCTTCAGGACTGCATTCTAGGGCTTAATGTGGCAACACTCGATCTACATTTATTCCCAATTGTTTCCTGATGTGCAATTAGAGCAACCTGGATTTTTAGTCTAATGGCATTGTTATAGTCAAGTCAAGTCAAGTACCATATACACCTAGTCAAACAAAACAACATGCCTCCAGGACCATGGTGCAACACAACAGCAGAACAGAACATAACAAGACAGACAGACAGGACAAAGAGCTAGAAAAAAAATACAAGAGCAACAATACAACTTGACGATACAAGACAACATTCAATGCAACTGACCACAGCTACAGTGAGGATTTGACGGGTCCTGTATTCTAGCAGCAGTTGTGTGCAAAGATGCAGAAGTTACATGTGCAGAAAATACATAACTATAATGGTGCAATTTTAGCAGCAATACAAAACAGCAATAAATATGACTTTACAATTGTAGCAGCAACATGACAGAGAATGTGCAGTATTCTAAAGTCTGAGTTCAAGTTCCATAGGGTGAGGGAGGTGGATGTTGGTGGTGTGTGTGGGGGTCCTGTGTGTAGGGTACTGTTTTTATGCTTCAGTTCCAGTTGAGGAGTCTGATGGCCTGAGGGAAGAAACTATTCCCTATTCTGGCAATTGAGGCCCATATGCTACAGAACCTATTACCAGATGGGAGAAAAGAGAGAGTGTGAGGGTTGAGTGGGGTAATCCACAATGCCAGGAGGGAGACCCTGATGACATTTTTGGCTGTCCTCACAAACCTTTGTAGGGTTTTTACGACCCAAAATCTTACAATTCTAATACCAGGCTGCGATGCAGCTACAAAGAATGCTCTCTCTGGTCCCTCTGTAGAACATGATGAGGATTGTGGGTGGAAGCTGTGCTCTCCTCGGGCTTTGTAGGAAATAGAGATGCTGCTGGACCTTCTTGGTGCTCTGAATGAGCTCCACTGCAGAGTCGCTGATGCTCAGTGGGGAGTGATCATGTTGTGCCATCCTGAAATCAACAACAATCTCTTTTGTTTTATATATATTCAAGGAAAGGTTGTTGGCCCACTACTGTTGTGTCATCAGTGAATTTGATCATGTGGTCGTGGGTAGAGGGCTGAGTATACAGCCCTGTGGGGCCCCTGTGTTCAGCGTGGTGGTGCTGGAGATGTTGCTCCCAATCCTGACAGACTGAGGTCTCCCAGTCAGGAAGTCAAGGACCCAGTTGCAGAGGAAGGTGTTTAGGCCCAGCAGTCTCGGGGTAGCTGTGATCTCATGTGCCTCATAACGAGTCTCTTGACATACTTAATGATGATGGGTGTGAGTACAACAGCCATTGAGACAGGACACTGACAACTTCTTTTTGCAGAGATGGTAGTGGTGGCTTTGAAGTGTATTGGAACAATGTTGATGAGAAACTGAAGCTTGTAAGTCACACTTATCCAGACTTACAATCACGCCGGTGTGTGTCTGAGAAAGAAGGCTGAATGCCGGACTGAGCAGACAAAGCACCTTTAATATGGTTTCTCACAAAAAAGGGGGGAACCCCGACTCAGGGTGTTAGATGTGGTTTCTCGCCAAAGACAGATACAACAAAGGAAGCAGACACAGGCAGGAATCCGGCAGGACTCGCGCTGGCTCGGGAACTGTGAAAAACAAAAGCGGCTGTGAACAAATCACCAGACCACAGGAGAAGAGAACTAAGGTGCTGCCCGATCACGGGGATTCAGGAGAACTCAGGGAGCCGCCAGCGCGAGTCTGCAAAACACAAACAGAGAGAGCACATGAACTTGAACTTGAACTTGAACTCAAAAACACACAAGGGCAACGTGGAAGCAACGTAATACCGACTTGCTGACTTCAGGGTCGGACTGGGTTTAAATAAGGCTGACAACACAAACACAGGTTTAGGAGTAATTAGGAGGGATCAGGGGAAACAGGTGAGGGACTAATTAGGAAGGCAGCACAGGAACGGAGCAGGGGGAAAACAAGGGGGACCGAGAGGGACAACACAGAAAACCTAGAATTCAGGAGAGGAAGACGGGGGAAGGCGAGGGGCAGGCGACACGACTGTGACATTCATTATATTTTTACAGTTGTCTGTCAAACAAGTTTCCAGAAATGTCTGTGGCACTTTCATGAGTTAATGTGTATTTTCTGGTTGACTTGGATATTTATTGTCAGCTGTGTACAGTACCTGAATTCAACTGAAACAAAGACATCTGTTAAACTGGCAGAAATATTGATCTTTTATTGTTTGTTGACATTATCAGTAATTGATCATATTTGAATCTCTAGTCTTTTTTTAAAAACTGATTATTGTAAGTTACGTGAAACGACTGTTAGAAACAGGATTTCACAATGCTTATAATTACTACTAATTGAAAACAGTACATACTTTTTATACACAGCTTAACAGTCACTGACAGTTCAAGTGAATAACGATGCACAGTGATTGTAATGATAAAACTTGCTAAGGGATGGGATGTATTAGGTAGAAATTAAAAGTCAATCCATCTGGTCCAATACCACAGAAAAACAGCTGTAGCATAAAATGCTGAAAAAGTTAATGCTAGCTATAACAGAAACATATCAGGACATGCAGTGCATCACAACTTGCTGCACATGTTGCTGTACGGCTGCTGACCCCTGTCCACCACTGAAAGTACATACAATGGCAGTGTGATCATCAGAACCGGACCATTAAATCACTTCTCACAAACTCTTTTACATCAAGTGGATGACCTGCTGGGTGTGTGCTATTTTACGGTGTGATGCTCTAGACAGTCTTCTTCTGGGAACCCTTCTCTGTGTCTGCCTCCCTGTCTAACAGGACAACCATGGCAGACTGGTTAGCAAGTCTCACGAGCTGGCTGACCAGCAGAAAGTGCTGTTAGGCTTGCACTCAACACAAGACCCTACTTACAAAAATGATCACAAGTTCACTTTTGTCATGAACAGAAACAGCTTGAATGGTTGTCTGAATAAAGGGGGAAACGAGTTCCCCCTACCATTAGTGAGAATAGAGTTGGCAACATCAGAAGGGCTTTCTTTTTAACATATGTCAGCACTGGTAGAGATGTTCACATGGGGACAAGGCAGGAGCCTTTGTTAGAGGATAGAGTTATCCAGTATGGTGAAGTCATGTTGTGGCCAGAGGGACATAATAATCAGTTGAGAGGAGTCAAAGCTAGGACTTTGCTAGGACTTCCGAGGTAACACTTTACTTATTGTTCATAAGACATTTCCATTTTTAGAACACACACTGCTCCTCGGGCGCTGTGTTCCTGGCTGCCCACTTCTTCACTTGGTAAATGAGTTAAATACTGAGGAAGAATTTCATGCTGTTCACACTGTCTGCTGTGGTGTGTTCATGTATGACAGAACGGTCACTTTACGCATTTTAACCTATATAGACATTCCAACAAGCATCCATTGCCATCACACAGAAGAAAGATTAGATATTTCCTGATTCAGTCGCTAAAGAATTCATCAAAGACGATGTGGTCACCCGGGTTTTTGGAGTTTTCTCTTTACCTCTAGGATCTCTGGAACAGCAAGCAGAGAGGAAGAATCCTTCAGGCAGCAATACGGTTTCAAACCGCCTCCCTCACGTACCACTCAGTGTTCACAGCAAGCATACAGCACACCACCCTACAATCACAGCACGCAGATTTACTTAGCTAACTCCAAACTGTACAAGAAGTGTCACTGCACCCTGATCTGGCTTTAACACACACAAGGCGGAGGAGAGACGTACACTGGCGTAAACGTCTATGTACATCAAACCCCACTGGACAGGAATACCATGCACAGAGACACGAAGGGAAAGAGAAAAAGAAAAAAGAAAAATAAGAATAACTAAAGAAAAAAACGTATCGGTTGCTGGGCCTTGCTGCCACCAACAAACTGGTGCACTGACAGGGAAATTTATACACTGAGAAGTAGACATTAAAAACCACAGATTCAGTTAAAACATTTCAGTATTTTCTGTAAATAACTTTTCTGTATAACTGGCTAAAATAAAACAAACCAGTCTATATAGCTTCACAATAGTATGTTGCAGTGCCGTGTCACAGTGGTGCTTAAAAGAATATAAATTCATTGGCCTTTTATGTTTTTTGTTTTTTGAGATAGTAAGCTTTTAAAACATTATGATCCCAGTGACTAAGCCATAGTGTGAACTAGGGCTCTGAAATGTGACATGTGGAGTCATCGATACAGTCACGAAATTCAGTGTGAATATCTGGTCAGGATGCTTGCAGTACACAACAACAGCACACACACGCACACACACACACACACACACACACACTTTTTTTTCAGGCTTCTGTGGTATGCATATTGTGTGAATATTTAATGAGCAGTGTGTTGTGTGTAGCCTGGTTTCCATTTTTAATTTATTATGACCTAAAATCTCACAAAACTGTTGCAGGCAGTCCCCCAAGAGCCTCAATGTTTTAGAGCCCTTTGCTTGGTGAGATCACAGGGCATGATGGATGGGCCACAAAGCGACCTTCAGCTGCTAATGGACTGCCAAACAGCCAATCCACCGGAGATTACTGTCTCTGACAGTTGAAATTCCGTCTAGCTGACAGTCAGATTTAGTCTAGTCCTGGCTAGAGGTTGTCAGAAATGAGTATTCTTTCCATGCACTTGTCACTGTGAAGTGTTCATGGTCTGTCCACAAGTTCGGTATTGTTTAACTCACAACATATCTGTTGCAGAAATGCTGAATCTAGTTTGATTTTCATTCAGTCATTCACATTTATTGATTGACACTTACTTGATAATTATATCAAAATGCAAGTGTTGTCATTATATTCCCCACCATATATTTCCATATGTTTTTCTCTTTCATATTTTCTGCTGTCACCCGAAGAAACCGCCCATTTTTTTTTGTGGACTAGTCTGAACATCCAGGATAAGGGGTGCCACATCTCAGCGGGAAAAAAGAGAGAGAGAGCCTGAGCTTTGATTGTTATTGCAAATAGATTTTTACACAACGCATCTTTTTAAAGGTACTTATTGTAAACTGATAGACTCCCACATTAAAACTTAACAGGTGAAGCGAATAACACTGATAACACCACGCAACAAAAATGTGTTTCATTACATTTTGTAGTGTTTCTTATACAATCTCGGCACGCTGATTTTAATGGTAGCGTTTATTTTCATGTAGCTTCACGGGTTTAATCTTGGCGGCTCGGCTGATGGTCTTTTGTTATACTTATCATTTTTTGCATATTAATCTGTTAATCGGGTGCCAACTCTCACGCATTTAACAGGAGACACATGCATCAGTGAGAGTAATATGAAAGTAATAGTAGTATTACAACCTTATAATTATAATGAAAAATAACAATTTCGTTTTTCTCTAGAACCATTTACATTTCTGGCATTTATCAGACGCTTTTATCCAAAGCGACTTCCATTTACCACCTACAGGGGGCAGTCTCTCCTTTGAGCAACTTGGGGCTAAGGGTCTTGCTCAGGGACCCAGTGTGGTGTGCTAAAGGTAGGATTCGAACCCATGACCTCTTGGTCTAGAGGCAAGTATCCAACCCACTACGCCGCCACCACCACCATTATCTAGAACCTTTGAAAATGGATTAAGAAACATCAAAAATTGCAATGAAACAGACCCAGTTACCCAGTGTTATTACAGGGGTCCCCTTCATATATAATAGACATCAAGTGAACCGTCAGTTCTTGAAGTTGATGGGTTGGAAGTAGAACAAAAGGACAAGTGGAGGGATCTGAGTGTTTTTGACAAGGGCCAAATTAGGAGACTGCGTCAGAGCATCTTCAAAAAGGGCATATCTTGTGAGGTGGTCCTGGTATGCAGTGGTTTGTACCTACCAAACTTGGTCCAAGGAAAGACACCCATTGAACAGTGACCATGAGAAGAAGACAAGCTGGCAGAATCAATGTTATCCTCTAGACCAGTGGCCCCTAACCCCCGGGCCGCGTACCGGTACCGGGCCGTGGGTCATGTGGTACCGGTCCACCGGCTGCACAGAAAAAAAAAAAACTTGTATGAAAATGCTGTTAAAGCTGCGAGTACACATTGGATGCACGTTTATTATTATATTTCAAAGATACCCCATTATTATATTTTTAAAATATCCCCATTTTTATGTGTATCATTTATTTGTAATAATACGTATATTTATCTGCCACTCCTTAAAGGCCGGGCCGTGAAAATAGTTTCTGATATTAAACCAAATAAAGGTTATGGACCACTGCTCTAGACAAAGAATCTGCTGTAGATATCTTGGTGTCAGATTCTACAGCTCACCTTCAGAGGTCTTGTGGAGTTCATGTCTCAATGGGTTAGTGCTGCATGACAGAGATCTGCTTAATATTAGGCGAGTGTTTTTTATGTTTTGTCAGTTCAGTGTATTACACTACATTACATCATTCTGTCTGCTCTCCTCCTCAGAATTACTTCCCAGAATGTAGTGGCACACAGTGTGACATGGGGGCTAATAAAAAAGAGCAGAACCTTTTTTGTGACCATGCTTTTTATTTTTTTAAAACCTCTCAGCTTGTAGTTGTAGTGATGTAGTAATGTTTTTTTCTATCCAGTATAGAATGGCACAGTTTTTGGTTTAGAATTCGTTTACACCCAAGTTTGAGAAAGAACGGGCAAAATCAAGTATCATTTTAAATATTACAAATAAAATAAGACCTAAATTGTTTAATATAGTGCTTTTTAGATGCAGTTCACCGTATAACCCTTGCAATTCTCCATAAGAAAAAACAAACGGCGTGAGGGTCGGAAACAAGACCTAGACAAAACACAAGCACTTACCCTGAACTCACCCCAGCTGTCACTAATATCAAAGAAAACCCCTCACACTTCAAAACAAAAGCACCAAAACAAAACCTTACATTTGAAGACCTCTAGCGGCCACTGCCGAGACACGATGGGGGTGGGGGTGAATACCAGGGTACCTGCTACTTCGACTACTAGTCACAGCAAAGAATGGGAATGGGGGTGCTCACTTTTGTAATCTTTTTATTCAAGGGTGATTCTGTTTTTTAGTGAAATTGCACAGTTATACTAGGTCAGGATAACAATTTAATGTGATTGTTTAAACCAAAAACACAAATCTATCATCTGTTCTCTTCTTCAGGTGTCCTTCTTCTTGTTCATCATCTTCGTGGTGTACACTATGCTCCCCTTCTCTATGAAGGATGCCATCCTTGCCAGTGTTGTCACCTGCTCATCTCACACTGTGGTCCTGAGTGTGTGCCTGTCAACCGGAAGCGAGCGTGCGGAGCCGTTAGTGTGGCAGGTCAGTGCCCTTCTCTCTGTCTTCCCAGTGGCCCTAGCAAGGGTTGCCAGAATTAGCACATGCTCCAACTGCTGCTGTGTTTGTGAAGGGGCATGCTGTGCAGTACAGTTTCTGCCAGGTCACTGTGTGTGGTTGTTTTTACACATTTTTTAGGACAGTGATGAGCTTTGTGGACTTACCAACAAAATGGTTCTGGATTTATAATCTTTTTGGTTGCAGAAATTAAGATTTAGGAGTCGAAAATATGTTGAAAGCATGAACTTACAATGTGTAAATGTGTGTGTATGTGTGTAGCATGTTATTTATCCCAATGCAACTAAAGAGGACGTAGTTTTACATGCTGAAATGTGAATCTGATCTAGTTTTAATATCAATGAGAAAAAATTAGATCAGCTTATTTATCCCAAAGTTATAGCAGCAACAGCAGCTAAAGTAGTATTGCATCTAAACCATACCCAAGAGTAATAAACATTATAAAAACATTAAACCCCTGCTTATTGCTGGGATTATGTTCCAAGAGCACCTGCATATAGTGAACAAAACACATTGTGACGTGGTAGAAAATTTTTATGATGTAAACACTAAATATGCCCTTAATTATACACCCAAAACACCTTAATTGCATTTAAACTGAGTACCCTTAAAGAAAGTATAAAAACCCGTATTCGTACTGTACAGTTTACACTGAGCCCTTCAGTGCGAGAATGTAAAATAGTGATGTTAGTCCTGTATACTGTCCTGTAATTCATGCGTGCATGTTTTCTTTGGGAAATACAGTAATAAATGCATTTAATTTACTGTAATAAAAATACAGGACTTTAAGTAGAACAAATGAAAAACATGAGAACACTCGAGACACTCCACGGGGGAAATTCTGGACTGCAGCCAATCAGCAGCCAATCAGCAATAAGGAGAAATAATTAACGTTCTCAGATTGGCTACTTTCAAATCTCCCTCCTCTGAGTACAGCTGACTGTGACGCCTGGACCTCGTTCGCCATGCCCCCTTGTCCTCGTGCTGGTTGTTTATGTTTGAGTCACCTTTCGGACGTCACAGTCATACTCAGAGTCTGAAACCATGGCTGCTGATCCGTGTTAAAGCAGGGGGTTACTGTAAACACATTCAGCATAAATTACAAACTGTGATCAAATATAACTTAATGTAAAAGTTAAAAACACCAGTCCTCTGCAATAAATAGGTATGATATTATCCTCAGTGTGCACAATAGATTGTATAGATATATTGCATTGAGTTAACTGTATTGGAGTATAGCTAAATAGAGCCAGCCTTTTTGATCAGTTTGTGTGGCTCTATTGCTCTCTTCTAACATATTATGGCAAAGAAGATTGCACTTGCCACAATGGTGTGGAAAAAAATCCCCAAGATCTTGCTGCAAATATTAAAGGCTTTTTCAGAAAGTGTCAGAAAGTTTTAATACCTTCCTGTGCAGTTCAGCCTTCTATCAAAATGGACACCAAGACATTTATAGGTGTCAGATTATAGAGCCTCTCAGGTGGCACTTACTGGTCTGCATTTTCCCCTAAACTACTATCTCATTGGTCTTGATCATACTGAAGAGTAGATGGTTCTTTTCATACAACTCAAAAAAGTCCCTATATTCCAACAAAGTCCCTATAGATTTTCATCTCTTATGCACCCTACCATTGCAGAGTCATCTGAGAATTTCTTCAGGTGGCAGAGGTCTTACATAGGAGTGACAAAGTTTAATTTTACTAGGGTGGGACAGCATGGTGCGGGTGGTGTGTGATATAAATGGTTGATGATCTAACATGATAAATAGTATAGATACTTCAAATTTGCTGAATAGATCATTCATCAATAGAGTGCTTACTCTTTCATGGCCACAAATTTCCAAAACTCACTCAGTCTAAAAGCAATTTTTTCGTGAAAAATCGTGTTTTACTTGTTTTACCTATTGGAAACCAATTGAAATTTTACAGTTACTTGTCATTTTTCAGTGCCTGTTTCTAAAGTGCACACGTTAGGTTTGGCCAATTTGTTTAAAAACTATAATGAAAACTATTTTAAGTAATTCAATGTCACAAAATTATGTAAAAGTTTAATATTATATTCTTCTACATGACACAGCATAGCCATCTTTGTTTATTATCTGCCTGGGAGACCATATACAGTAGATATAGTAGTGTTACCTAAAAAAATATTGACTTTCTGGAAAAAAAAAAGTTAGTTTTGGAAATGTACTCAATTTTTACTTTGTGATATTAGGTTGCATAACCCTAATACAGTATGAAGAGAAAAGAGTTTCTTATGGGGCTCCAGTGTTGCTCAGTAGCCATTCAGGCATCTCCCCAGGCCTGTCTCTGAGGTCTGTCTGACAGATGTGTAATTTCCTGGCCAGCTAATAATCATCACCTTATTATGGCCTACACTATTATCATAAACTGTCATTTAAACAGTTTCAATTCAATGTGTTATTCTGATGTTTTAGATTATAGCAAGTGTAGGCATTTTATATTATTTAGCAGACACTTTTGTATAAAGCCATACACACAGCAGGTGAGTTATAAAGTCTTAAAAACAAAAAACAGTGATATGTAATCAACTGACCACAGCAAGAAAACGTCCTCAAGATCCTACCTTACATAACAGTGAGTTTGTCATACCCATGTATCTAAAGGCTGCTCACTAAAAATAACTCAGCTTGGAAAGACTAAAGATTAGTAAAAATATCAAAATGATAAATACAAAACAAACTGACATAAAGGGTAATAGCCTACGTTTATTTGTGTGGCTCTAGTTTTGACATTCAAACGTTGGGATAAGTTGCTGAGCCCTCAGTCTTGAAGAGGCTTGTGAGATTTGTGTAAAGTTCTTTCTTCATCCTCATGATGGAATCGTACAATGGAACATAAATTTAACAATGTCAAACTAAGATTTAAGATTTTCCACACATTTCTCTTACCTCAATATTATTGTCGTTATCTTGGTCAACAGAAATTCTGTCAACTCACCTCATATTGAGAACAGGCTGTTTAAACTGTTAGATCTAAGCAGTCTCTGTTGTGAGCTTTTTTTTGCGGTAAAAAAGACAAACAAGTGTGTAATCTTGTATGTGGAAAAATCAAAAATGCATTTCAGAAATGTATCTAACTATATTTGTAGTAGGGGGTGAATGTAATCAGTGTGTTCTAGCTCCCTCCACAGCAGCAAAATCCATGGGAGGGAGTTCCTTAGAACTAGAGCCTAAAGCAGTGCAGGGCGTAATTATTTTAATTAAAATAATAGTGCTTTTCAATTTATCAGGAAATAGTATATTGGTCATCAATATATCAGATCCTCAATAGATCATGCAGTAATTATGAAATCGCATCATGTACTCCAAACACATAGCACCAAAAACAACAATAACAACAACAATAACAACAACCATAATAATAATTTGCTTTGACATTCCCTGCTTTCTGACTACAGTTCCCAAAACACCCTTTCCAAGTAAATAATCAGGTGACTTGCTGTCACAGTGCTTGTTAATCTGTCCAGGACTCATGTCTTCAGCTCCCAAACTTCAATGTAATTTAAACACTCCCTAAAATGCTACTGCGAAAACGTTTATACCAACAGTAATCATGCGTGCCTTGGTATGCCTTATCTACGGCACTGTCATAAAAAGTGCAGAATCTTTGTTGGCTTCATCTTCTGCATCTCTGCTGTCAAAAGCCTGTCACTCTCTCCCCACTCATTTTGCAGAATTCTTTATTTCCTTTCTCCCTTCCTCTCTCTGGCTTTTGATCATGTGTGCAGGGTGTCTTGAGGAAAACTGCAGGGCTGACAGCTGAAGTGCCTGAGGCAAAGAAGAGAGAGCCACTCTGACAAACTGGCAGCCAGTCAACAAAACAAAAGACTGCATAATCTAATAAACAAGAGTGTTAGTGACGGGTAGCACTTCTAGGATTCCATCATAATTGTAAACAAATTGTCCCTAGGACCGAGTCTGAAACAATGCAAATCATGTATATGAAGTATCTCTTAATGTCACTTTGAGAATTAAATGAGGCATGCATGGAGACTGTACTGCAGTGGATCAGAAGTAGTATAAAACCTAGATTAGTAATACAGTTAATGGACACTTCCAGTAGGACTTGCACTTGGTGTGAAATGGTTTTTGGTTTTGATGGCCCCTATGATGCAAATCAATATATCAATTGTAACTATTTATTTATCAATTTCCATATTGTCTTACTGCCCCAGCTCTAACTACTGATGTTAGTTATGAGTATCCTATAAGAAAAAGAACAGCTTTAACTTTAATGCTGATTATTGTTATTACTAGTACTACTACTGCTAATAATAAAAGAAGACTTTATTTCTGTCATTGTTGTTAATAACTGTTATGGTTAATTTGTTTTGAATCATTGTACATATTTCAAGTTTAATGCTTGCGGTTAGATTTTCCCCTTCCTAGCAGTAATGATAGATTTCTGACTTCTGTATTCATCTGCTAGATAATCTGCTGATGAAAACCGTCTAAATGCTTGTAGACTTTCTTAAAATCCTACCACCTTTAAGATATTTAATCAGAAAGGTGCTTTCTTAGTATTAAAACTGGGAAATCACTAGAAACTACAGTAGTGCCACTGTAGGATACATGTATGCACTACAACTTATGTAGAGGTTAAATTTCATTCATTTGCAACATGATTTCTAAGTGAAACTCCATGCACTATAGAGTCGTATTATAGCCCAGATTCAGCACATCAGTCTCTAGCCAGTTTTTGTTGGAATGTTCATGCAGGGAAAACACAAAAATGCGCTGGACTCAGTTCCCTAGTCTCTGCTGAAGTACATTGTTTTATCACTCCTAAGAGGCATCAGTGTAACAGGCAATCCCTTTCATGAAAAACTGATGCAGCCTTTTCTGAGGGAAACCAGGCTGCTTCATGATGCACTAGCCGCTGTGAGCTAACAGATTTGTGGCTCTGCAGGCTTTCGGTGTGGGAGGCACTCAGGGAAAGATGTGCCAATGTCTCAGCAGCCTGTCAGCTCCAAGTGCCAACCTCACTTTATGCCACAGCACAGTGCGTCCAAGCCTGCAAGCTTGCCATGGAATGGGTAGTAGCAGTATTGTAGTCTATTGCTGTCAAAGAGAACCTGAAAGGGACCTCAGTGCTTTTTGTGTTCACAATGTACACACACTTTATTGGTTATTGCAGACTGGTTATTGGTTATTTTACTGGTCATCTTCAGGGCTGGTGAGATCTCACATCACTTGTTGTTCACTCTTAGAACTATAGAGCCTTCTGGATTAAGCGGAATTATTCATAGAATGGTTGAGGTTCATCATGGGGCAGCTGGTAGCCTAGTGGTAAGGGCAATCACCCTGTGATCAGAAAGTCCGGGTCCGATTCCCAAGACCACCAGGCACCTGAGCAAGGTACTGTCCCCACGCACTGCTCCCCGGGCGCGGTGTTCCTGGCTCCCCCCTGCTTCACTTGAGGTAAAATTTTTTGTGCTTTCACACTAATGTATCATGTAATATATATATATATTCTTCTGTAACGTGAAGGGTGTAATGAAATGTCTCCTCAGCACAAGACATGACCCTAATGTTCTTTTTGTTCGGTAGTGGTTTTCTTTTTGGCACTCTACCAGGCAGGCAATTTTTGCCCAGTCTCTTTCTTATGGTGGAGTCATGAACACTGACCTTAACTGAGGCAAGTGAAGCCTGAAGTTCTTTGGATGTTGTTGTGGGCTCTTTTGTGACCTCTTGGATCAGTTGTCGCTGCGCTCTTGGAGTAATTTTGCTCGGCCGGCCACTCCTGGGAAGGTTCATCACTGTTCCATGTTTTCGCCATTTGTGGATAATGGCTCTCACTGTGGTTCACTGGAGTCCCAAAGCTTTAGACATGGTTTAGTCTATATTCAAATTTGATTTGGTCTGTAAATCCTTATTTACAAAATACATATGATGTTCTTTCATCTCTTAAAGTGATCAAATAATTGAGCGCCTTCTACTTGGCCAGTTTGCATATTTTGCTTAGACACTGCTGGTCACCACTTATTCTCACAACTTCTGTGGTTATCATACAACGGACCAAAATGCTTTACGTCTAATCTCAGTATTAAATGCGTCTGAGAAACATGTTTGTTACCTACAAACTTATTTGGACATATCCAGGTGTTAAATGCTTTCAAATATTCTTGCTTGTATATAAATGTTCATAACAATAATAGCAATATTTCATTAGCTACTGTCATGGCTTGGTCAGCGGCCGTTAGAGGCCGTTGCTTTTTGGTTTGTTTTATTTCTGTTCATGTTCTGGGTTTGGGGCCTTTTATGTTGTAATGTGGGGTTTGTTTATGTTCTGGTCCTGCGGTTTCCTGTCCGTGTGTTTCTGTTCCCCTGATGTCACGTGTCTGGTTCCTCGTGTGTCTCCTATTGTGTTAATCAGTCCCCACCTGTTTCGTGTGAGTGTCAGTGTATATAAGTTCTGTGTGTGGTCCTGTCCTTTGTCGGTCTTTCGTCATTTTATGAGCGTTGTGTTTTGTTCCACGTTTCTGACTCGCGTCTCTGGATCCGTTTGTTATTGTTTTGGGCCCACGTGCCTTTGTTTTGTTTTTGCCTTTCAATAAACACATCAACATGGAGTTCTGGGTTCCTGCCTGCAGTCCTTCCCATGATAGCTCTCGGTCCCGGGGGCTTAGCCCTCGCCACCGTGACAACTAATAAGACATTGTTTTATATCAAAACTTATGCAGCATGATTCCTACGTCTCCCGGAGTTTGTGACATTGTTTCAGTTTGCATGTTGCTATTCTGCTATTCTGCCACTGTACATACATGGTCACGCCCCTCACCTCCATCACACAAATGGGGATTAGAGCCTTTATCACATATCACTGAAAGACTGTGAAAGCTACTGTGGATTTCAGTACCTGTGATAAAACATAATTTATTCTGAGTGTGTGTTAAAAGCACTGCTTTATGTGCTAAAAAAATTAATTTATACAACTTTCCTGAGATTAGATTGGAGCAGGATAACACTAAAATGTGCAGGAAGCAGGGCTTGAGGGTTGAGGACAATACATTAGTGAATGGAAGTCTGCAGAGCTGACAACCACGTGCTACTAATGGTTAGAAAGTATTTTACTTTATAAACAAATGTTTGTAACAAAGTATCAGTTTGTATTGTGTACAGTTTTGTATGCAACAATGCAAAACTAGTATATACTTCAGTATATAATATAATATAATTCAATATACTATAAAGCAATGTAATCTAATAATATAATATAATATGACAGCCTAGCCAAATTAAAATGCTGTTGTTTTCTAAAACTCAAGCTGCTGTCCTGCCTTGTTTCTCATTGAAGATGAGCACCAAAGTATCTCTTCAATTTGTACTGTGCTGCTGTGGTTTGAAGGATTTTTGTTTCAGTCATGCTTGAGGTGAAATCATACAGCACCGCTCGCAGAGCAGATTGAATCGTATGGAGGTGCCATTGACTGAGCAGCGGGAATACATTTCATTAGGGCTGAACATTTTCCCAATGGGGAGTCAACAAATAGCATCCTGCCGCTACGAAATGGGTAAATGATGGAGACTCAGGCACAGGTTCTGAGAGGGTGCTGTCTGAAAGACAGCTGTACAACCCGGAGGATAGATGATCTGATGCAAGCCAAACTGAGCAAATACATCACATGGCTTGCATTTAATGAATCCTCTCCTCCTCCCTTTCTCCAGCACTCTCAGTGTCTGTCTCTCCTCTCCCATTTTCCATCTCCATTTAATTCCAGTCATTTTTATCTATACTGAGCTTTTCATAATAAATGTGATCATGAATCAGCTTTAGAGTGCTTGCCTGAAAGTAAGCCAAAAGCTACTCTAGAGAAAAAAACAAGGTTCATGATCAGCCGTGATATCACGGCTGCTGTGTGAGATGAAATCTCAGCTAATGCATACAAAACACACACTGAAACAGCCGCTGAAGGAAACAAACTCTCCTGTTTTTACAGAGCCCACTCTGTGGCATGACTGTGTATTAATTGAAATGAATTCATACAAATGGCCGATCTCCTAGGCATCTGCTTATAAATAACACCTACCAGGAAACAAGCAATATACAGAGAAAGCTGTGAAAGTGGCACGTGAGACAGCACTGCAATTAGCAAGGTTCTCCGTACGTCAGAATCCTGTTGTTGCGTACTGGACCTAGTTGTGGCTTTACAGAGACAGTGGCAGTCCATTTGACATGGAGTGAAACCAAAGTGTCATCTTTCAGCAGCCTAATTTAATTCAGGTCCTCAGTTCAGACTTGGAATTGCATTTTGCAGCTACACAAATGTAGTCATCTCTAATTTTCCATGTCAGCATCCAACAGCATGTCAGAAATCCAACTGCCTCCCAGGATCTTTCATTTAAAGATGGAACCACAACCGTAGGACTGTAGACATGTCCACTGACACATACTGTGTTTTTCTTAATGGAATTGAATGGTGGATGTCATTCATTCATTCAGTCATTCATCCATCCATCCATCCATCCATCCATCTATCTATTCATCCATCCATCCATCCATCCATCCATCCATCCATCTATCTATCTATTCATCCATCCATCCATCTATCTATTCATCCATCCATCCATCCATCCATCCATCTATCTATTCATCCATCCATCCATCCATCCATCTATTCATCCATCCATCTATTCATCCATCCATCCATCCATCTATCTATCTATCTATTCATCCATCCATCCATCTATCTATTCATCCATCCATCCATCCATCCATCCATCCATCTATCTATTCATCCATCCATCTAGTCATCCATCCATTCATCCATCCATCCATCCATCCATCCATCCATTCATTCATTTATTCACCTATCCATCCGTCCGTCCATCCAACCATCAGGCCATTCAAACATTCATTTACCCACCATCAAGCCATCTACCAATCCATCCGTCCATCCATCTATTCATTCGTTCCTTCTTTCATTCATTCATTCATCCATTCATCCATTCATTCATTCATTCAATCACAGCTTTCACTTCCTCTCCTTTATGTTTTATATGCTGTGTTATATACTAACAGCTGATTAGTAGGCAGATAACATACATATCATTCCTATTTCAAGGTCTAAGAGTCATGAAATTTCTTCATGTAGTGTTAATTTCATTAGCATTAGAGTGTAATCACTGAGATCCCATTTGGTCAGAAGGCTGGTAGTATTCCTCCCATAGCAGAATAAATTCTGTTTCATTTGACAGCCTCTCAGCTGAAATTGTTTTTGGATTCATGAGAAGCAAAATGCCCGACCAAGTCTGATACATTTGATTGTCTCCCTGGCTACTTTACAGTTATGTGGGTGTCGCTGGTTGAAAATGCTCGTTTATAAGTATTAAAGGCTTGGCTTCAGCGAACTTGTTCTGAGCATTCAGCTCCCAGTACACTCAAAGAAATAACTAATAGAATTTACTTAAAAAAATTTTAGTAACAATTTGCACTCAGTTTTTTTGAGTAAATTTTAATACTGTAATCGAGTGCAACTTACTTATGAGAATCAAGTAAAATTTACCTTAACATATACATGAGCAGTCACATGTACTC
>JBBPDB010000007.1:22474427-22484848 GCA_037974465.1 Brachypetersius altus | reverse complement strand
CGGCAGAATTCAAATGAGCCATTTTAATTTAGATTAATCTAGATTAATTCCAAGATTACAGTGAGATTAATCTAGATTAAAAAAAATAATCTATGCCCACCACAAATTTTTATTCAATGTTTAATTTTTATTTCTTTTTTTATTTTGGACAGTCTCTTGACTGAATAACATTAGTAACATGCTGCTTTGATTCATTTTGCATTACATTTAAACAGCATAATTAAACATGTGGTTGATTATATTATAAATTATATTATAAATTACATTTACAATCGATTTACATTCTATATCAAAAGGTTCAGGTCAGCGTTACTGACCTTTTCTTCTTGTTTGGATGTCATAAGATTTGTGTATACAGCTTTAATTTCCACAAAATAAGACTCGTGATGATAATGTGTTGCCTTGCAGAATAAAGAGAAAAGCTGGAGGAATGAAGCAAACATGCTTTACTAATGTAGCAGTGAAATGGACTGAGAACGTGCATGTCAAAAATGCAGCTATCTTTGTTAATGATGATGATTTCTCTCTGAATTAGTAATGGAAGGGTCAACCCAAGGTCAGACGGGTTCAGATCACATTGTTTGACCATTTAAAGGGTGACAAAACAGTGTTCCAACTATTCACAACTTACAGAAACATTGCGGATAAAGTTTGTTTCATTAATGAACGAATATTTATTCTGGTCAGGCAGGCAAAAATAGATCAGATGGTCTGAATGCGCATCACTATCCTGAAGTGTTTGTCTACATGTGATGCAAAAAAAAGCAGCTCTTCTCTGTTCCAGCTGCTAAACATAGCCTGGACCTTAGAAAATCACTCTCATACATCAGAGCTGTGCATCACTTTTGTGATCTGGGCCCTATTTCACTGTCCCAAATTCAGACAGCGACAATTTCAGACTTGTTTCCCCTTGTTTCTGCCTCTTCTCTGATGTATAGCATGGAGTTTTGGGTATTTCAGAGTAGAGCTGGATAGTCTGAGTGTAATCCTTAAGATGCACAAAGACATAGAAATGAGCTTGGGTTGATGTTATAAACAGAGAAATGAATGAAAATCAATTGCAGTCCAAAAAGAACACTTTTGTGCGATTTGTATAAAATATGCTGTAACTCCTTCACAGTATGGATATAATTGACATTCTTCGTACAGTTCCATAACAGCAACAAAATAAACTCATTATGCTGTATAGTACTGTAGTTCCTTGGCTGTCTTGCCTTCTTTAGTATTATGTATGAAGTTGGAATTTCATTTCACATACAAATTGCACTTTTTCATCAAACCAGAAACTTAATTTCCAACTGATTAGAAAGTTTTCCCATTCAGCAAAATGACTGATAATAGAAAACTTTTTCATCCATAAAAAACAAAGGAAAAGAAATTGGTTTCTCTGATGAAGCTATTTTTGACCCATGACAAATGGCAGATGTTACCGTATCACAATGAGAGCTAAAGCAGCAGGCGGTGCAGAGGAAATATGGAAGATCACATTCACGCTCCTTTAGATGCTTTTCTGACCTTACTCCCTCATGACATTTGAGAAAGAACCTGCTGATGTGGTTTCTTTTTGTCGCTCATGAATCCGAGAGAGGAAATAACTGCAGGATCATAGTGAAAGCAGGATATTATCCCGGAGATGTTTTTGGGTTTGCTTTGCTTTTGTTTAATCACTGTAAGCTTATATTAATAATCAAATCAAAATCAAATACCTTTATTGTCATTGTACTGCTGTACAATGAAATTGAAATACAACTGTTGTGATAAAAGAAAAAGTAGATAAAATAAACAATTAAATAAACATGAATATATAAATATATAAAAATATATAAATGTTTATCCCCGATTACTATATTCACATGTTACCATTCAATATTTGTATGGGTCAGTGCGGGCCTGAGTAGACCTATAGCGCCTCCCGGAAGGAAATAATGTAAACAAACAGTTCCCCGGGGTCAAGCCATCTGGCACTGTATAAGTCAGACAGTGACAAAAGCTGTGTCCCGATAATGTCCTGTGCTGACTTTTTGACTCTCTCCAGGGCCTTTTTGTGAGTCATGGTGCAGCTTTTAATGATACTCTCCACAGAGCATTTATAGAAAGACAACTGCAATTCCTGGGATAAGTTGACTTTCCTCAGTAACCTCAAAAAGTCGCTGCTGTGCTTTTTTTTACTAGGGCAGTGGTATTAACAGTCCATGTTAGGTCCTGAGAGGGGTTTTGGAGGGGTTAAGTGTCAGACTATTTAAAACGCACCAAGCAGTAAGTCTTTGGACCTCCTCTCTGTAGTCCCACCACAGTGGTGTCTTCCTCAAACTTCATAAAGATGCTACTGTTGTAATTTGGTGTACAGTCATGGGTGTATAAAGTGTACAACAGGGGAGCAAGCACACAGCCCTGAGGGGCTCCGGTGCCGGAAACCAGAGGCTGTATTACAGAAACTTCCTAACTTGAAAATCCTATCTTAACTGTGTAGTAACCATAGTAACGGCACTTTAGGATCTTATTTAGGAAAAAAGCCATTACAAAACAACAGTTCCTGAGTCAGTTTTCCTATCCTAACTTCAATTAAGAAAAGTGTATTACAGAAGCATCCGAACCTCAAAAAATCTTAAATGAACTATCCTAACTTTAGGAGAAAAGTTATCTTTGCGAGATGACATGTTGCGTTAGTTGCTAGGTAACAGACATGAAAGTCGGTCATCTATGTTAGATTGCTTATTAAGGATTCCTAACTCGAGATAAGGTCGTATTCCTAAATCCAGTTAGGATTTGCTTCTGTAATACCAAATTGAAAAAAATCCTATCTTAATGGCCACTGCTTTAGCACAGAATGCATTTTATGGTATAGCACTACTGTTTTACTTGTGCTGTCTATACATGAGTTTATTTTTTTGCTAACTTATAGCTAAATGATTTTCTACAGCATGCCTCCACCCACAAATCTAATCTAATAAAATTCTACTCATGAGTCCACAAGTATAAAAAACCAATCAACAATCTGCAATGCAATCAGCACTCTCCGCTTGCAATGTGACCAGTTGTTAAAGGTAATTTTGTTTAAGAATGAACAAGAAATTTGTTTTCGTTGAGTTATTCAAGTTCTGTAAACACTGCATCATTTGTCTTATTTTGATGTTTTGTCATTTCCTTTAAAATGGTGATTAAAATAACAATATTTATTTGTAAATGTATTTATTTGTAAATTAGGAGAAATGTTGTCAGCAGTTCTTAAAAACTAAGGCATAGTTGTTCAGTTCAAAGCTATAAAAGATCAAATCAAGGAAAGGGGTAACTGTGGTTTGGTTATTGCAGCTTTCTTTCATAGAAAATCCAATGAAAGAAACCTTCCCATAATAAGTACTTCATATGAATCCTTGGTGATGTTAGGTTTGTGTTACATGCTGCAGGGTGTTTTTGTTTGTTTTGTACTGTGTAGTTCCCATTCAGAATAAATATAAGACTCTTCTATTGCTTGCAAGCTTTGGTCAGATATTTCATCAGAAAGCTATGTGGCAGCAGAACTGAGCAGTTTCTCTCTGTGGATTTCTGTGTTGTTTTGTGAGTGAAAGGAGTACGGTCACCTCCAGTCTCCTCACCTCTGTGTCCTCTTGTATAACAGAATGAATATTACTGTAGGTTGGACTTCCTGTGGAAGAACAAGTTCAAGAAGGAGTGTGAGGAGATCGAGACTATGGAGAATCTGAACCGGGTCCTACTGGAGAATGTTCTACCTGCCCACGTAGCAGAGCACTTCTTGGCCCGAAACTGGAAGAACGAGGTGAGAAACACTGTCCTGATCAAATGCCTTATTTAATTCAAGACAGTGGCATGGTCTGCAAGTGTGTCTGCACAGTTGTAGAAGGATCAAGTCCTGCTGCATCAAGCATATCATATTTGCATCAACCCACTCAGTCTGGTTCAACCATAGATACAGGTAGCAGACAGTAGGTTTCTTGCATAGAAATGCATCGACGGCACAGGATCTTCTTTTCAGCTGGTCGACTGCTGAATGTCTTTGAAGACACATGAAAATCTGAGTTTCCCCTTACATGCCCATACTGAACTGTGACCTGTGGCTCCTTATGACTAGTTGATGATGTATGTGTTTATGCCATCAAAGATCAAAAACCGACTCTGAAAAAGGTTGCTTTAAATGGTCCACATGAATACAGTTCTTTCTCAGAGGTGTATTTACAGAGAATATCAGATAACTTAGATAATGATTGTTAGCATTACACAAGATAATACAGGCACACTCTTGTTACTTTCAAAATAATGCAATACAGCTCTGCTATGCTGGAAAAAGTCATCAGGAAGATCAGGAGAATTCCAGCCGGGCCACTGTTGTTTTGGGCTCAGTACTGTGGCTTTGCTCCATTAAATTGGCTCCTGTGGCTGTGCGTGTAGAGAAGGATTCTATGCACATATTAACACAAAAATGTGCTCACAGTCAGCACAGCAGTGGGTGTGTTTAAGTTTTTGTCTGCTGAATTTAGTAGTCTCCAATTCCATTTACTAGCTAGGGCTCCCCCATCACCACCAACACTGGAAAGGTGGAGGTTAACATGTATCTCCTCTGAGTCATGTAAAGCATCACCATTTTTTGGATGCAATGTCACTTGAAAGCGCAACATGCTGACCCCCAGTTCTGTTACGTCAGATAACAGATGCCCATGCTGGCAAGAATCGTGCTAAGTGATGGGGAGAGGGGGATTGTCCTACCCACCCAGAGAGAGCGAAACTAGTTGTCTTGCCTTTGACTCGGATGCAACGCTCAGACATTTGCGCCACTCAGGAGCCCACATGTGTAGTTATTTAGGGGATTTAAATTAGAGTGCTGCTCATGTGTTCCTGCCTCAGTCAGCTAGTGACTGTTACAAGAGTATGTGAATAGAGAAGTGCTCAGTAAACGATTAGGTTGCTGGTAGACACAAGAGGCAATGTTCTATGTACAGTAACCCCCCTTCTTTCACAGGGGTTACGTTCCAAGAGCACCCACCTATAGGAGGATAAAAACGGGAAAAAAATAACGTGATCGGATTGGCTACTTTCAAAACTTCCGCCTCTGAGTACAGTGAGGGATGTGTTAAAGGGCGGCAGCCAATCAGCAGCGAGGAGAAATAAATAAGCGTTCTTGGATTGGCTAATTTCAAACCTTCTGCCTCAGAGAACACCGCTTCTCTCCACAGTACCAAAACATTTATAGCTATTTTTATATGGAAATGTAGCTGAATTTACGCTAATATTTATGTTACAAAAGTATTACATTTGATTTTTGTCTAATTTAGCACAAATATACGAACATTTATATATTTCCATGATAAAAGCTGTGATGTCTGAGCCTCGTCTGCTATGCCCTCTCGTCCTCATGCAGGGTTTATGTTAGGGGCCGGTGCTTAGCACGAGGGGGCATAGTGGTCGAGGCCCGGATGTCACAAAAGCAAAAAAAAAATGCAGGATACCTGCCTTTGCTGTGCATGTGTGGGGGTTCTGCGAAAGATTATTAGTTTGGTTCTGAGAAAATATCTGCATGAAAACAATAAATCATGCACAGTCACAGCAGCAAAAATCTGATAAAAATAAACAACGCTGGCAATGAAAAGTCAAGAATATATTAAATAGAACACAATATGTATATGTGAAGAAAACTGTAGAAAACATCCGTTGTATCTTGCTGTACTGTTTGGAAACCAAAAATTAATGCAGTAATGCTTTAATAAGAAAGGGGTTAACAAGCTAATAGCATTCTCTGCAAACTAATAGCAAACTACCCTCCTAGTCTGTTGACTGTTATTAACTTGAATGTTTGTGTGAGAGCCTTTTTTCTTTTCTTTCACTGAACACAGCAATGCATTTTTACTTACACTCCAGTGCATGTTTGGAATCTAATATAATATGCTGTCTTTTGTGTGCTTGTAATAGATCCATGGTGTGCATCCAATAGCTATTTTAATTTGTACTTTTGTACTTTTGTTTCATTTCTGCAGTGAAAAAAGCAAAGTAGGGAATCTGATTAGACAGGGACATGAAGCAGAAGAAAAAGACAAGCTGTAGGTAGAAATGGGCAGGTCTGCGTTATCACTCCCGGACTGAAAATGAGCTCCCTCTGGCCCTGTGGATATGGACAATTACACATTAAAGATTTTTTCCACTAGCTTTAAATTGGTTTCTGTAGCAGGAAAATGTGGTGCATGTAAGATTTTTTGTTAAATCTGAATGTTCTGGAGGGGAAAATGTTAATATCACATCTATAGAGAAGGGTGGAGAGTACTAATATGACAGCCAGGATCTCTAACATCACTTGGTGTAGATTCAGTGTGTAATTAACAACTGTGTCAATCTCTAATGTGTGCAGTTCTGCATTTAACCACAATCACAAAAGTACATTTTATTGGGACTTTGATGAGGGTGAGAAAAATATTTACACATTAATATCATCAGTATGTTAAACAGCATCAAGACAGAATCGTGGGGAAGAAGTCAAACTTCTGTGAGGCTCGTAGGTTATTAGTATTAATGATTTTCTAATCCCCTCTTGTGTCTGACAGGATCTGTATCACCAGTCGTACGACCTGGTCTGTGTGATGTTTGCGTCTATCCCAGACTTCAAAGAGTTCTATACAGAGTCAGACGTAAACAAGGAAGGCCTTGAGTGTCTGCGGCTGCTGAATGAAATCATTGCAGACTTTGATGAGGTAATTCAGTGTAATTATTTATTTGTATGAAACTAAATTTCAACAGTGTTCCTCCTTGAAATCACTTGAATTCCAATTCTGTATCAGGGCCATATCAGCCAATTTAAAAAAGATATAAGTACACTTAAATAAATTAAACAGATTTACTTTAATTTATTTATTCATTGATGTATTTATATAATAATACACTGTATGCTTTTGTTTTTATCTGAGCAGTTTAATGTATTTTTAATGTGTTTTTTTCTGTAATTATTTTTGTTATTTTGATTATTATTTGCTATTTTGTTTCTGTTTTTATTTGGGCATTTCTTGCCTTTTTTCATAGTTTAATGTATTTTCTGTCATTCTTGTTTTTGCATTTCTTTTCTCAAATTAGTTGTATTCTTTACAATGCGGTGTGTTTTCACATCCAGCAATCAAGACCTGATTCATTTTACTTTTGACATATGACTACTTCAAAAATATGATGTACACAATTACTATAAAATGTATATATTCCTTGAGTAACAAAGTACACTATCGTTGTTGTTACAGAACCTTGGATATCCAAAATAGAAACTTTAGAGGATACACACTTTAGAGGATATAGAAAAAACACCTTTCATGAATTATAAGATATTACAAATAGTAATTGTAGACAATTTCTGTTGGTTCAATTTCCATTCATTATGATTTTCAGAGGGAAGTTGGTGTTTTAAAATGCTGTAAAAAATGAAAAGTAATACAAGGTTAACATTTATGCAATAGCAGATGAGGCTCAAGATGGATATTTTGCATATTCTATTGTGTGTTAATAGCAGTGGTGTTACTCTGTTGCAGGGAATATTGTGTTGTGTATGTTTTTAGATGGTACGTAGCTAAATGTTGCTGTTTCGTATGTAGTTGCTGTCCAAACCCAAGTTTAGTGGCGTTGAAAAAATCAAGACCATCGGAAGCACTTACATGGCAGCCACTGGACTGAACGCCACTCCAGAACACACCCAGGTAAAGCATTCACACATAACCTGTCATTTTAAACAGCTTTGGGCTAAGGACAAATGAAGATCGAGCCAAGAATACTTCGCCAAAAGAATGCTAAGATTGCTGTTAAAAAATGAAGGCTGATAGGAACTCATCAGAATTATGTAAAAGATCATGCCAGCCACTATCCTTTAGCTTTCATTTATTGATAGACACTTTTGAGAGTACTCTTTGAAGAGATAAATATCATGACAACGGTATTCTAATGCACTTCAGAGCTATTGCTTCCCCAACTTTCTAACCACATGCAGTCAGATTTACTTTCCCCTCTTAACAAATGTCTGAGCCCAAACCCATTCCTATAAATTATACACTGCAAGTTTGGGGGCTTAGTTTAATGGCTTTTTGGAAGGGGTTGGTGTATTTATCATTTATTTGCTGTTTGAAATTTCAGGAGCATGATCGGCAGTACATGCACATTGGCACAATGGTGGAATTTGCCTTTGCACTGGTGGGGAAACTTGATGTCATCAATAAGCATTCTTTCAACGACTTCAAGCTAAGAGTTGGTACGTAGCTAAACAAAGTCTTTAGTAATAAACTATGGACCATATAGATAAAGGTATTGGGACATTTCAGTGTTTGGCCTAGACCCCTTACCTCCAGTAAAGGACAATCTTAATGCTTCAGCAGACCAAGACATTCTGGACAACGCCATGCTTCCAACTTTGTGGACACACAAAGGGAAGAACCTTTTCTATTCCAGGATGACTGTGTCCCAGTGCACAAAGCAAGATCCATAAAGACATGGTTGAATGAGTTTGGTGTGGTAGAACTTGACTGACCCCATGACCCCATCCAACACCTTTGGGATGAACTAGAATGGAGACTGAGAGCCAGACCTCATCCAACATCAGTGTCTGACCTCATAAATGCTCTACAGAATGAACGTGCTCAAACTCGCACAGACATCTTGTGGAAAGTCTCCCAAGAAAAGCTGTTATAGCTGCAAAAATGGGACACAATCCATATTGAAGTATTTGAATGCAGTGTCATTAAAGTCCATCTTGGTGTTATGGTCAGGCGTTCCAATACTTTTTTGCGTATGGAGTAGGTCAACAGTCATATCCCTACTGAGAAATTGATAAAGATAAGTGAAAATAAAGATAATTGACCTGTTTTGACATTTCAATATACACAAAAGAATTAGCATTCTTTATGTAGCAACTAAAGCAAGCACCTTAATGCTAAATTTCACTGGCACTTTCCCAAACAAACCAGACTTCTTAGACCAAGATCCTCAGATTCGAATAGCCACAAGAATGCTGCACTTTCTTAGACTTTCCCATGCTGCATTCATTGTGCCTTCGAGCATGATTGTGCTGCCTGAAGGTTTTGAGTGGATTTGGCCTGTGTTCAGATCACTGGAGCTCAAGCCATCTGACTGTCATGTTTGAACAGTGACATCTGCCATGCTTCACTCCGTCCCTATTGAGTTCAAGCTGCTCCTGGTAGCTGTGGGTTTTCTGGTCCCCTACGCCCTTATCCTCATTTCTAAGCATACAGCAAACACAGCCTGACGCTGCCCTCAATCCAGTGCCGCAGTAACGCTGGAAAAATAAATTTTGAGTCCTGTGTGACTAAGGCCTATATGTGCTGCTCAGAAATTGATCCGTTCAATTACTGTAGCAATGTTTAATTCAGCACTCCCTTACACAAGGGGGTGTATGTAATTTTAGCTTGTTCAGTACAATCGTTTGTCACTGTAACATAATAGAGTTGGGCAGTATTCATTTTCATTCAATTAGGTCACTGTAATTGGAGTAAGCCTTGGACCAGTGAGCCTGACTGTATATCTTTAAAAAACACAGCAAATGTGACCTACATTTAAATATTTAGACATAAAACATTAATGTTTCTGCCAAAAAGAGCACAGATTTGACGGTGTCCCGTGATAGAGGGTTGTTACTCCATGGTGAGGTTTCATAAATGAATAAATATATGACTAGAATTGAATGAGACATATGATCCACCAGCATCATTTTCTGTCACTGTAGTATATGGGATTGTACAGAGATCAGTGATTACTTTTTATGAATGGAAATATATTACCAAAACAAATCTAACACATGGATAATCAAATATGTGAAATGATATTCCAGAGACTGCATTTACATGCACACCAGTGGTTCAGTATATACTGTAACATAATCTTTGGATGACATTCTTCTCTCATGGGGAGGGTGGGGTGATGTCATTTTTATTGCCAATTCTCAGTGAGCTTTGTTCCATCCAAATCCTTCATGTTGTTCCACACTTGTACATCATTTGGCATCTTTTACCTTCTATAAAACGAGCTTTAGAAATAACCCAGTCTTATATTAATAATATGTGTATCAACTTCCTTTCTATGGAAAGGGTGTTTTGTTTGAAAACCCATATATACTATCCTACCTCCGGACAGAGAGACAGTACAGGTGACTGCTGGCTGTGAAGCTCGTCCAGTATGATGTGTACTTTAGCTTAATGCCGCTAAAACGTCTCGTTAACAAAAGACAAAAGAGCTCACTTTTGCAGGATGGAAGGGCATCCTTTTTATTAAACCTTTTGTTAAACATAGACTTAATTAGATATTTAAAGGATGAAAAAAAGGACACAGTGATAACTGTACCCCAGTGACTGTACTAGAGCTCGACCGATATATCGGCAGGCCGATATTATCGGCCGATATTAGTCATTTTCCAAACTATCGGTATCAGCATTTATAAT
>JBBPDB010000007.1:22461467-22472910 GCA_037974465.1 Brachypetersius altus | reverse complement strand
TTATATTGTGCATTGTTTGAATGCTAAATAAACATGTTCATAGTTTTGTAACAGATTCTTTTAATAATTGAATAATATTTTTTTTCGTTTTCCCTATTTTGGGTTTCGGTCCAAAAAAATCCTTTCGGTGCATCACTAATATTAATACATATACATATATATATATATATATATCGGAATATCTGAATTTAAAACCAACAAATATTTGTATCCGTATTGGCCTTCAAAATCCTTTATCGGTCGGGCTCTAGACTGTACCGACTGTACTGTATGGTTGGATGAGTTCAGTGTGGAAGAACTTGACTGGCTCACACAGAGCCCTGCCTCAACCCAATCCAACATCTTTGGGGTGATCTGCAAAAGGGGAACCAACTTCATATGATGTATTTAAATGAAATGTCATTATAGTCTGTGTTGGTGTAATGACCCAATACTTTTGTCCATATAATGTACGTCATGATGAAGACATTTATAAAGTCAGACTGTGCAGGCCTAACTAAGAACTTCGGGTAACACCAGACTAGAGGAGGAGACATTTTTAGCGAATGTCACTACAGTGCAGAATCAGAACAATACAATCAGAAGCAGAACAATACTGATCTCACTCTTTCCCTGTGCAGGTATTAATCATGGGCCTGTGATTGCTGGAGTGATTGGGGCCCAGAAGCCTCAGTATGACATCTGGGGCAACACAGTGAATGTAGCCAGCCGGATGGACAGCACCGGGGTGCTCGGGAAAATACAGGCAGGCTTGATTTACAGTTTAAGTAACTATTTAACACAAGAATGCCCAAAAGCATCAAAAATCTCATACTCTTTAATTTCACTTGGCATTTTATATGACAGTGTTACGAGCTTCAATATTGACAGACTCTGTGATGTATTTCAGCCTGGATGGCTGAAATTTACTGCTGACGGCGGTGTAAATACTTCTAATAATGTCTCTGTTGTGCTTAAAGGTTACAGAGGAGACGAGTCAGATCTTGCTGGCGCTAGGCTACACTTGCTCATGCCGAGGGATCATCAACGTCAAAGGGAAAGGAGAACTCAAAACCTACTTTGTTCACACAGAAATGACCAGGTCTCTTTCGCAAGGGAATGTAATGCCATGAGCCAGCGGTGGTTAGTGAGCACCTAGGAGATCCAGAGACATTTGTAAATAATCTCACCTTGTCCTTAGATGCACGAGATCTTGGATGTATTCAAAGTGATACCATTTCTGCAGTATCTCATAAGCAGGGTTTGTGCACAGGGTACATGTAAGTATGGTAGCAATTATTTTGTAAAAAAACCAAATATAACAAAAAAGTGTTTTGATGTTTTAACGCCATTGTTTTTTTTCTTTTCTTTTTTGTAAAAAAAATTCATTAAACTTTATATGTACTTTTGTCTTCCTGCCGACCTCTTTTGTGTGGTTTACTTACACGAGGCCAACTCAAGCACCGTTTAAAAAAGGTACTGGTACGAGGTAATTGGCAGCAATGTTGCTTCCAAAATCCCATGAACAAGATGACCTTTTCAATTTTCCTGTATTGTGCCACTCAAGAACGGATTGCTTTTACTTCCCTCTCTCAGTTTTAGTTCACTCTAAAATTCATCAGCTTATTCATACACTAATAATACAGTTCCGTTCAGCTTTATTTGTCTATTTTACAAGGAATACTGTCCCAAGTGCAGGTTTAAACCCCTACTGATCAAGCCAAGGCAGATAGCATCAGAAAAAAAATCTCTCTAGGAGCACAAGTAAGTGGCAGGTCTTAAAAGAGAAGTTAAGCCTGTCCAGCTCTGGATGCCATGTTTGCAATGAAGGAAGGAAGACAGAACTGCCACTGGACTGCATGACTGTGAAATATCCATGAATGAAGGTACAAAGAAGGCTCTCTCTTCTCTATACAGACCTGTGTGTTTCCAAAGATACCTTATATTTGATGCATTATATTTACATCCCCCCAAAAAACGTTTTTGTCACTCATCTATAACCCATCCACTACTGTCGATTGGGTGGCAATATATAAATCACTCATATAGCTGGATTCATTTACCAAGTAAGATCCAGTCATTTTAGTAGTTCCTGATTTTATTTCTTAATCTGCCAAAAAATATATTTCTGGAGTGAATTAACTTTTAATTACCTGCAACTGAGAGCTCACTTCAGTAAAAGCAGTCCTGTTTATAACACAGCGATGCAAAAAACGAAGCTGATCAAATAACCGTGCGCTGCGTTATTATAATTGAGTGCCGTGCTTGTGGCATAATGCGGACACGTACAAGAGAGCTATCCGCAACACTTCAGGATAATTACACACTCTACCTCTCGTATGAATCGGCTGGTCAAATCCAACAAATTACATTGAAGAACCCCTTTGGCACCAGCGGTCCATTTCAAATAGTTCTCAATTCCACCCTTATTTCAAAATGTACTGAACTGGAAGTCATGAAGTGATTTGATATGAACATTCCTCCCAGGTATCTTTATGGTAGTGGCGATCCAAATCTGGGGCTGTCTACAATGCAAATGCGGCCATTTTATTTACTATCCAAAATGTTTGTAACGTTTATGATCACCATGGTGTTATCTTTGGGCATCAGTGATTCTCAGCTATGAACAGATTTGCAAAGGTTTTTCGCCAAAACCTCGTTTCAAAGTGATCATAAAGCAATTTCTGAAACATATGTCAGTCTGTTTCTAACCATTTTATGTAATAGCTTTCTGTGGAGGAGCTTTTTGAGGCAAAGACTTTTGATGCGGTTCCTATCATCGCTGCTCAGTTTCTGTAGAGCAAAGAATTAAATATGTCTGATAGTTTTTTTTATTTTATAGTAGGTTTCGATTTTTGAAAAACCTATAAAAATTCCCCTTCAAAACCTACTGAGTTAGAGTATGAATGGTTCTTTGTAGCTTACCTCTTCTCCTCTGTGTTGCTGGGAGTGTTGGCACACCTAAACTTCATCTGGGCCGCTAATTAGCAGGCTTAGCTGTGCCCTTTCTACTTCCATGTACAAATCTTTAGCAGGTGCAACAGCAGCTGGTGTTGGGAAACATGTACCAGGTAAAGCCAAACACGGTGGGCCTCAACTTCTAAAGAAAAGATTCTGTATTGCATTGTATCTGTTGAAGAAAGTGTCAACGCAAATCCACAGAGTCGCACACCTGCTCCTAAAAATATGTGTTTATTTGCAAGTACTTAGCTGTTGAGCATCACCATCTGTACAAAAAGTAGGAAATGCTGCTAAGTAAGATGTAGGAGATTAAAGAATTCCTTTTTTTTACTCTAAGTGAAAATGATTTGCCACAGCTACATGGTCAGTAATCTCAGAAAAGGTGAGAAATTATGTCCTACAATAGGTCTGAATCATATAAAGGCTCAAAGTGGTGGCATAAGCCAGGCTGGCCTGGCCTATGGAGATTATTTCACATCACACAACAGAGCGACGCCTCGTAATATCCAGTACTCAGGAGGATGACTTGTTCTCAGGTCCACGGCTGCTATGCAGTTCAGGTCTGTCCTCACAGGTTTCTTATAAATGGGGCAGGAGTAAAGGCGGGAGTCCTTGACGCCTGAAAATGACAGCAATACAGTTTCAGCGCCACACATTTTCAACTTGTTTCATGCATTCAAAAATGCATTAATAGTGAATTTCATTAGTGAAGACATCCCTCTGGAATCTAGGGTTTTTTCCCTAAATCACGTATCTGAAAATCCTAAAAAGAAGTGTTTAAGCCTCTAAATGGTTCACAATTATGAATGCATTACACAACCAAAGCTGAGATAAAGATAAAAACACTCATTGCTAAACAGGCATCAGCTTTAGTTTGAGCGTCTGCAGCACATTCAGTGTAAAACATGTCATTATTTTTAATTACCTATACATATCCATATATAACTTGCTTTTATTGATGCTTCTAATTATCTCTAAATTATTTCTGAAAGATACTGTCAATCTCCCGTTCTATAATCTACTTCCATTAGTACTCTAGTCACACAGACCCAACACTGTTAATAAAAAACACATCTGTGACATTTAAACGTTATATTCATTTGCCTCGGCATCCTGGAACTAATTTTGAAATATAGCCACCACACGAGTGAGTGTCTAAAGACTTATGTACATTAAATGGACAAAAGTACTGGGACAACTAGCTATTACACCAAAGGGGATTTTAATGACACTGCATTCAAATACATAGATTTTAATATGGAGTTGGTCCCCTCTTTGCAGCTGTAAAAGCGTCTACTCTGCTTGAAGATTTTGGAGTTTCTGTGGGAATTTGTACCCATTCATTCTGCAGAGCATTTATGAGTCCTGGCTCACAATCTCTGTTCTGCTTCATCCCAAAGGTGTTGAATGGGGTTGAAATCAGGGCTCTGTGTGGGCCAGTCAAGTTCTTGCACACTGAATTCATCCAGCCATGTCTTTATGGAGCTTGCTTTGTGCACTGGGGCACAGTCATGCTGGAGTAGAAAAGCTTCTTCCCCAAACTGTATCCTAAGTCTGCCTGTCACTGGAAGTAAGATGCCTAGCCCAAACCCTGAAACACAGGTGTGTCCCACTACTTCTGTCCATACACTATGTATTGCTGGACTGTTTTCACCCTTCGCTATATTGTTTCTCCTGGACGATGAACAAATATATCTTCGGTCCATTACTAGCACTCAAGAAATGCCAAGCCTAGGGCTTATTGAGGTTGTCCTACCTCTGTGGGGATTGACATGTTGGCTGGTCTATTAACACATACTGTACACAATGTATCTCTGAATGTGTCCCATGAGCATAAGTGTGTTAAATCTCATGAGGAAAACAGTGACAAGTGATACTGTACAGTACAGTGGATAGCATCATTGCCCTGCAAATTAATTAAATTTCCCTGTTTTTGCAGGAATATGTGCAATCATTTGGTTTTTACGGCTCTGAATATACCTTTCATTCTGAAACTCAAATGTAAAGATATAGTGCTAAGCTTAAACAAAATGCAACAAAAGACCTACTTTGGGTCATTCAATTTATGAAAAACAGACTTAGATTGATATTTTTAACTAGATTTATCTACTGCATTAGCTATTTCAGGAAGAAGGTATTGAGTATTGAGGTTTTTTTTATTGGCAAAAGGCCAAAACATATATGAATGAATTGATATTTTAATCAAAAATCGCTCATATAGAGCCATAAAGAGCTAGACACCAGCTAAGAAAGCTAAACAACCACTAAACAACAAAGACAGTGATGCAAGAATGTGATGATTCAGGCATTCAGTTTTGCTCAAAGCTAATTGGTTAGTTGGTAGATATTTTAGCCACATAGAATGAGAGCCAAACTGAAGAAGCAACATTTGGACATCAAACTTCCAGTATATTTATAGGGGAAAATGTGTAAATTCGGTTTTTGACTCCTTTTTCAATTCTATGCTAGGAAACATCAGTGCCTGCAGGCGTTGATGGAACACTGCAGCTGTGATGTCTCTTGTAATGGGGGGCTACCCACCTCAGAGCCCAACTCCGCTCTCTTAAATAATGGAACCACTCTGCATCTTTCAAACCATGCACTACTCCATCCCGCTAAAGCAGAACTGAACACTATGCTTCATGAGTGGTGCAGGCTTCCCGTTAATGGATGAGAGGGGGGCAGGGCTGGTGTCTGTAATGGATTTGTGGATTTCTGGCCTGTAGATGTGAAAGCTGTAAGGAAAGGAGCTGTAATGGCTAAAAGTTAATAAAATAAATAAGAAAAAAAAAATTCCATGCTCAGGGGCCTCACAGTGAACTACTCTGTAAATGCTCAGTGAATGTAACATATTTGTATGCCATTAAATTGTTCTTTTTTAAATTGTATACATGTTTCGGTATTTTCCGGACAACTAGACTAGACTTTCATTAAAGTCTTCTAAAGTCTAATAAAGTAAGCCGTAGCTTTTCTAGCTCTCACCGTTGTTCTCAGCGTACATCCGGACCACAGGCATCATCTCGAAGAGCACTTTGGGTTTAGAGTCAATGAGCCTGCAGTTGCGCCGGTCCCAGCCTGCGCCCTCCAGGTACAAGCCGTACACATACACGCCTTCCTGCGGCGGCTGAGTGATGTCGTCCTTCATCCACTTCGTCACCTCATTGCACAGCACCATCCGGTCCAGGGCCCAGCCTTTGTTTGCTCGGGTAATCTCCTAGGCAGACAGATTGAGAGACATTCAGTGACTGAGAGATCCCTCAATGAAGTGTAAGAAATCATTTGTGGGAAAAGGTGGTTAAATATGTTGTATTATGCTTATATTGGATTATGGTGTCGTGTAAAAAATACAAAACAACAAACAAATAAAAAGAATTGTTTAAATGTCAGTTAATGTTTGTGATTCTGTATCAAAGAGAGAGAGAGATAAACATAATAAAAAAATAAAATATACTCCAAAACTCCTAATTAAAAACTTGTAAAATGTCTGAACAAGGCAGAAGTGTGAATACTAATTAGGTTTGTTTTAAAACACAATTTTCTTTTTGTTAATAAGGAACAAGTGCAAACCCAGTTTGTTTCAAGCTCCATAACCCCCTCTTGTTTTCTCTTCGGAGACCCCCCCCCAAACCACGAGTAAATAGAATCCCAAAGCTCTTCAAAAGCAAATGAGTTGTTGATTTTTCCCCTTCTGTGACTGGGGGTTTGGTGTAATGAAGACTGGATGCGAACTGGCAGGAGAAATGTGCATTCAAATGGCTTTGGACAATTCCTCAGCCAGCAATCAGAGGTCACATTCAGGTTTCTCACATCTAATTGTATTTACTCTTGCTTTAGTTTCTCTCTCCCTCTCTTCCTTCCTTCTCCCTTGTTGTATCACCTTAAATTTAGACTAAGCAGACTCAACAATGAAGCTAACAAGTGTTTTCGGAAACATTATGTTTACATTAGGGTAAACATGAGGTACGTCTAAAAACGAGCATATGGTTGATGATATCCTCTAAATCAGTGTACACAACATCGCTCAGAGTTACTGCTCGCATTCCTTTGTTTTCTTTTTAAAAGGTTTTAAATGTGATGTTGGTTGAATACACTCAATGTATGCTTTTAATCACACACTCAAGATCAATAGCTTAGTGTTTAGTGAGGACCTCGAGAAAGTGCTGAAACATGTAGATGCTGAAGCTTTCTGATATAAACGTGTTTCATGTTGTTTACATTTTTTAACGGCTGTATCTTGTATTACTGAATCAGACATGAAGAGTTTGGCATGACAACATGTTTAGTAAGGAAGGAAATGCAAAGATAGATCAACCACATCCATATATTCACTATGTACACATATGTCTCTCTTTATATTATTGTATTATTTGTATAGTGTGCTTTTTATATTAGACTGTTGTTTTATTCTATGTTTCCTGGCATGGCAATGCAAAATGTCCTACTTGTGAGACTAATAAAGATTAATTTTATCTGCAATCTTACCATTCCAACCACATCCTGCTACCCCCAGTTATGCTAAGCTATGATGTACTGTGTACTACAGCCTCATTATGAACACAAGACTACACAATGGAAACATTATGACACTGTAAATGTGCTCAGCCATGGCCCCTGGCAAAAAAAAAATGAGAGAATCGCTCAATGTGGAGGAATTCCATTTAATTCCTGTAAGTCTAAAACCGCAAATGAGTCTGCAGTTCAAAGAGAGTGTTTGCAGACCTTAATGCGCTGTGAGACTGTGAAAGAACACATGGCCTCAACAAGAGATGTCAGTTAAAACAATGGAAAGGATTATAAAAGACTTTCAAGAACGAAATCCAACATGGAGTGTGACAAAGATGTTATTTGTTCACAGTCAGCTGTGAGTGAAATCTGGTGTGAGTATAAGCAAAATGGGAAGATTATAAAGAAAAGCAGGGAAGGCGCAATGAGAGAAGAGTCATAATGGAAAGCAATGAATGACTTGAAAACAGAAAACTGAATTTGCTTGATGTATGTTTCAAGGAGCCAGAATGTTCAGCTATTTAATAAAAAATCTTTTGTATCTAATCTGTATTTTCTACAAAATAAAAAAAGGCCGGATGAACATCCATCATTCCATCATGATGGATCCATTATTTTTGACAGGGGTTGTACAAAAAGCAACCAGACTCTTTATACTATGGTCTAGCCCTGGTTCTGGAGATCTACTGTTATGTGAAGTCTAGTTTCCACTACAATCTGCCACACCTACACCGGCTCATTAACTTGACTGATTCAGGGGTGTTAGTTGTAGGTAAAGGAAAGGTGCATGTTGAAGGCTGGAACTAAACTCTGCAGGAACGTAGAGCTTCAGGAGGTGGTACTTTACTTGATTTGACGGCGTTTGATTACACGTTTGTCTGTAATGGTACTTTACTTGATTTGATACATAAAACAATTTTCTTACCATGTGAAATATCATGTGATGTTTTCTAAATGAGTGTGGAATCATTTTCATCTTACGTGGAATAGTCTTCATGTGCAGTATCACTACTTCTGTTAATATCACTTTTATTACTTAATGTTACTACTGATTCTCTGATAAGGCCAATAACTTACTCCAAACTACCATTTGTGTCAGTAGGTATCACTCAACTGATTTCGCAGTTCTGTGCATCCAGTTTTCACAATATAGTTCATTTCCGATAAGCTCAACAAAACAAACCAGTAAGCTATTACTTTTTGGGAGAAAGTCAAGCCCAGGTCTCGCTTATACCATAATATGTCTAATATACTGTACGTCACATTTCTGTCAAAAGCAGCTCTAGCCCGACTTTTCAGGACAAAACAAACAAAGGGTTTATACACCAATGTGATCTATTTTATGCAAAGCACGCAGCAGGTTTGCCATAATTGTTGGTGTTCTGAGAGGGACAGAGTGAGACAAGTATGCTGTAGTATGAGAGGGAAACAAACTAGATTGTATGAGATTAGATTATGAATGCAAAACAAATTTAATCAGCACTCTATCTAGTAGCACAATTTGTAGTCAATTTATGCCTTGGACACACTACATGCAACCAAATTTAACAGATTTAACAGATCTGGTCATGCCACACAACTTACTGTCTTGTAATAAGCAACATTGAAGTTTGCACGGTTTGCACATGACATGACCAATCAGTGTTGGGGGGGGGATGGGGCAGACTTTACAAGAAGGAATATCCAGGAGGAATCTTGGAGCCTGTCTGGTCTCCAAACTATATTTTGTCAAAAAATATCATGCACAGCACAGGGTTTTTTTCCCCAAAAAGAACGGATGTCAGCAGGAGATTCAGTTGTTTGTGTGTCGATTTGCAGGAAAAAACAAGGGAAAAAAAAGAAAAGAATATGAACATAAATTGAAAGAGTAGGACCCCCTCCCTTGGGCTTCCTCTCCCCCTGTGTCCTGCACTCTCATTGGCTGTAGCTCATCGCCAAACTCACTTTCAGTCATAACACTTTTTACACTACAGGATTTGGACTCGCCAACAGGTCCAGATATTTAGCCTGCATGATGTCTGGCAGGTGCCTGCGAGGCACTGGCCTGCCTGCCTGCCTGGATGAAATCTTTGAACAGTTGACATAGCAACCAAGATACGATTTGCTCTGAATGCTGATTTGCCTTCATCATGTTTGTCTGCAGTTCCAAACACGGCAATAACAATTGACGACTCTCAACCAACCAGATCTAAACACTAGTTTCTGAATTAAGTGAAGGAAAAGATCCACCATGTGTTGCACCGTGGTTCTAGAGGCATGTCACTGTGTACTGTGTGTGTATGATCGAAACAACTCGACTTGACAATGACACTTTTCTTATCACAGTCTACCTCAGCTCAGGTTCTCTTCTCTGGCTGTGATATTATCTGATTGGAGCTCAGGTTTGGTGCCTGTTCAAGAAGTTTAAATCTCCTCACTTGAAAACAAGCAAATGCTTCATTAAAGTCCAGGCTACTGGTAGCAGATAAGCACTTTACACCCTTCATCAAGTCCTACTAACTCACTCAGAGTAACGATGCAGCAAATGTAAGTCATGTCGCTAATTACTGATTTAATTAGCTGTGGCATTGGTAACAGGAGATGAAAATCTAGCAGTTTAAGTTTAAGTCTCAGCACTGTTTAAGTTAAAGTGGGAATATGGCCATGTCTCTGCAATGCCAATGTGGCAGCAGAGGTAGGTGTAGCATGTTTATTAAACATCTAAATTAAACTACTAGTCATTAAACTACTATTTAATGCCAATAAAAGTTTAAAATATTTAATAAACATCACAACTGTTAAGCATATACAATCTTTCTCTGTCTTTCTCTATATAGTTTTCTCAAAAGAACATCCAATTGTTAAAAATAACGTTAAAAAACAAAGAAAAAACGTTACTTTAAAACTCTTACTTAAATGATGGCGATTCTGTAATTCACTTCTATGTGTATATTCTACAACAGGCAGTCAAATAATAATGGACGACTCTCAACCACCTACATCTAAACACTAGGTTAACAATTAAGTGAAGGAAAAGCCACAATAAATCTTCTCACAATAAAGAAGCTGTGACAATATTGCAGACAGTAAATCAGAATCATTGGGGCTAAGAAATGTGAAAAGGTGAGGAAAGTGTAATTGAGATGAGTACACAGATACATAAAAGACTTTGTCTACAAGAAGCCAGTTCTAATCAGCACCAGCCAGTTCTAAGACTGCACAGGGCAGCGGTGGAGCTTCAGCTCCTGGGAAACCTTGGTCATAGTCTTATCATCATCTGACATTAAAATGTGTCATTTTGTCATCCAGTGAGTAAAAGATTTCCTGGGGTTGGTTAACATTACCTGAACGTTTCCTGAAGACTTTTTTGGCTGGCGTTCATATTTGATTAATACAACATGTACGTCTGCAGTGAATCTTTGTAAATCCACATTACTTTTTAAATAATGTATGGCACAATTTCATCAGGCATGTAAATGAAATCTAATTCATTTATTATATTAATTAGATCAACCAATGTGTTTAAATATGCAGTTATGTGCATGTGTGAGTATCAGGTGTCTTACTGTGGTTTGCAAGAAATAAATCAAGAGGCTTATCACAGAGGCATTGTGGATCAATAAGAAATGCTATGATTAAGATATGATCTGCGTTACAAATTGTGAATATGTTGGAATGGCTGATTTGTAAAAGTTACCCAGGGCTGGCTATTAGATGCTGAAGAGTGGATGTTTGTGTGTGTGTGTGTGTGTGTGTGTGTGTGTGTGTGATTTAACAGCCTGTCCACCTGTCTCATGGCCGTCAGGAAGCCCTGTGGGTTGAAAAAGCCCGTCATCCAGAAGCAGTTTGGTCGTCCCTCGAAGATCCAAGCCTGAAACTGCCGGTTCCGCTCCAAAAGCTCTGTGAACCAGAAGCCCAGAGTGCTGGAGGCCCATGAAGCCTGCAAAATACACACACACACACACACACACACACACACACACACACACACACACACACACACACACACACACACACACAC
>JBBPDB010000007.1:22443215-22457936 GCA_037974465.1 Brachypetersius altus | reverse complement strand
ACACACACACACACACACACACACATCAGCCTCCATGGACTTATACAAACACAAAATTATTTGAGCAGAACAAGAACTGAAGAGCTCAACTGTAGAGACACTAGACAGCAATAGGCCACCCTTCTGTCCACCCTGGTTATGCAGAATGAGCACATCAGCAGTGAAGCAGAGCATTCAGGATAAAGTTGTCTAGCTATAACTTTTCTTCAGTGTATGAGAGATGAAGCAAGATGTCCAACTTCATGTTTCATAATCAAACAAGCAATTATAAAACAGATCAATTATTAAACATGTGAATCAAATCAAACAAGTGCCAGATCATTTAGTTAACTTTACTAATGTAAGCAGCTAACACAGCTAGGAATTGTAGTCGGCTAATTTCATTAGCCGTTTCATTAGCATAAAGCAGTTGCTAGCTGGCTCGCTTATTCCATGTTAACACACAGGATCATGTTTTGAATCCCTTATGGAAAATCTGTTGCCTATTATGTTCCTAAAACACTAGTTAGTCTGAATAGTGGTTTTCATCAGGTTTTAACTTACATTTACAGCATTTAGAAGACGGTTTTATCCAGAGCAACTTCCGTCCCCTAACTACAGGGGACAGTCTCCCTGGAGCAACTTGGGGTTACGAGTCTTGCTCAGGAACCCAGTGAAGGTAGGATTCAAACTCGGTCCAGAGGCAAGTATCTTACCCACAAAGCCACCACCACTCCAATTGGATACATTATATTTATTGGACGTGTGATATTTATTGGAATTGTTAAATTATTACAAATTATTACACATAATAAGGCCAAGGCTAAGTAAGTCTTAATGCCAGCTTTCACATTCACACCTGATAAACCCAGATCAGCCACATATGGTTGATTGCAGAAACAGTCTTCACATCAGGATGAAACAGTGAGGTGAGGGAGATGTGCAGCAGAAGTATTTCTGACCTTTTTCCAGCGGGCAGGGATGCGAGCGTCATACATGCAGTCAAGCGCATCACGCAGGTTCTCACTCATGACTATGGTGCCATCGATAGCCAGCTTCAGGTCAGTGAGTGTGCTCCTCACCAGAGCCAACACGCGCTGCATACGGTCAATCTCCTGTCTCAAGAAGATATTCATGGGCTGCAGGGGACCCATTTTCATCAGCCTCTCCCTCACCTACATAGATATAAACACACACAAATATACACACATTTATTACTGAGCAAAATCAAGGTCACATTTAAGTCCGTTAATTACTAACCGTAAGACTAATATTTTTTTTTACCCCAACTGTTCATTTAGAAAGAGTTTTGGCAGTGACATGCATTCACGCAGAGCCGATAACTGAAGGAAAAGTGCTATTAATGAGGAGCAAGAGGCAGTCGACACCCTTGGTCACGGTGATCCTCTAGAACCATGTTAATTGGTAAGGAATAAGAGGGAACAGCTGCCAATTACTGTCTTCTTGTTTCCTAAGCACCTGCAGTTGAGTTTGAAAATGCTCATTTAAGCAGCGTTAAACACGAACATAATTATTTCTTAGTGCAAGTTATTGCAGGTAATAATTATGCTCCAGTTTTTTTTTCCTCTCGTGCAGCTGCTTGAAACAAGAGAAATTCTGTCAAATGATTAGAAACAGTCAACAATCACTCAATCAACCACAAATGTGTTTGGAAGTAGAAGAGGGGGAGATCTGAATTTGAATCAGGTAGGGGCTGAAAAGCACAGCATGCAAGCTCCAAAGCTTTGCAGGGGTCATCTAGATCCAAAACATCCAAAACTACTCCAAAACAATACCAGCTCCCTTACCTCAAACGGCACATAGTCCGGTGGCAGCTTCTCCAGCATGTCATCGGCCAGCCGACCCACTGCAGCTTCCCGGGTCTCCCCGCCTCCACTGGAACTGTCTTTTGGCTGAATGCTGAGAATAGTGTCCAGGACGTCCTTGGCCAGCTTGCTCTGGTAGGTGATGTCGGCGTTGGGGTGGAGACCAAACACCTCCGGGGTGTCGTATGCTGGGAGGCCCTGTGGGAGGACAGCAGGCCCAAGCCAACACAGATTCATTTAGCTTTATTGATCCCGCTGGGCACAATTACCATTTTAATGGTCGATGGTTCGGAGAGTACGTCTGAACTAAATGAATATTTTTGGCTAGCCTAAAGGTTCAGTCCCAGTTCGGGCTACGCATTGACAGTCAGCACGCTGCATTGATTTTCAGCGTGGTTGGTTTAGCATTAAAGCCAAATGGGCTCCAAACTGAAAACCCCTAAAGCAGCAGCATCACTTACAGCCTCCTGCTGGGTTACTGATAAGTACAAAGACTGCAAAGAAACAGATGGCAAGTTGAAGCATTGTCTCTTAAACACGTCTCACAGCTCTCACAGGTATATATGTTTCTTATCAGTTAATTAAAGTAATCAAACAGAAAAAAACAAGAGAAGTTGATCAACCAAAACATGTTTTGTGTCCAAAGTATTTTTTGTGTTATTCTCTAAAGCTATTCTAGTGCTTGCTTAAAAAAGAAAAAAAAACTTTCTCTTCTCTTCTCTTGACTTTTCTATGGCTGACGTTGTTCCGGTATTGTTTGGCAGGTGTTGGCTAGTTATTATTTGACAGATGTTGCATAGCTGCACCGAATATGCGGTATCTCGGTTGAATAGTTGACGTGGATTTAAGCTGTTTACAGGTTTAAGAAACAGTTGTGGACTGCTTGAGCACGTCGCTCTGGATAAGAGCGCCAGCCAAATGCTGTAAATGTAAATCTAAATGCAACAAGCAGAAACCTACTCCTCATCAAACTGCATCATATATACTGCAGGCCTAAATCCTCACACACTTGTCTTTTCTGTACAGTTAGTGAACAAAAGGTACACATTAAAGGTAAAGGGACGGTGGAGTTTCTAAGTGTATGTGTTCTTGAGTGTAAATAAAGAAAATGGATTAGTTAGGATTTATAGTTCTGCAAATATCATTCCATTCAATCCCCTTTACTAAGTGGGAAAAGGTTGTGGAAGAATGATGATCCATGTTCAGTCTTATAGTGGTCTGCTGCCAACTGATCTTTGGATCAAGTAGACATGAAGGAGTTCACCTCGACAGTTCAGAAGAAATCCAAGATGGCTATTCCAACCTAAATGCCTACTACACTTACTTCTAGCTAAAAGCATTAGATTTTTTCATTATCTTGTATAATAATCTCACAATATATAGTAGGTACAGAAAATATGCATATATTGACATTTTGATGCTTTGCATCCTGAACTAAGACACAGCTGTTTACTCAACGCACAAAAATATGTTAAAATGTTAAAAATACTTGTAAATTCAGGTGTAACTAATCATCTTCTCCATTTCACACCAAGCTAACTGCCTTCCACGTGTGATGGACTGTAATCATTTTGAGTATCCAGTGCTTGGTAGTGCAACTGCAAGCAAACATTCAACTATGGGTGGCAAGGCACTGACAAAAGATCACAGGAATAAAGGCTCTTCCTCCAAACTGGATGTAGGAGCAAGGAGGAAACTGGTCAGAGAGGCCACCAAGAGGCAACTCTGAAGCAGTTACAGGACTGTATGGCAAAGATACATAAGATATGTATGGTGTACATGCGACAACAATATCAGACGTGCTCCACCAAGGTGAATTGTAGGGGGAGGGTTGCAGGAAATAGGTCACTCCTCACGAAAGTGCTTTGCCAAAATGTATATTGAGGCCAAGTGGAAAAAATTGTTATGGCCAGAGAAGATCAATCAAACTATTTCACCACATCACCAAACTACAGACCAGGTAGAAGTCCAATACAGCTCACCCTCCAAAGAACAAACTTACAGTAAAGCATGGAGGTGGTAGTGTCTGGTTGTGGGGGAGTTTCTCTGCAGCAGGGACTGGGGCGCTTGGAATTATAGAAGGAAACGTGGATGGGACAAAATACCATCCATTTCATAAGAAAACCTGCTGCCCTCTGCCAGAAAGTTGTCAATGAGAAGAAGGTTCACCTTCTAACACGGCAGTGACCCAAAGCACACAGCAGAACTGACCACACAGTGGGTGAAGGACAAAAATGTGAAAGTCCTTGCAGGGTCTAGTCAGAGTCCACACTTAAACCCTACTGACAATCTGTGGAATGACTTGGAAAATTGCGATACACCAACGGTCACCATCCAATTGAACAGTTCTGTAAAAAAAGAGTGGGAACATATTGCACGGTCTAGTTGGTAGAGAGGAAAATGACTCAAAGCAGTAATTAAAGCAAAAGGTGGTTCCACAAAGTACTGGCACAGGGGGGTGTCTATTCTATACCCACTGTATATAACAATCCAGTTGTCTAAGCTTATTGTAAAATGTGTAAAACTGATTTAAAATTGCAGACAAATCTCTAAAAAATTGTATACATCCTTTTGTAAATTCTTTGTTTGTGTATAAATTGTGCAGGTCCTTTTACACTGTGTAAATGCCCCCTTTAAGGCGTGTACATACACTGGCATTGTGTGCCTTTCCCTGTTTTTCTCCATTCAGTCACAATTAAACAACATTTGCTGAGAGATGTTACAATACCAGACCGCTTAATGAGTATGTCACGGCTTTGTGGGTTGTCTGCTCTTTTTTCTTCTCTCTCTATGAAGAATGTTGTTTTTGTTCCCATTCATCATACACCTTTCTCAGAGCAGCATCTCTGAGTGTGTGTGTGTGTGTGTGTGTGTGTGTTTCACATGCATGTGTAACTGAATACTTTTATGTGTGTGTGCTGCCAGAATGCTCTTTCACTCGTGGCGATAAGCTCATCGTGTGTGACAGACTAAACAATGGTCCGGCGCAGTGCGGCTGGAGGAGTGTTTGTGTGTGAGACACAGTCTGTCGTGCGCCTGAGCTGAAAACATCCATCACAATGAGATCAAAGTGAATTAAAAGCAGCCCCTGCGCCCCCCCTGCTCTGCTCTTCTCAATGCAAGGTTGCTGCAGGGCTGTGTGAGTCACCAGATCCGACACACGACAAGGATAAACTTGGTGATTTTCTCTGTGTGACGTGAGACTACACACCGCCGCCCTGCAGGACCTCACAGCCAGAACGGGGTTGTGCTGAGAGCAAGGACTGACCCCCTTGATCTACATAAGACCAGTTCAGGTTTGGTGCTGAAGAGTACTGATACAATCCCAGTCGTTCTGCAATGACACCACTTTCACTTAATACTGTACAAAATATTGTACGTTAACTCATCAGAAACCAATTTCTTAAGCTAACGTTGAGCTTAAGTCAGTGTTAACTTTGTCTCGGCGTGCCGATGTTCGGCTGCTCTCCCAAACTATCCTGAAAGTTCTCCGGGTTCAAATATCTTGAGTTTTTTTCTATTTGTTTTTAAGACTTTATTTTAAAAAAAAAACAGTAACGCTTATTATCATTACCTGTATTTTAAATTACAAGAACTTTGGTTCTACCTGACATAGGAACACCAAACAAAGCTCAGCATGACATCGGACACGTCGAGCATCAACACAAACTGGGGGATCTTCCATATAAGGAGTTGTTTGACAACGATATACCATTTGTTGTGCTCTCATAATGGCACATTATACAGAATGACATGTATAGCAAACTAGCTAGACTTCAATATTAAATGGATGCATTAGGAGACACTGCATGATTGTAGCATAGGAGAGTACTCTGTGAAAGTTCTCAGCACTCCACTCCAAACAGAGAGAACTGATAGAGAAACTTTGTTGATATCAAAGTCATATGCACAAACTCTGTATTGTCCTGAAAACTCTGCCAGAAAATTTAACTAATTAATTCATTCATTTATTCATTTTCTGTAACAGCTTAATCCTTACTAGAGTGACGGGTGCACAGAGCCTATCCCACGGTCTACAGGCGCGGGGCAGGGATTCACCCCAGACGGGCTGCTAGCCCACCACAGGGCACACACAAACATACACCATTCCCTCACACACTCACATCTACAGTAAATTCACCTGACACACATGTCTTTGGTGCCTGACCCATCTATTAAAACCTACCATTTAGTTCCGCAACATATAAGAAAAAGAAAGAAAGAAACAGAAGGTGACCCGCACTGCAGGACCATTAGCAAGGTGATAAAAAGTCTTGGTGATATGACTGACCAGGAGATGAGCTGCTGTAAGAACACTGATTTGTTGATTACTTATTTTTATGTATTTTGAACTGTACTTGCAAAGCTAATTAAAACACACAGTAGATGGTGATTTTGATGCTGACTATGATATTCCCCAGCTAAAGATCATCTAAACATCATCTAAAAGTCAACCTGTCACACCCATCAATAAACAGGTTCATTAGTGTGTTATATTTTACTTAACATGTTTTTTTTTATTACATTTTTAGTTATAGACTGGCTATAGCTATAGTCTTTCCCTTGTTTTTGGTCCATTTTTGTGGCATACAGTGCGACAGCAAGTATAATTAAGATTACTTGACGACACGTGATTTGAGGATATGGCAGGATAATTATGTAAGCATTCATTATTTGTTAGCTGTTCTAAATAGTTCCAAGGTTCAGACACAAAACATTTCTTGGCTAATCAACAATGTCTAATTATGTAAATTAAAATTTTCACTGAACTATGTATTCCACCTCACTGAAGGCTGAAGGCTAAACGCGGTGTGTTCTGTGAAATGAAAAGGGAAACGGAGCTTGGCTAAAAGCAGCATCACCAACCTGTATGTACTGCAGGTACTGCTCCACGCCGGTGCACTTGGGGATGTTATATCCCCTGTAGAAATGGAAGTCGGGGTTGAACGTGTTCTCACTGAACCAAACCTTGGCAAAAGTGTTTAGGAGGCGCTTATCGTAATCATCCGTCACCCTGCCGCCGTACTGAATCTCGCCGATCATGTAGCGGACTGTGCTCCACGACACTCCCTGATAGGAGATAAAAAACTGTTTAACGAGAGAAGCAAGAACTCTGCCAAGCAAAAGCTGGGTCACTCACTAGCTAAATGTCCACCTATCACATATATTACCAAACTGGGAGGGTTATGTCCCCCCTGAGACATGTGAAGTGCCACTACTTTTCGCCAAATTGCATTGTAAGTGGGTAGGAACGCTAACTAAATCAGCTAGCCAAAGCTCAAGTGCCGTGTTGGTGATGGGAGAGAGGTAGGGCCATTTATCTTACACACCCAGAGACCAATTACGCTCATTTTGACTCCCAGGCATGGACGGCTATGGTCCTATCAGGGAATGAACTCGTGGCACTAAGGCTGGCTTGCCATCTAAATGCTGGGCTTTGCTGTGGCCACTGGGATCTTGATCAGTGTTTGCAGACAAGTTGCTATTGGCCTTTGCTGCAACTTACTTGAAAAATATACAGATCTTTCAAAAAGTGGTGGGAAATAGGCCATGACAAATTCGGGTTAGGGACATGTCCCTAGCATCACTACTATAAATGATACCCACATGTGTTTCTCCTAAATATCAATTAAGACATTTAACAAGAACTACAGAAGAACTTTAGCCTCCTGGGTTACGGTTCTGTAGATCCAGCTATTGCTGCAGTAAGTAAATAAATAATGTCTCTTAGGCCAAACGTCCACCGTTCAACCAAATAGAACAATCTAAATAGAACTATCAACAGAACCCATTCATGTTGCTAATTATTCTTACTCTCTTGATGTCCATATCATCCAAGTGGTTCTGCACGAACTGGACCGTGGCATTGAAGTCAGCCTGGTTGAACTCGTACGGGATGCTCCAGCCCAGCGGACCGTACTTACGCCTCTCCTGGACGGTGGAGTGCAGAAAGGCTACACTGTAGAGCATAGGGCGCCACTGCACCATATTACTCACATCCAGCAGGTCCTGACTGATCCCTGAGAGTCGGTGATGAACAGAAAAAGTGACAGAGGCCGAGAGAGATGAGAGAGAAGCAGGAGTGTGGCAAAGAATGGAGAGAGAATCTTTGCTTGAGTGACAGTCTGGGGAAAAAGTGACATTTCAGTTCATTGACTTCAGTCATCTCGCTAAATGGAAGCTCTTGGCAACATCCAAACCCAGATGTCATTTGGTAAATTTTCACAGATTCTTCAGCTGACTGAGTTGAGGCCCCCGTGAGGAGTCGAGCACCCAGCAGAGCTGAAGGCTCTTATCGGCGCATTAAATACGCTCAACACTCACTGTCCCCAAATGATAGCAGCGACCGAATCTGAATAAACAATAATTTTCTCAGCCGCAGTGGGGAACTCTGCCAAAAAAGATTGCAGTTTATTTTTGCTCAAATTACCCAGCAAGACTGGCTTTGAAATTTTACTTTCAACTATCTGAGTGGCCTCAGTCAAAACCTCCACTCCAACCTATGCTTGGGTGTAGAATAAGCCATAATAGTAGCAATTATCACAAGTGAAAACACAAGCCCAGTGTACCTTGATTTTCATTAAAAAAAAGAGAAATTCTGTTGAATGCGCAGATGCACTATCAATGTTTTTGTTTATAATGACTTGAATGTTTTGAAAGGTTACTGTTTTGCATTAAGAAAAAGCATTCTGTCTCTTTTCAACATTGAAAACAAATGTCAGAAACCATTAAATCTGTCAAACCCAGAATGTAAACGATTAATTAACCACAAAACAAGATCATTAATTCAATGCACTTCCAATGTCTAGAGTTCTAGTTTTACAACACTGATGACTCCATCATTTTTATAGTGAGTGAGCACACGGAAAGCAGTCTAATCAGGATAAGGAACAGAACTAACCTTGGTATGTCCTCTTAAGGCCGGCTTTCAGGCCTTGCGGGGGCTCGTTGGTAAATTTGATGGACATCTGCAGCAGTGTGATAGGGAAGTGGCGGTGAACTTCAGTGGTCATCCACAGACGGAAGCTCTCGTGGACGCTGTCCGTCTCTGTCACTGTGTCCATCAGCTCATCCAGGAAGTCCAGGCCCAGGTGACAGTTCTGCAGAAGAGCCCAGCCTCCCTGTGATCGCGTACACGAGAAACACAACACAAAAACATCAACCTCCATTTTTGGCATTAAACTGACCACCAGTTTGATTAGAGACTTTTTCCTGAAACTTCTCTCTACATAATATATCTACTATGTGCAACCACATACTGTAACCCTGCAGATCCAGTTTATCAACCACACAGATATTACCTGTGGTGGACTGTTATAAGCACAGCAGAGACACTGATATAATAGTGTATGTCATGCTTTTATGGGTTTATCAGGCAAAACAGTGTTGCTTGATTTTTTACACACATCAGTGTGTAATACCTGGCCAAGAGTATGCTGTTGGAAATTGACCATCGACAAAAGAACAAAACATGGGTAACACAATTTCAATGAATCGATTGTGTACACACTATACTAGCAAACTGGAGGAATTTGAATAAAGTAGCCACTAAGTCTAGACCATTTTAAAAGAAGATTGGTTGAGGTTGTGGGGTTGAAAAACTTGACATTGCTATTGATTTAAGTACAGCAGCCTTTATCAAGAACTATCCAGCCAGAGCAAACCAGAGAAAGATGTTTATTTTCTCCAGTTTAACACGTTTCTCTTTTACCTGCTGTACTGGAACTGGAGCAGGTACTATGACTAATGAGTGAGCGGTTTCCCTACACATAGGCTTGAAATCTCCCAGTCATGGCTCCTTTTGCATAAGTACGCTAACAATTGTTAGATTTGCATAAACAAAAACCGTGTATTTACAGTGTTGATGTCGTCGATTAGACTAACAAATAGCAGCAGCCCTAGAAACCATCCAAGCAAAGTACATTTGATCAAGCCCAATGCTTTCGGTAATGTAAACCACTCTTAAGATCATGTAAATGAATAATTTAAATAAATAAATAATTTCAAGATCTAAAGCTTACTAAGGCAATGTAGCTCAGGATCTGGTACCCCTATGTACATAAGAGAAAACTGAACCAAATTAACTGCCGTTTTTACCAATACAATGTACTTTTTTCCATTTTAGCTACACTGTCAGCCACATTAGCCTCCTAGCCCCTGTGCAACATGAAAAACATTTGTTGTAGCTGATTGATTACTTTGTTTTGGACAAGTATTTATATGTTCTTACGTTAGCCATGGAGTTCTGCAGCAATTTGCGGGCGTGCACCTCCTGGCCTTGACCCATGGACACATAGCGTGTTTCCACCTTCTGCCTCTTGCCCAGGGCAATGATGGAGTCGGTGGGGTCCGAGCCCATAGACAGTAAGCAGATGAGGGGAGTGCGTGGATCTGACTCCTCCCACGTCCTCTCCAGGTCCAAAATCACACTCTCAGCGTACTTCTCCCCCATCGAGTCCATGATGTATTTGCGAGCCTTGACATTATGCAGAGAACAACATTTTACTTACAGATTCTATGCTAGAGACCATCACGAATTGTTGTGATTCATAAACACACCACAGTCTTTCCTTTTATTTGGACGTTTCATGGTATAATTACAGATTGCAGCCCTTCTGGTGATACATGTATTTTGTACACCACCAAGGTAGAGATGCCTCAGTAAGCGTAAGGGTTTCTAAAGATGGATGAAATGTGGACTTACACCAATCAGCCTCAACACTAAAACCACCTGCCCAATATTGTCTAGAAGATCTCTGAAGGTGAACTATGGAATTTTAACAGCAGATCCTGTAAGTTGTGAGGTGGGGCCTCCATGGACCAGACTAGTTTGTCCACCACATTCCACAGATGCCCAGTCCGTAGCTAAAACAACCGTTTTAAACTGTTCCTCAAAAGACTCCTGAAGAGTTTTTGTAGTGTGGCAGGGTGTATTACTCTGCTGAAAGAGGTCAATGTCATTAGAGAGTACTGTTGTCATGAAAGGTTAAAGCTTCCCATAAGCACATTGCAGACAGCATCACACTGCCAGTTTACAATCTCCTCATCTGGTTTATTCTGGGCCCATAATTTCTCCACATAAGCCATAGACATGCACCCCTCTGTCCTCATAACAGAAATAGTTTTTTCAGACCAGGCCTCTTTCTTCTATTGTGCTACGTATTGCTCTATATTCCAGGAAGCTGCAGTGCTCTGTGTGCTCTGACACCGTTCTATCAGTAACCAGTATTACTTTTTTTTCAGAAATCTGTGCAACAGTATCTCTTGTGTGGGACTGGCCCAGATGGACCAGTCTTTGCTTCCCACGCAGTCTTGCGTGTCCATGGTGTCTCCTTCTTTGGACCTCATTAACCAGATAATCTACATCATTTATTTTATCAGTCAGTTAATGCTGTGGCTGATCTGTGGAACTACAAAAAAGAAAGCAGTTGTGACTAAAGGTGCGACTGTGTAACCTGGGCGATAGTTCTGTCAGGACACCAGGAGCGGATGAGCAGCAGACGTCTGAAGCAGTCGAGGGACTGGTCATAAGCGTTAGGGATGGTCTCCTCCTCTGGAGTCTCCTTGTCAAACCAACTCTTCCACTGCTTCTCATGACGGCCGATCTGATCAGACACAAGAACACACATTCACACAGGAACACACATGCAAATGCAAACATTTGCATGGATTAATATGATCAGGACGCTGTGTCTCTGGGAGAGTGGGCCAGCCGGGCTCGTGTTCCTGCAGCTGTTTAATTAAACAGAGGCTCTTAAATCCAGTCTCCTTCAATCACATATAAGTGATCAGCGGTTTGCCAAAGTAAGCTTGTCTAGCCCAGCACTGAGCACGCCACTCCGCTGGGAAAACAAAACCTGCCAATCATTCGCCTGCACATGCATGTGTGTGTCTGTGTGTGTGTGTGTGTATGTGAACACAGTGCAGGCAAATCTAATAGCAATGTGCTTAAGACCAAGAGAGAGCAGAAAAAGGAATTAACAAGATTTGAAAGGTGTGTGTGCTCACGTGTGTGTGTGTGTGCCGTGTGTCTATGTGTTTATCTGTGAATACATGTGTGCGCAAACCAAAACACACACAAACCTGATCCAGGATGTGAGAGAATTGCCACAGTTTGCTGAGCTCGACCAGGTTAAGCCACGTCATGTCCAGAATCCACTTGGCCGGCTTAGTTGGGCAGGCTTTCAGATCCAGAGAGGCTCCACCTGATGACCAGAGACAGTCAGTCTAGGTTAGGCTTGGGGAAAAAATACTATTAAAGCTGTTTTAGCATTCCAGCTAAGCTTTATCTCAATCAGAAGCCGAAATCTGTACATCGTGGGGGTTTTTTTGGACCAAAAAGGCCTTTTGGACAATTTATTTGGTCAGTTTGTCATGAAATGGCCATGTAAATGGCAGCTGGTCTTTTCAAAATCTATTTTAAATGAAAAACAACAAAAATGGAACAGATTTGTTCTGACAGTGTGTTTACATTTGGTGCAAAAACACAATGATGCCATGATGCACCTGGTATATGCAAATTACCATCCAATTATCACTTCCTACTAAACCCACTATTTTCTAAAGGCTTCTGTTATGACAAGTGGCAAAAACACAATGCAGAAAATAAACTTGCAGCAAAACCCAGATGGTGACATCCTTTCTTAATAAAATAAATTTGCTAAGGTACAGGAAGACAATCCTAATGCTTGGCCATGAATAAGTATGCCATGGGAATGGGACCACAATGCATGGCCCCTACTTAGTAAGGCAAACGAACAAGATAATTAAGTAATGGACTTACTAAGGCTTGCGTTTAATTGAACCGATTTGCTATAATTAAGTGACCATGTCCCAGTAAGTTGTGGCGATGTATTAATCTTATTAAGAGGAATGTCACCTGCAGGGTCCTGCAGCATGCATCACATTGTACTTGTTGCATTTTGGGATTACACTGTATGTTGTGGGAAGATCACATACATTTCTTAAACTGGTAAACTGGTAAAGCCCTGTTGTTCATTTAAACAGATCTACCATTGAACTTTTGCCCAGTATTACATGTCACTTACATGCTTACATAACACTTGGATACACTTATCATTTATTGGGTTGAATTTACAGCCTTTGTTTACAGCCACAATTAAATATTTACTGAAGCTGTCAGCTTATTGATTTTCACTGACATCGCTACCAGAAAGGCCATATATAGAAGTGTGCCAATAGGATTACAATTAAACAAAGTATAAGTAAGCCTTAAATGAAAAATACTATCATGCTAATAATAGTTACATCAATGATAATAAAATCTACATTTAACAGACACTTCTATCAAAAGTGTCTTGCTCAGGAACCCAGTAGTGGGATGCTGAAGGTAGTTTTCGAACCCGTGACCCTGAGGCAAGTATCCTACCCACTAGGCCATCTATAATCAGTGTAACTGTAGTTTAAAAGAGCATTTGGCTCTTATATAGAGTGACGTACAATCATCAGTTACAGGGACAGCCACCCTGGAGCAACTTAGAGTTAAGTGTCTTGCTCAAAGACAAAATAGTAGAAGGTTTGGGTTTGAACACAACACTTGCAAAACATTCTCAAAGTGCATTAACCAATAGACTTCTTTCCTAGAAAGCATCATTAATACGTGTAAAATAGTGTAGAATAAGTCTAGTCTATATGCTTCTGACTGCAGCTCCACCTACTACAGTGAGCGCAGGTGACTCCTTCAGACTCTTCATCAAGCTCCTCTCCTTTAATGAACCACCCATGAGAGAACACCAAGGCTATTTATCCTGGACAAATGCACACAGCTCGAAAGAATGTATTTAATTTGTCATGTGTAATGCTTTCTTCTGCTGTGTGCAATTGCAGGCATAAATGGGTAGCCTCATGTTCTGTGCTATGATTTAATTGTGAATGACAGAAGCTAATATCTAACAGGAGGACATCCAGGTGGTCCAAATACTGCAGCTGATACAAAAGAAAATTGGTAGAAAATTAAAATGAGAAATAAAGAATCTGGCCGAAGCAGAGAGAGTCAGAGCCAGAATGAGATGAGGGAGCACAGTAAGAAGGCATAGGATGGACTGGCTTCTGCTGGACTCTCACCTTTAATGAGGGTCAGAAACTCTTCGTGTTTGATGCGGTTGCTCTGCATGTCAATTTTGAGCGCAAGCAGGAGGGTGAATAAGAACTTGTGCTCCTCGTACAGGCCTCTGGCCGCATACTTGTGTACCTCATACGTCATGTACTCAATGATATTGCCAATCCGCTTGCTTGTAATTGGACTCTTTGAGGACCTGGTGAATAAAAAAAAAAAGACAAATGGCAGCATGCACTTAATTCCCAACGAAATGACTACACTAGCGCACACATACGTGTTACTAACAAAATGCAAAACAAAACCCCAACTATTTTAAGTAAGTCATTACTGCCTTTAAGTAAAATGATATAAAAGCAATGTTGGTATCTTTTAACTAGTGCTGGGCTGTTATCGGCGTCAACGTGCTGCGTTAATGTGAGACACTTATCGGGCGCTAAAAAAAATATCGCCGTTAATCTATTCACAAAGTTAGGTTAGGAGCTGGGTCTATACTATGCAAGCTATGATGACCTTCACCTTGATATTTTAGAATTGCACTGTAGGGGGCAAGAACGAGTCTTCGGACCTGTGTGTATGCCTACTGTGAAACAGGGACGTCACTGGGACGTAAGGACAAGGGGGGCTTAGCCCCCAGGGTTGTAGGAAGGAATTAGCGTGTACAGAGGGCTGAAATCTTTTCACCAAACCTTTTCTTTTCACTTAAGGAAACATGTAAAGATAAGCAGTGAACAGTTACGGCGCTACCAGAGAAATATTACTAAATGTATTTTTAAGAAGCTTCCCAATGGAAACCTCGACAAGACTAAGGTTGTTTGCACCTTGTGCAATGCGGAGTTA
>JBBPDB010000007.1:22400492-22443115 GCA_037974465.1 Brachypetersius altus | reverse complement strand
TACATATAGCAATTAAGACAGTAAACGGTGGTTTTATATGTGGCAAAGTATTCTCTTAACCATTTCCAGACCTCTTTCCTCATGGAAGCACAGTTTTACTTGCAGCTCCATTAAATACCTGCTTTAGCTCTTTTTACTTCAGTAGATTAAATTATGTGTGTTGATTATGGAGCTTTATTTATTCATCCAATGACTGGAGGCACATAGCAGAAACCTGGATCCAAACCTGTGCTCTTTTAACCAGCTCACAAAATATTAACTGCTTTTATGAAAAAAGATGCAAAAAAAAGCTGGTTTTGCTGGCAGAAAGAAGCCCACTGCTGATATAAATGACTTTAAACAATTTGCACATGTGCCTTAGACTTTTGCACAGTACTGTATGTATATGTATATTTTAAAGGAAATTCACTCAAAATAAAATGGCAATAATCACCTTTTAAAATCTTACTGGTCACATATCACGAGGAGAGTGTTGATTACAACAGTGTTTTTTATACTTTTACTCATTAAATTATATTTGATTCGGGTACCTAATCAGTACCCCAATTATGTGCTTGTGCAGGAATTTAATAGACACTGGTATGGTTGTCAAACTCAGAGATTCTGATCTTATTTTTTTTCTCATTTTACTGGGAAAGGTGCCGTCAACAGTCACGCGAATGTATAAATAGATACAGAAATACATTTTATTATCAAATGCGAATAGAAATAAAAATATCACTGTGTTAGTGATTTAGTGAATGACGGCCAGAAACAAAACAAAAACCCTGAATAATTATCTTGATTCGGTTTACTTACGCTTCGTTTCTGTGATTTTCATAACGCGCGAAAAGTGTTTCTGAAGAACAGGCTGCTACACAGGTATGAAACATTACGAAAGCTTCACTGAATAATACATGCTGAACGATTCAAACAAATTTGATACGAATTATGTGACAAACTAACTAATCATAGGCTCAACATCTATCATAGGATAAATCATAAGTTAAACACAGGAATATATTTATAGTTCGAACTTATTTTATGCATGAAAAAACAAATCCATGAATTTCATTAAAAGCAACATTTTCACTTTTTATTTACGCAAAAATGCTCTTGAAACGAGGCGATTCGCTACGGGGATTAATGAAAACAAATTAAAATGAGATGCAGAATGGAGGATAAAGAATAAAAACACATGAAGAAGAGAGAGGTGAGTAAGTGGAGAGGAGAGGGAGAGAGTTGTGGTTGTAATGAGTGCTGGTCCGAGATGTTTGAGGCTGGGCTTCTTTGTGCTCCAGTCTCTGTTCCACAGTGTCTGAGAAAGTAAACTGAATGTGACCCTCCTCACTTCAGTTTGGGGTTTCAGCCTCTCTCGGCCTGGGCGGGTTTAAAAGACACACTGCTGCTTCAAAGAGAAGATTTCTGCTCTTCTCGCTGTGGGCCTCCATCCCTGACCCTTAAAGACTAGTTAAACAGCACTGAACGCTCCCTGCTTTGTTTGTGTGTGTGTGTGTGTGTGTGTGTGTGGGGGGGGGGTCCACAGAGCACCTGATGTGTCCAGCAGAGGAGCCTTGGCTCATTGTGCAGCAGTGTGGGATCAGGGCCCATTCAGATGGGCCTGATGGAGATATCTCCCAGTTTGACTGACCACTGCTGACAGGGGGAGTAAATTAAAGTAAGTGTTACCCCAGCTTACACAACACCCTCCATGCATTTTTGACTCAGTTCTGACCAGCGTGTGTACTGCTGAACTTTTCCTAAATGTGAAACCATGGAATTATTTCTCTGCTTTAATGATGAAACTAGGGTTAATTTACAGAAACCGGTACGCCTATATAGGCCTAAATTGGAGAGATGACCACTCCTGAGCGGGCGCTTATCCACATCTGCAAAAATGACCCCAAAAATGATTTATAGGAGTGATTTTGTACACAGTTGTGTAAGCTCAGCTGCAATAATAAACATTGTCCTTGCTTAAATGAATGAGGTGTGTGAGTTTATTCACTAAATTGCTTTTTTTTTTTTTAAAAATCAATTATGCTGTGTGACTATTAACAAGAAGCAGATACTCTTCAGTTTCATTAAAGAGGATAATACTTGAAATGGGTTTGAATGTGTGAGCTTTAAGGGTCCACCTTATAAACACCATTACAAATACAACCTGACTACTTGTACAGCTATGAATTGGTTGTCTGATGCCTGAAACACTGTTTTCCAATGGTTTTCGAAACAAAGTTTAGGCCTTAGTTCTTGTTCATCCATTCTTGGTGGAAAGGTACACACATTTTATTTATAAACATTACATATATAGTAAAATCTGAAGTCTCACCAGTGGTTTGTGACCCCTGGCTTTGGTGCACCTTTGAAGAAATCTGTGCTGGTAAGTTTCTCTGCAATGCAATATTTCACATCAAACCGCTCTGACTGACTTTGTTTACGTCTTAGCGATTCAGTTGCAAAATTAATTTTTTTTTTAAACTGGCAAACCTCTTTGTATTTTTTCTCAGTATTCTCAGGAACTGCCTTCCTTCAGCCACCTCAGCAAAAAAAAAAGACAAGCTGGATCAAGTTGAAAGAAACATGCATCATGCATCATTCTTTTCAATTACTTCCGACCAGCCCATCAAGGATAGTTGTGTCTGTACAAAGCCCATGTCTGTGCACATTAGCCATACACTCGATGATTGAAACAGTAATATCACACATAACAGCTGAACAATCAGCATTAGAGCCCCAGGCTGGAGGAGGAACCGGTCACTTCTGCATCACTGCAAGTTCGGCATGAGAAGCAGAGTAGCTTACCTGCCAATAGCTCTCTTTCAGCTTACCACCCTAAGAAGCAGTAGCAGGCATGGACGTGATGTGAAACAGCTCAGAGTCATCACTGAATGTAGACACTAGATATGGATGATGCATCTCTGCCAAACAAACATAGATGGTCACGGTTTGAAAACCACTGCTTTAAAGAACCATATTTTTTGTAACTGAGAAGTGCAATCATTACAACCTCCACAATGTAAATGATCTACAGTACTGATTTAAGTTAACATTAGAATAAATGATAAACAGATTTAGATAACATCAAAAGGTTTTGCGAGTTGGTCAGAAGAACAGAGCTTGGTTCCTGATTTTACCTCGATGCCTCTAGTCTCTGTATGGATTTTTGAAACTCAATCAGCTCCCCTGATATAACATAATGAAGTACTGAATGAGTTTAACCAGGAATATTATGAGAACTTCAATTTATTACTGGGCTTCCATCAGAAGAGATCTGGGAATGATTAATGCACATTATTTGTGCATATTAGCTTTTAAAAGCATATACTGCTCAATTTCAATGTTCCCGAGTGTCTACAATTAGTGTCTAAGCCATTATTTTTTAGAGAGCATCTCTATGCACTGTGGAACATCTAAAGCATCTTGGGTTCTCTTCTCAAAACCCCACATTCTCGTTCTGATGTTATTTCCAACAGTAAAAGTAACTTTATCTACAGGTTTGGCGTGCTCACCTGTGAAGAAAAGAAACAAGAACAGCAAAATAGATTTTTTAACAGTCATGTGAATGAGGTTAGGCAAGGTATGTTTAAGGGGAGTGTAGGAGGGAGGGAAGAAGGAGGAAGAAAAGAAAAGCTGTTTTCTTAAGGCATAAGATCTCCTGTGGAAGTCCAATTCAGTGAACACATTAAATGTTGAAATTCCTTGCGTGAGAACGAGAAGAGCAACGCAAAGGCGGTGCAGGAATGAAACAGCCCCCAGGAAGACAAAGTTCACGAAAGGTCAGGTGTGAAGACACCGCAAGGCACTGCTGAAAGTGATGATTTGAAGTTGGTGACTCCACAAGCCTTACCTCAGGAAGCTGTTATTCAAATAGGTTTGGTGTTTTTGTTAAGGCTACATTCAAATCTTGAAGCTCACCCTGGAATGTGTGTATATATATATATATACACACACACACACACATGTATATATACATACATACATACATATACATATATATATAAATAAAACATTGCAATCTAACGTGTAGAATTTGTGGCACACTCGACGAAGATGAACAGATGTGCTGTATTTACATCATAAATAAACCATTTTAACAGAATTAAAATATGGGTAAGTTCAAAAATGAAAAACTATAGGCCTATAAATGCATTTTAATTTCAAGTGTATCTCGAAAACTGACAGGTTTTTGGCATGAATTGTAATAATGATGCAATATAATTCATTTACATGAAAATGAGGGACACATTTAACCCAACGCATTCATTTAGTGCCATTTCTGGTTTAAACAGAAATGCATTTTCAACAATAATTTAATTGCTCTATGGATTGTGTGTTTTACTAGAATTAATGGTGCAATTCAAAACCACCATATCGAAAGACACAAATAGAGGTGCTGGCCTTTTTATGAGGGACACAACTGTATTATTTTCACATGATTATCAAATTTTCCCCCCATTAAACATTCATTAACATTTAAACAATGATCTATCCCACACAGTAAATAGTCAAGAAATAACAAAGGTCATATTTAGGAAAATCCTGTTTTGTTACATAATGATGTCCCAAAAGGACCATTAAAGTACCCTAATAACAGTCCATCTGGAAGAGCTGCCTGAAGAAATCTTTACTGACAGACAAATATAAACTGATATATCTTACATCTCCATAAAGCCACTGGAAGTTAGTGATTTTTCAACAACACAAAAAAATGTCTGCCTCAGTAATATATAAAGCTTCTAAACTTGGGAGATAAAAGTGGTTTTAAAACGACTTTAATTTAAATTAAGGCATTTGTTTAAACAGTGATGCACAGCTTTTTTGTTCATCTTTATCGAGTGCTATTTATAGAACTCCCTAAATAAGTGACCTCCTGTAACCTTTGTTGCAGAAGTAATTCTCTCTTCAGCAGACGGTAACAGTTAATGAAAGGATATGGTGCCGTTCTGTTTTAGAACATTTACCAAAACACACAGAGCCTAAACTCCTGTAAGCTCCAAAAGGTGGTCATTGAGACAGGTTGAGGTCTCACTTCGTCTCTCAAACTTTCCCCGTTTTGTGGTGTGATGAACGGTGCTGCAGATGGTGCGGTAAGCTTTTAATCTCAGAGCTCAACAGAAAAAAATTAGCCTTTCTGGATATTATTGAGAGAAAGACTGGAAAACACAGTTGAAAAACAAGACAATGAATCAATTTCCTCCAACCATTTGTTTGACTTTCATATGAGCATATCTATGTGATCCCACCATTATTACTGCAAAAAATACACAGACAGTGTCAGTTATTCCAAAGGAAAGAAGACACAGCAATTGTGGGGCATAAATAATAAAAAAAAAAGCCTAAGTATCAGGTCTGCTTTATATAAACACCCTTTATCTCCTTAAAGCAGTGTGATCCATTCATAATTTTAAAACAAACTCATTTTCCAGAAGACTGGAACTGGCAAACTAGCATCTGGGTCACGTCGGACTGAATAATACCATTTAGCATATCATATACCTGTTCAAATACACTAGATGAACACAGGAGCAATGTTGTGAGTGTATGCTAAGGCACAAAAATGCAGGAACACTTTGCACAAGTTCAGCTGTTGCTGGTACCAGAGTACATCATGAAGATCAGACCTTGAAAAAGACCCTTTTTTAGGAATGAGTGTTGCATGGTTGGATGGGTGGATTTTGGGGGGCAGCAAATTACAATAAAAAAGCATCATGAAACAAACAGAGGTTCATATATATTTTATATAATGTATCAAACTAAAACTAATACAGCATCAAACTTAAAAGGGACAAAAAGTGTGGCAAAAAAAGAGAAACAAACTGACTAAAGGGGACCTGTTGTTACTTTTGAGCAGTTTTAAAGAGATTAAAACCAGGTCTGATCATCAGTATGAAGGAGAAAAGATGGAAGAAGAGGGAAGCTGGCACTCCATAGGGGCGTGGCCAAAAAGCAAGGGATCCAATGGAGTGAGAAGAAGGAGACAGTCCAGCATTTTCCAGGAAATGTCTCTTTGTTTTTCTTTTTTTTTCTTAATGTTTTTTGGTAAATTTTATTTTATTTTTTTTTGTTTCAAAACAAATCAGACCTAAAAAGCAGCTGTAGTGGAACATCTTGTCTGTGATGCCATTCTAGGTCTCCACACTGCTGTTTATTTTTTTTTCTTTTTTCTGTTATTTTACCAATGGGTGGAAGAAAAAAAAAACATGACACTGCAATTGTGTGTGTGTTTGTGTGTGTGTGTTTCTGTATCTCTGTGCTTGTGAAAGCTTCAGTGTGCATTCAACGTACACTCGTAATCATGTACTGTGTGTGAATGTGTGAGTGTGTGTCTGTCCTCCGTGGACACCATGCTAAAGTCCGTCACTGTTTGTGTGGTTTGTCCAAGTGCAGAGTCAGTTCTACTCTTTGGCCTCTAGGAAGAGGGTCTCCTGAGGGAAGAGCTTGGCTTCCAACAGTGTCCACGCCGGGTCTAATTGTGTTATCTGCAAAGAGAGAGGGAGAAAATACAGTTTAATTACATTAAAAACAACGTAAAGTGCTGCTACAGCCACTGAGAGAGGACACAGGTACATTAACATTTCGAATGTCCAGCCATGTGGCGTACACTAATAAAGGAAAAGTCACTGATCACGTTAGGGTCACCTTCTCCTCGCATTAGTAGGGGCTACATTCTCATTGTTAAATGTGTGTGTAGTTGATTGCTTGCTGTGTGTGGGCTAGACTTGGCTATTTCTCTTGGAGTGTACACTGTGTGGGGTCTGTCTCTGACATAATGAAGCAGAGGTGCAGTAATCTGATCATGTCACCATAAGTGCAGTGTCCTGTTTCCCTCGGAGATAGACCCTGTTTGTTATTACACATGTACCAATCCAAAGCAAATACAATACCAGTACCTCTAGGGGGGATGGGGTGGGCCCTTTTGGCAGACCTATAACATATTAGCCAATGCTAACCTACACAACAAAGAGGAAGTACATTTTTGCACACAGAATTTTTGGTCCGCTTCTGTTGTGATCTGTACTTAACCCCACCCCCCCCACATGAATTGTTATGTATATGCTCACTATATTACTTTAAGAGAAACCATAGACAAAGTTAGAACAGCAACTGGAAAATGGAAGTGTGTGTGTGTGTGTGTGTGTGTGTGAGAGAGAGTGAGAGAGCTGATTGCAGTGAGCTAATAGCAGGCAGTTCTCTTGTTACATAGGCCCCATGTTCACACCTGTGTGTCCCTCACCGTGCAGTCACAGTGAGATCAGCACAGGGCATTAGCTGTTGCCTGATTAAAAAACTCTATTCCAAGCCCAACAGACCTCCTACTCTTACCTCTTACCTACTCTTCTATGACTAGAAATAAACTCACTAGACTCCACAGTACCGAAGTAGTGCACCGAGAGCAGAGCTGAGCAAAGCCAATTGTTCTTTCATTTTCACAGGGTCGCAGTTGATATATTAACATGCTACCGAGAGATACTGAATGGTTCGTTTTACTTCTCCAGGTACTACTTTGTACCTAGACTCACTGGTCAATATCCAACATGCCACTACCACAGTCCTAACCCTGCTAACAGTCCATTACCCACAGTTATGTTGACAGCGGTAGGACAAGATTGGCTCTTTCAATTTAATGACAGGGTAGAAGGTGGCTTAGAAATTTCCAATAGCAGCAGATTACAGTGAGTAATTGAATACCTACAAAGTGCAACTACGTGGCAGGTATAGGTACAAGGTAGTATTACATAATGGCAGTGCAGAATTCTCTTCTGTCACCAACATATGTTCAGCACATTAAGTACCAGTGTTTTCAACAACAAAATTACATCACCACAGATGCTGACTAATTATCCCTTTGATTGTTTTCAGAATCATGCTAAAAAGAGTGATTCGCGTTCACATCAGGGTGTCTTATTAGGAAGGGGCTGTGCGTGCCCTCGGGTGTAGCTGCTGTTCGGCTGACGGATGTCGGTGAGATCAGAGCAGGTTTAGCCTCTCTGGGGAAAGGAGTGATGGCACACCAATAACAGCACATTTGCTCTGTTGCCCCCAAAACTCATCTGAGCTTGTGAGTGCTGCCCTTTGTTCCACAACGTGACCGGAGGCTGCAGCGCGACACTGGGTGGAGTTGGCATATGATAGCGCAAGAGGGGCGAGACGACACCAGCCCAAGACTAGCAATGGAGGGGAGGAGGAATGCAGGAGTGAGGGGAGTGATGTGGGGAAAAAACAAATATGAGACAGATATAGAGAAAGTGGCAAGACAGTACCATAAAAACTCCCTCCTCCTGAGCACCACTTCACAAATGCTGCCAATGCAAATGAACCTGAAAGGCTGCTATAACACCCCAGCATCAGGTAGAAGCAAATGAGGGTACAGGGTGGAGTAGGTGTGGCTGTGTTTTCTGAAGACTGTTCTCTTTATGGAAAAAAAATGAAGGGGGGGTGAAACAAGGTGGCACTCTATGGCAGGAGACAGATGCCATGGGTGATTGTTTACATTGTTATCCAATTAACAGACCATAAGAGCAGCAGCATCTGTCAACAAACAAAGCTGTTGTTTTTCCTCCTCTCAACTTGTCCCTCATGCATGCTCGCTCTCTCTCTTTCTTTTCCTCCCTCTCTACTCTCTGCACCACTTGTTTGTTTCTCCAGAACCTTCTGCTTGCCCTTCACCAATTATATTAGACTAATCGGTGTAACACTGATCATAGCAGTGGAACACACACACAGACACACATCTTCACTCACTGAAAGCAAACAAACCAAATAGGCTCATTTCAGGATGGAGTGGTTCATTGCACCATAATCCCGTGAAGGGTTATTAAAAGGGAAGAAGTGGTGGCGAGAGTGAGCCGAATGTTGCAGGGCTGCTGGCTGTTTTCTTTAGGCCCTGATGATGTTGATGGCAGGTAATCCCCCTAAACCTTTAACAAACTCATCTTGAACGGCCCCACACAGCCCAACAAAAACAAGGCAGACGAGCACCCTGGTGACCAGAAAGAGTAAGAGAGATGAACAGAGAGATAAAATAGACACGGTCGACAGACTAACACAGAGACAGTAAGCATTTGACCCGTGGCACGCACGATACCAACAGACGACCATACTGAAGTACACTGTGAAATCGGCTCAGTGTTAAACTGACTCCTACTGAGTTCAATTTACATCGAGTTTAATTAGGTTCAGCTCTGTAGGAGTCAATTCAGTGCTGCTAATTTCACCATGTAGGCTGTGAAAAATGTTTAATGAAGGCTGTATCTAGAATCTAAACATACTGGCATGAAAGTTCCAGGAATAAAATGAAGAGTAATTGCTTCCTTTTATGGAATGAGTTTAGCAAAACACCTTTGTTTCCCTGTGTGACGTAGTCGCACGCGCAGCAGAACCAGGATTTACTGATATTATCGGCAGCTGCCAAAGTCGCAAAATTAATTTCAGTAAAAGTATGTTTAAGGATTAGCGCCATCAATACAATGGTACAAACTAATTAAAATCACAATACCGAGCTTTCATAATAAAGCAGGTGGATGCTATGAAGACGAGCCTGCAGAGCAAACCCTTGCAAAGGAGTAGTGCAGTGGAAAACAAACGAGATTAGAATGGCTCGGAGCCTGAAGCGCACAATCAAAACATTTAAACTAAATTAACAATGAACTCAGCAGCAGAGTCCATGCTGATGCAATCCTGGCTTTGTTGAGCTACGCATCACCACTTCAAAAGCTGGTCAGATAAATATTGCAGTTCATTAGTGAAAATCAAAGGGCTGGCCCGTATGCTGCAAAGGAGTGAGAGGAAAATAAATAGTCGAAAGCAATAGAGTGGTTTCCAAACAGAGCAAAACGTGCAGCTGAAACAACGCGTTTGTAATGAAGCCATTTAAGGACCTTCACCATTAATTAAAACCCAATAGCCAGGTCTGAGTTAGCACCGGGTTTGTGGAGTGTTTATTTAGCCAATTAGGAAAGCAGTGGGGGATCATTATCAGCCTGCAGGAGGGGTGCAGGGCGTTAGCAGAGCCGAAGCATGGCTGGAGTGGGGGTCACAGGAAGAGAGAAGGGTGTCAATCCTTGGCAGAGCCCATGGCCCTGCCTCCTGGCTAGCCTTTAGGAGGGATGAGAGAGGGGCTCTGCACACTACAGGACAGGGGCCAAGCCAAACACAGAAACAGCAACTCACAGCCAATACTGGAGACATAAAACTTTTCCACATTTTGAAACGATGAGATGGGATGGCACGACCAACAGACAGCAACTCAGAACAAAAGTAATCTCAGGAAAAAACTTTCAAGACCGAGATAAAAGTTATTAAAAGCCCACTACCTTTCTGAAGCTTAAACAGTTCAATTTTTAAAAAAATCTAACGTTTTCTATAATATGAAGCACTTATAATCTGATAATGTAAAAGAAAAAGAAAAAAAAAATCAATAAAGAAAAGTTCAGGTGCCCCTAGTCAAAGGACATTTTAGTGATTTATTTACTAAAGTAAATATACAAGTGTATATCATCTACAGAGAACACCATTCCATATATTTCAATGCACAACTACAATTTATTTTCTTAATTGTTTTGATAATAATAATAATGCTAAAATTTATACTCAAACATATTAAAATAAATGTGGAAATGCTTCAGCATAAACAGGACATTCTATTTAATGGGTAGTGCTTTAGGTTTAGACAATTAGATTTCAAGTGAAGTCAGTTTTTTGCTATTTCAATCATCTACTCAGTACACAGTGAAATGTTCTTCGGTGACCATGGTGCATCATAAAACAAGTGCATACAGGACTACACATATTGCAAACATTTTTCAATAATATAAAAATAATGTTTGAATTAAATGAAACCCCCCTGGAATTCGACTGGATGGCAGGAGAAAATTGTAATTATGACTTCTGAAATGTGTAATTAAATCCCTTGTGAAATGTATGTGAGTAATAGCACTTTTTCAGTTGTTTCAATCGTTTTCATTTATGTTTGAATAAAGCAAAAATCTTTCAAAATAATAACTACAAAATTATTAGTAGTATAAAATAACAATGTACGTATTTTCCAAGATAAATAATAACAGGTACAAAGCTAATTAGTAGGAAGTTTTCAAAAATTGATACGTTTTAGATGTGTCTATATTGAGGAAGCTGTAGGTTATACTGAGAAAGCCATAAAGTATCAAGAATTAAGTTGTAACCAAATAAACATCCAGAATGCCTGTTTCAATAGATGTAATCAGTTCTAGCCAAAAAGTCTTGTAAATATAAATACAACTACAGTTACAGTATACAACTTCAACTATTATTATTGAGTAAATTTGTAATTTACAATCTAAAAAAATATGAATAAATGTGGTCAGTAATTCCAAAAGCTTGAACAGGAGTGTAAAGTGATCACCCTGACGGTCTATATAACTGTGCCATGGCATGAAAAGACAGTAAGAATAGGGTATGATGGCTGGCAGCACTCTGGCATTGCATTAAAGAGTGTATGAATAGATGGAGAAAGTAGAAGCTGATGCTAATCCCCTCCTCCAGCTCTATCCCAACAAGTGCAGGTGCTCAAAGAGAAGGAGAGAGCAAACAGGACCTGACAAAGCACAGGCCTTGCTGCGGCATGGAGAGAGAGAAAAACAGCAGCATTCAGGCACTCGTTTCTCTCTCTCTCTCCCTCTTCTGTGCCTGTTTGGTTTAATCACTTTCTTATTGCTAGCAATTAGCTTGCTTTCGAGAGGGTGGGGTGGGGGGTGGGGTGAGTAATGCGGGAGAGAGAGACAGAGAGAGATGAAGAGAGATGAAGTTTAAACATTTGTGCAGAATTACAAATGCAATAGTGCTGCATGCTTCTAATCCTGAGGGAGGGATGGAGATCGTCTGTGGAAGAGATGATTTTAATTAGAAGGAGAGCAGGAGAGAGGGAGAGAGAGAAAGAGGATTAAACTTGGGCACTGTTTTCACACTGAGAAACACTGCCAGTCTTTCTGCCCTCAACTCCACAAACTTACTCCAATGCTGGATACACTTTTCGCAATACACACATGCACCCCGCACCCCAAACACACAACTCTCCCCTGCTGCCTGAACAAAAGCTCTGAATAAATTAATTGCATTTTATTTGTGATGTTAGGCATTTGATGTTAGGTTTTTCCTGATGTTTATATTGATTCTTTTTGGTAGTTAAGCATAATCAATGACACTGTTTGCAATTTGTCCTTTTCCAACAAATTTGACCCAAAAATATTTTTTCCTTTCTGGCCATTTACAAAAAGCAGTCAATACTGTTACAGCTATACGAGTGGACAAAATAGGCTTCATCAGAATGGATTTATTACTTTCAATAACTCTTTTTTATTGTGTGAACGCAGAACAACCTTATTTGGAAAACCTTATCTTGTATCTACACTTATTTTTCATTTGATCAGATGTACTAGCATCATTAACTAATCATTAGCTGAATGTGTTATGTAAACAAGTAAGTGGACAGCATGCACACACAGACACACACAAAACTGTAAACTACAGCTGACAGAGTGGACATAAAAATGGAGAAAACAATGCGCTTTGGTTAAATATAAATTTATCACTGCAGTAGCTGGAAATGTATATCAAGAGAGAGTCTGGAATGAAACTTACTCTTTTACAGCAGGGACTTAACTAAAACACACTGGTCTAAACAACAGATGTATTGAAGGGTCAAACTTGGAAAATCTGTTAACAAACTGCACAGTTGACAAGTTTACACGTTAATTTTGACCACAGTATCTGTATATGCATCTGCATCTGAATTTTGCAGGAGAAGGGGGGGGGGGATGATTTAAAATGTATTAACTCTATTAGGCTGATGCCGAAACAGATCAATTTCAGTTGTTTAAGCCGATTTTCTCTGTTGATAATGTAATTTTTCAGGGCTGCTGTATTTATATAATATGTAAAGGACATGGTCCAACATGGCAAAATGCACAGATGTTTATTTAGTTTTGTCTAACAAACTACATTTCTGGAGGAGAAAACGAACAGAAATAAGTCACCCATCAGTCATGTTTGATCAGTGCTTCAATAAGCACTTTCTGATTACTGTTACATACATGAGCTCCTACACTCACTTGAAGAGAAAAAAAAAAATCTTGGCAGCCAGCAATAAAGGAAGTTTCATGCATATTGCATACAGTGACAAAATGCCCATTTTCTCAGAATGGATTACCAGTGAGATGTTCATTAAAGAGTTAAAGTAAAAGATTCTTTATTTAGCTTTTAAGTCATTTTGGCCCATTTCTATTGGGCCGCTGGTAAAAATGTTTGTGATGAATTGTTCGCGTAATGATGCAAATAATTTATGACAACGTTGATGCTGTGCTGTCCTGTTGTTTTTGTTTTAATTATAGTGTGTGTGTACTTTTTTTTCTTCTTTTTTTTCAAGCACTTCCTCCCAGTCCCTGTGGGTTAGGATGGCATGCTGTCTGGGCAGGCCTGCACACTTCTCCTGATTAATGGAAAGCCCATTTCTGTTTCCATGCTGTTAATTAGTCAGGTCGTTAAGCGCCATGCTCGTTATCTACCTGCCGCAGAGCGAGCGCACCCAGATCTCTAATGACGGGACGGCAGAAAACATACACACACACACAGGAGAAATGTGCTGACTGTATCCTAAGTAGCCAGTGCGCTTTCCTGCATCCAAGGACCCTAATTAATATTCTACAAATTATGCATGCACTTGTGAATAGAAGTTAAAAAAACAAAAAAAACACACACATTAAAAGTACTAATTAGTGATGCACAGATTTTAATTAATGCACAGGTGTGTGTGTGATCTGTGGAGTCCTACAGTAAAGTCACAGGCGCACAAGCATGCACACACACACACAAACACTAAGGGATTAAAGATGAGCAACAAACTCCAGCCACACGGTGGGATTAACTATCCAATTATACACTCTGTTTTTCCTGCTGAGCTGTAACACTCAGTCACCGCACACAGGCACACAAAGAAAGAGCAATCCTGTCTCAGTACTGTAATTACTGCACCACAGATGGACAAGAATTAAGAGATGCTCAGACTAAGCAAAGATCTGTTCTAATATCAACTCAAGTCCAGCACGGATAATGAGTAATGATTATACACTACAGAGTTAGCCATTCATGACTGCCCAGAGGTCTTTAAACTCTTGGAAGAGAGCACTAGCCGCTTTTCCACTGCATGTTACTGCCCTGATTTGACTCTTTTTGAGACCTGGTGCCTTGTTTGTTTCCCACAGCAGTTAGTACTCCGGGTACTGGTGATGCTGCCACAAACTGTTGTCTCATCATCTTCTATACAACAAACACAGAAACCAATGGAGAATTCTGAAAGGAGGGTTTTCTTGATTCTTGGTATGTGGATTTCGTCGATGAGACATTAGAGAATTAAGAATTGACCTGTGGATAGAAAGTTAGCAGTTATAGTGGTGGTGATTTTAAAAATGTCAGGTCTGTGCAGGATGTGGGAGGACATACTGTGATGTGTCACGTAATAATGATGAATCCCTGATCGATCAATAGTCTGCAGTGATTTTAGCTCACCTGGCATGACGACAGAGTAAGTATGGAAAATCATAACGGAACCAGGTACCAGATTTTCCAAATGGAAAACTGAAAAATGTGAGCGGGGCTGATTAGTACCAAGCAGTGGAAAAGTGACTGTGTGTGTGTGTGTGTGTGTGTATATAGACTCACATTTCTGCGGGGGAAGGTGGTAAGCAGTTTAAATTCGTCTGAAGGATAGCCTTTGGAGGCAACAAAGTCGAAGAGAACCTGCAGCTTACAGCTGCCCAGGAAACGCCTTTCCAGGAACTCTCCGCTGGGCGTCCGGATTCGCAGCTTACTGACTGGCTCCCCTTCTTCCTCCTTGGGCTCAGGCGGCAAGGTTTGCTCCAGTGAAAGACGGATGGCCTGGACAGAAGCAGTAGGACAGCAAATTTAACCTGCGATGTAAGAGCTCCATGAAATGGACAATTTAGTACAAGCTGTGGAGAAAAGTAATGTTTACATAGTCAGATACCTTCGTATTATTGCTACCAAAATACCAACTTTTGCTGAATTCTTACATCAACACTGGCCAAGGTGCTCACAGAAAAAACACTGTAATTAGACCGATTTTCATAGTCAGTCTGGAATATTGGCATTATAAAAATCAATATAGAGATAACAATTAATAAACAATATATTGTGCAACAAAGGTATACTGATACAATCAGCCCATATTTCAATTCTTGATTTCAAATTCACAAAACTGAATTCATGATTAGAAATTCTTACATTATTTTGAATAAAAAAAACAAATGAAGATAAATGATCACTATATCTATATTCTCACATGATCTACTTATTATAACCATCTGACAGCAGCCTTCGTATCAGATGTATTACATTACTCGCAAAAGGTCATTATGTTGTAAGGAACAGGGAAAAAATCCTCATGCTCAACTTAGAGAGTACAAAAAACAGTTCAAAGGCTGTGAATGCAATCTGAGACTGGAAGCACTAAATGAGAAAAAATTAAAAGAAGGAAAAAGAGGGAATGGAGAAAGGAAGGGAGAGGGAGTTGGTTTGGGTCTCCAGTGGCTCAGATCAGGACCTGCCACTCCTCTGGGGTTTTCACCTCCAGCTTGTTGTTCCTGTTGTGACACTGGGTAGCATATGCTGTGACAACACACGCCACCTTTATTTACCCACTGTAATGCAATTATATTTCATCAAAGTGTACAACAGTAGCTCATTAGCAGCTCCAGGCTTTGTGTGCGCTCGTGCCGGCCCTGCTCCCTCAGGTAAGAATCCGCATGGAAGGTCCGCTTTGGGGGATAAGCAGCGTCCCTCCATAGACCAAAGCTCAACACTCGGACTGAGTGAGTGTGGTTTTTTTATTTATTTATTTTTTTGAATATTTTCAGAACAAAATGTCCTGAAGGAAAACCAGAGCAAAACAGTGCTAACCCACAATGCCAGCAATACATTTTAATTGAAAGGGCAACAGGATTTGTCTTTGGTTACTGAATTAAGAATGGAATTATTACATTATGTTTACACATTAATAGATAGGTTGCTGTTTTCAATAAAATTCCACAATAATCAAGAAAACAATTAAATATCCAGATTGATTCGTTATTAGTACTATTTATTTAATATGTATTTGGTGTTCTTGAAAAACCTTATCATATTCAAATGTCAGTATTTCACTTGGCACTATACACGAATATGGAATAAATTAAGTAATATGGAATAACAGTAATTATTAAAATGTAGACAAAAGTGCTGGCATCCCATGGCATCCCATAAAATGACATTTGGTTAATTTCATAAGTGAAAATAAATGCACATTCTCTTCATCTGCACATTTCAATGCGTAATTACAGTTTACTGAAACTCAAAAAAAAAAAGAGGGGGGAGGGGTCTGGCACATTTTATTTCTTTATTTTAGTTTTATGATAACCTATGTGCCTGATAATTTTCAGAAAAAGTAAATTTATCTAATAATTGATCATTTAAACAGGATTAAACAAACTTTTGATACAACTTTGTTAATGCGTGCATCTCTCAAACACAAAGACAAATTTGTGGGAACCCTTTGAATAAAAAAGAAAAGAAAAAAAAAAACCAGTGTACATATTTCTGTGTGTTGCACCTGACACAAGACACAATAATGACATCACCTCCCCCACTCTTCTCTCTCTTCCTTTCATCCACAGAAGACACAAAAGAGCCCAAATCACAGAGAGCATTTCCCCTCTCCCCTCTCTCGGCTGTTTGTCTGAACCCATTGTCATCGCCCATATGCACCAAGGCAAGGGTCTGTGAGCGCGAGCGCATGTGTGTGTTGCCGCAAAGCTTGGCCAGACTCCAGGTGGAGAGTATCATGCTGCTTTGTTTATTCATACACAATGTCAGAAAAATAAAGCACCAGGGTGGCCAGAACATGCACATACAGACATATACACAAACATACGCTGTCCAAGGCAGCTGTTGCCCACCACACGCTAAGCAGACTCCTTTTAATATCAGCCATCTTTCTACCTGGCAGAAGAGAAATCGACCCCATCGACCTAGGCGACCTAAGAAACTGATTCTATGATGGCTGGCTTATTTCTATTCTTCTCTGTAGTCTGTTCCGCTGATGCAAACAGCCTGTACTCTGTAGCTTGTCGGAGATCACAAACAGATTTATTATGTCATACGAGTGAGGCCTGCAAGAGTGCGGGACAGATAAAGAATACATGAGACGTCATCCGTTTAACAGTGCAGGGATTCACATCAAAACAGCATGAAATTGTTGTCACATGCGCGTGACAGAGCGATCTTTTACAAAACTGGCACAGAATAAACAACTACTGCAGGTGCAAGGTGCAGGTGATTTTATCTTCGAAGCACGTGTGTACCTCCGCAGTGTGTGCAGTAGCGAGTCCCTTAGGGTTCATTACAGACAGCAGGTGAGCAGCTTCAGAAAACCTCTCTCATTAAAACACACACACACACACACACACACACACATACTGACCCACCACAATTACTCCCAACTGCCTTTGTCTATGTGCCTGTCTCTTCTACATGCCATAAAGAAAGCTGAATCTATAAGGGCCCACACTAAAGTAAGTTATTGTAAGGTATCGAATATCTGAAGATACACTGTTGCTTACAAGCTTACGAGATTACACCATGGCAATGGATTGCATGCAAAATATGAAAAGCACAGAGAACAAGGCCGAGCTAATTATAAGCTTTCGCTGAAGCCTGTTTAACTAATGTGACAAATCAGCTCATATAGCAGGTTCACATCAGCGGACAACAGTGCTTTATATTACTGAGTAAACACATAATAAGCGGGTCATGGGGAAGGCCAGGAAGTCCAAGTTATCAGCTTTCTCTTTAAACTCGCCTCTGCTTTGTGCGTTTTTGTGTGTCGTGAGGCAGGGATTTAATAGGAGTCTGTGTGTTGTGCATTTCAATTCACTGAAAGTATAATAACATTTGTATGTACAAATTCTTCTTCTCTAGAGCTTATATATTGTTGGGTTAGGTGTTGGCTAGTTATTATTTGGACAGTTGTTGTATAGATGCTCTGACTGCAGTATCTTGGTTAAATAGTTGACTCAGATTTAAGCTGTTTTTCAGGTAAGAAACAGTCATGGAATTCTTAAGCACTGATGTACGTCGCTCTGGATAAGAGCGTCAGCTAAATGCCGTAAATGTAAATGTACCATTTTCTAGGCTGTTTAATGCAACTCTTTAATGCAATCAGTGTGTAAATGGTGTGCCTGCTCTGTTACAATCTAGTGATGCGAAATACGTAAACTATTTGAATGACTTGAGTGACTCCACTGCTGTTCATTGAGGCTTGTTATTGATTGGCATGAAATATCAGCGCCTGGGAGGAAGTGAACGGTGGGTGATAATTAGTGTGTTAACCAAGGGGCTGTAATCGCATGGTGGAGCACATAAAGTGAGGGGATGTACAAAGTAGCTGTAAAAAAGCTATTAAAACGTGTGATGAGAGCTCAAATAAAAACAAAAATGTAAATAAACACTCAACTAAGTAAAAGTAAAGCTCCCAAGCAAGTAAATTAAGTGTTATCTATAGACCTAAAACTGCCATAAGCTCTTCTTATGATGATACTGTGGTCAGTGTCTCTCTCCACCACAGAGACAGGAACGAATTAAAAAATGTCTCCATTAGAGGCAGTGGCTAAACTTGTCTTATGCATGACTTAGCATCACACTTGGCTTTCCTTTTATCCTCATTACTATGAAGACATAGCAAGATAAAACACCCCCATACACTTGGGATGATATAAGGAATCTATCAATTAATTCCTGGTTTGTCAGAAATATATGAAAATCTGTTTTATTTCTTTGAACTACTCTCTAATGTATAATTTTCATTAAACCCCTTTTTATATAAGCCCCTTACAGTCCAAAACATCCAGTTATTTTGCATTGTCATCTATGCAGTTAATTCAAACCAAACTAAAGACATCTCTGCAAGGGCTCCTGTCCTTCCTTTTTTATAATCTAGGCCTAAAGATTTAAGTGAGTAAACAAATGTGACCTGTATGTAGACTCAATTGACCTGTTTCTCCGTGAGGATGACCCGGCCCAGCAGCTGGTCTTCCAGGCCGCGCATGGTGACGGTGAAGTCGATGATGGCTGTTCTTGCGCTAATCTCCGGGGTGTATGCCGGGTTGGGCAGTTTGGTGGTCACATACAGCCGGAAACCCTTCATCACGTCCACCTCCTTATCGCCCACTTTCACCTGTTCCGAGTAAAAACGAGAGACAGAGGAGAGAGAGAGAGAAATTAGGAACGAGATAAGCTGGCAGACCAAAGCTGCTTTACATGCACAGTGCCTGGCAACTGCAAATAGGGTAATGGCAGGTTGTGCCGGCGTAGCTGAAAACTGACTGTTGGAGAACTTGAAAGTGGAAATTTAGCCAATTTACTTTTGGTAGAAGTGTAAATTGAAAGCACTGTGAGTCACTGAGGTAAAAACAGAGAAACTACAAAAATAACCAAAAAAACAAAGACGCTAATATTTATGGAGGCCTGTCAGGATCAAAAACAGGCTATTTGTGGCACGTGGTGTGACAATGTGGTGACGGTGCTAGTTTCTCCCAACCCCCACCCGCCCAGATTTGCTATGAAAATCGGAGATCAGATGTTTGCACCTCAGTATTAATAGAGCTGTGAGTAAAACCTGTCAGCAAAAGATTCCGCCACTTGCTCGTTATTTCCGAATCTTTTCTTTTTGATGTGGCTGTGTTGGGTGCAGATTAGTGGTGTCACACTTTTCCGAAGGCCTGGAGAGATCTGATAATGAGCCGACTGTCACACATGAGCTCGACCCGTCCCAGCTGAGGACGCTGCAGCCAGCTGCTGGTGTCAGCGTAATGAGGAACTGACAGTCTATGTGAATTCGAGAGCAACGACTAGAGGACTGCACTTCCTCACAAGACATACAACTTCACCTGGTTTCCACAGCTCTTGTCCTTTCTTGTATTTCTGCTGGGTTACGGATGCAAACCACTGGAAATAGTTTATACACACTGAAAACGACCAGATACATAATCTTCATTACAGCTACTGAACAATAAGATAACATAATCACAATCTCTGTCTCATATAATTGAGATTAGTATAGATTAGTATCATCTAGTATTCATATAGGGAAACTAAATATAAATAATGGCTTTCACATTCCCCCCAAAAAGCACAATTGTGGTTGATGTCGCCTGTATTAGGGTTTTCTCTCTGGTCTGAATTGTAGATTGATACATGAAATCTCTTTCCAAGGAAGGAGAGGATGTTCCTTTCATCAGAATTATACACTATGGCATTATGCACTAAATTTGAGTAGGCAGGATATACAGCTGGCTCTAGTCTGATGTACTATAATGTATTATGCCTAATTTGAATATTAGCTAAACCAACATACAGATCCGGTCGGCACATGTTCCAGCCGTCTGTAGGTGGAGGGAAACACAGATAGAAAAAATGATCTGTAGAAAAACTGGAAGAGTTGTAAAAAGACTGAGATTAAAAAAAGAACAGAAAAAATTCATTTTGTTTTTTCATTGTTTAGATGAAAAAATCCTCATGTAAATCATGCAAAAATGCCATTCATTTATAAAAAAAGAATACTGAAAAAGAAGATTAACTGTCACGGCTGAAGACCGTGTGAGGCCACTGGTTTTGTTATGTTTTTTCTTGTTCTGTCCTGTTCTGTTTTTTGTGGGTCTTTGTTGGGTTTTGTCGGCTTTTATTTTGAAGCCGCCATGGCATATGTGTTTGTAGTCCTTTGTAGTTCTTGTCTGTGTGTCATGTGTCTTGTCATGTGTTCCCCTTGTCCCACCTGCATTGTGTTTTGCCTTGATTGTCCTGTGTATTTAAGCCTGTTTTAGTTAGTCTGTCCTCATGTCTCCATCGCCTCATTCTCCCTGCCTGAATCCTGTGTGTTTGAAACCTGCTTTATTCTGGAAGGCCATCGAGCCTCTTTTGTTTATTTATTTTCTGTTTAATAAAGCCTCAGTACTGAGTCCTGCCTGTCAGCCTGCTCTTTGCCCCGAGGTAAATCACGAGGGCCAGTACCATCCAGCCCTCATGACATTAACAGATGCCTTGAGAATGAAATTGGAGCATTTGAGCAAAGACCACAGCTTCATATGAATTATATTTGCTTAACAAGCGAATGCTAAATCCAATTTGATGGCGGCGCGTAAGGAGTTTCATGACACCAAACAAATAAATACAATCATGCAGCAAATTCTACATTATATTCTACAGAATGTGGCCTTGATGGTGATGCAAGAAGAGCAGCAGAGGTAGTCCAGTGTTAAAGATGAGGTTTTGAAGGCTGCTGATATAGTCCTAAGCAGGTCCAGAAAGACTTCTTTTTAAAAGCAAAGCTTCTTATAGAGCTTCTTACCGATGTGTATTCATATATGTGTTAATATGAGCTTCCCGCAACTTCAAATGAACATATCCCTCTTATTAAAGCAAAAACAAACCTCCAGACAAATCTGACTCTTTTGGGCCTGTGAGCTACTATCCAAACTGCTACTGCCTCTACTTATCTATCCAGATAAGAGAGGCCTCATATAGGGTGGATCATCAAATAGTAAGGTGTGGAGGCTTCTTAACTTACACTATTCCACCCAACCAAACCTCCAGGGAGCAGCTATGTCACTGGGAAAGCATTTGACCAAGTCTAATGGCTCTATATGTTTGCCTTCTTGCAGTAGTTTATGTTGGGAGGAGATACAGATTCTTTATCTTCTCTCTGAGACTTGCTACCATTCTTACTGGAGCAGGGTACATACCAAAAGTGTTCCCTTTTACCACTTTTCCATCTGTTCTAGAGCCCATTGGTTAGGAAGAATTCAGTCATATGTGGAGTTTATTTAACTACAAGAGAGGAAATAGCTCTGTACACAGTTACACAGATTTCCAGACCTAAGGGTTTATGGCATGCCTTACTTGCACAGTTTGGTAATGATTACAGTGTCACTTACACTCAGAGCCTTAAACAGACGAGTGGTTTACGTCACCTAACGTGAGATAAGGGGTTTCCTAGCATTGGCAAAAATCTTATGCAGCACTTTCAGATCTTACCATGAAAGCGTTTTGGTGGAAGACATGACTTACAATCCCTGAGAGATATTAATTTCCCTCTGGGTGTTTAGAACAGCACCTTTCACTACCGTCATTAGAAGAGAGTGAAAGTCACTGGAGATATCCTTCTGGAAAATGTATTTCTGATCAAGAAAACTTTAGCATCCCACAGTGGCATTTCTTTTGGCTTCCTTCAAATCTCATTTTATTGAAAATGAAGCAATTCTGGCTGAAAGTTTTGTGCGCTCACTCATTCAGCTGATATTAAGTCTACTCACAAGCAGAAAAATAACTTTTCCGAATACATTGGACATAATTGGCAGCACAAAATTGTTTCAATTAAAGCATAATTCATATGCATAAGGCTTTGTGAGACTCAGTGAAAAGAATCCATAAATTACACAGAACTTAAAAATTAACTTTGCATCAGTTATGCAAGGCCAAAAGTAAAGAGGCACCTATAAATTGCCTTTGGCCATGCCCTGTAATTTCGATGTTCTTTTGACAAATGGCACAAAAATTGGGGGAAAAAACCTTTTCCAGTGATTTTTTATAATGAACCTACCCTCTGAAGTTCCATCTTTTAGTAGGAGAACCTGTGAGCTGCGTAACCAGTTGTTGTTTATGGCAAGAAAATGCATTTCGAAGGAGTGGAGTGGATTAACACAAGAACAGTTTTATACATGAACTCTACAGTAAACACAAATGTTTAAATTTAATTTAGAAAAGACAGTGTAAAACTTCTGAATTTGAAATTAAACTGTACCTATCTTTAGTAATCAACCTTAATTAAAAATCACAATGTAGCTCATTCTCATTGTTCTCAATTGTTCCAAAAGGGTGTTCTATTCATGGTGTGTCTAGAAGAGGTGGCTTAGGTGCACCATTCCACTTTAAATGGTACAGCAGTTCCATTCTGCCACCTGTGCACCCGAAGATGGGAGGCAAAGTTTAAAAAAGAAGATAAAGTGCAAAGTAAAGTGGCTATTTTTGTTCTGTGTGAGCACACCTCACCATAGCACATCATACAGTGTGAACAATGTGAACTTGTTCTCTGCAGTTAACCCATTCACCTAGTGAAGCAATGGGCAGCCAGCAATGCAGCACCAAGGATGCAGAGTGTGGGCATGATACCTTTCTCAAGGGTACCTCAGTTGTGCCACTGGCAGTCCAGGGATTCAAACCCACGACCCTCTGATGACAGGGGCAACACCCTCAAACAGAAACAGGAAGCCAACCTCAGCCTCCTACTAAGCCACATTATTACGCTTGAAATGTAATATAATTTTGCAGCTTAACAAAAATAATTTGGCCTGAACTGCCAGAACTTTGATGCTGTTCAAGCATTGGAAAAGTAGGAAAAATTATGTTAACGTTAACGTTAACGAGATACCTGATGATTTATCCAGTTTACAGGCTGTAGTCACTATATTTATCTAATGTAATGTTTGTGTTCAGCTACAGTCATTCTTAAAACAACTAGGTTGACAGGCTTTAAATCCTTAAATCCAAACAGCTGACTGTGCTAATGCAGGGCTCAAAAAACATTTTTAGATTCAGCACACTATAAATACAACTGGGTGTTTTGGTAGCTGGGTGTGTTGGAAGCTCAAGAGGGTGCCTCACAGTTGATCTTGCTGGTTTAAATATCTTAAAGGGGACATATTATGCAAAACTCACTTTAAAAAAAAAAACATGTTACAATTGGTCTATGGGCCGTAAAAAAACATGTTCATGAAGTTCTTTGCACAAAATCATTCTCAAATAAAGAGATCTCACCAGTTTTATTCTTCACAGTTTCGTCCCTTTCTTAAGGTGGAACTTTTTAAGGTGGAATGAAACCGATTGTTGCTGGGACATGGCCATCGAAAATGAAATGAAAGCCATGCAGTTCTTTGCTTTTCTTTGACTGAGAGAAAGTGTAGGGATTCGTGCTGTTCTTTGCAGCAACAACACAACACTTCATGTGTGACTTGCCTCTGCGTGTAGACACAGCGCTCGGCTAGTAAAACTAGCAGACAAAATGGCCGATCTTAAGCTAATTCTGTTGTTGGGGTGCAGCAGAGCGCGCTGTACCGTATACGTTCATGGGAACTAAACACACATTTTACTCCATGATCTGTGTATTTTCACACCAATTTCTTTGCCTTAACTAAAAGCGGAGGTTGATTTATTGTGTTTTGAGCGAGTATGGGCCAGCTGGGTGGAGCGAGTTCTTGTCCTAGCAGTGGTCAGGCACGTCTGAATTTAGCGTCATAAAACACAAGCATATATACAATCCAGTATTTCATCCTGTGTTGCTGTTTGAACATAAGTTTATAGATTTTTTTCAGAGTCTTTGCTTTGAAATGAATCCAACCGCAAACAAAAAGAACTATTTTTGAGCTGCAAAGAACCAAGATGGCTGAAAGAGGTGACAAGCAACAGGCTAGTGGGTGAGGACTCGACAGATGAGGGGCAGTTCTATGCAAATTGGCCCAGTGTGAGGTCACACTGGGCCCTCCGTCTAAACAGCTCTTTTTGAAAGGGCCTGAAACTGTGAAGAATAAAGCTGGTGAGATCTCTTTATGTGAGAGTGATTTTGTGCAAAGAACTTCATGAACATGTTTTGTAGTCCTTAGACATATTATAACTAAAGTGAGTTTTGCATAATATGTCAGCTTTAACTAATAACTTGTGATCATTTCTTTGTATGTCATCATTAAATATTGTGAAACTGTGATTAAGTCCTACCTCTAAGCTTTTTATATCAAATATAAAACATGGATTACAAATACTATAAAAATTTGAAGCATGGTTTTCTCAGTTATTGTAAAATCCCCCAAAAAAGTGAAAATATGAATATAGTTTGCAGTTTCGCTCGTTGAATGATCAAGTTAGAATGAGTCGACACACTGAAACCTGACATCAGGTATCACGCGACTATTAAAATAAACTCTAATAATACCTTATATGTAGAGCCAGTCTTTATGAAGTTCTTCTCCAGGACATTATCCAGCGCAGGATCCAGTTCCTCGCCTACATCCTCGATCAGTAAAGGGCGCCCTAGAGACAGACTGTCTTCTAGATGGTTCCTGAAGTACTTATGATTCAGTGAAGTGATCTGCAAAAACAGCAAAGTCTCATCACAAACTCCGCTCGAGTAGTGTTGCCTGAGACACCAAAGGAGAAAAAGGCATTTGACTTATCTTAGAGAGGCCTAAAATGAATTCAAACACAGCCAAGTGAGACCTGATGGTTGAGTTCAAATGACTCTCAAAAATATTAAATCTGATCTATGTGTGCAAACAAACCTTGAAATGGAGTTTTATGGCTCCGTGACTCACTGCTTTGTTCCACATACACAGTGGTAAAATACTTTAATCTCTTAATCTTATGACAGCCCTCACTTCTAACAAGGCTAACACCAAATGACAACTAGCTGTCATCAATTACAATGAGCTCATTTGCATGATGAGAGGCTTCCTGGATTTTATTGTTAGATACACAATATGGACAAAAGTATTGGAACACACCTCTTAATTCAGGGTTTGGGCCAGGCCCCTTACTTCCACAGAAGGACAGTGTTAATGCTTCATCATACCAAGACATTGTGGACGCCATGCCTCAGCTTTGTGGACGCAGTTTGTGGAAGAACCTTTTCAATTCCAGCATGACTGTGCCCCAGTGTACGAAGCAATCTTCATAAAAACCTGATTGGATGAGTTTGGTGTGAAAGAACTTGACTTGACTCAACCCCATCCAACACCTTCGGGAACAGAGACTGTGAGCCAGACCTTCTCATCCAACATCAGAGTCTGACCTCATAAATGCTCTACAGAATGAATGGGCACAAATTCCCACAGAAACTCCAAAGGCTTCCTAGAAGAGTGGAAGCTGTTCTAGCTGCAAAGTGGGACCAGCTCCATATCAAAGTCTACGTATTTGAATGCAACGTTATTTAAGTGTTCTGGCCAGGTGTCCCAATATTTTTGTCCATATAATTTTGCATTAGGGTCAGCCATTTTCAGCTAAACTGTCTCATGTTTCATGTTCTTTTCCTCACCTGAAGCTCGTTCTTGCCCTCTTTATTTTTGATCCAGATCTTGCCTTGAGTCTGCGGGTCGATGAGGAGTGGGAACCTGGCAGCTTTTGTCACTATTATCCCATTTTGGATGGACAGGTCATCATTTGGCAGACCCTGGAGGTTCCATTCGCTTACCGTCGGAGCGTCAATCAACATTTCGGTCAGATTGAGATTGTTCCCGAATGGAATGCACCGGGCCTTCATTTCCCTCTGCCAGTCATTGAGCAGGAGGTTCCGGAACTCTTGGTTGAAGGGGCCGGAATACGACAGAAAGGCAGTGGCGAGAAGAACATCTCCTGTTGTCATACATTTCAAATAAAGAAAATATAAGTGAATAAAAGAATAATGAGTTATAATGAATGAATTAATATAAATGAGCCACATTTAAAATCTTTGAACATGAGAAACTTCAAGCCATTTCCTGCATGCATATATCTTGGAAGAACAGTTATCTGTATATTCAAGCTTCTAGGGGGCTACAACACTTTTTGGACAAAAGTACATTGCAAAGTGTGTGTTGATTTACTGACTGTTAGCTGCATTAGGCTGAAAGTCAAAACAAGTAAGCAAAACAGCTGCTCCCCCATCATGGAACATGTGCCATATATAAGGGGACGGCAGAGGTGGGGGGGGTGACGGAGATCCCTGCTCACACCAGACCTCTTCTCGCATTCCTTATCCCGCAGGTTTGAGCCCTGAGGCATCACCCCGCTCCAGACCCAGACGCCGGCAGCCTCCACGGCGCACCCAGAGCACCTCTACCCCGAGCACAGCTGAGCCTTCACCGACCTTTACTGCACCCCTTCCCTGCACAGTGATCCAATAAATCCGCAATAATGCCCCACCTGGGTGGCTGACAACCTAGGAAGCACTACACTATAAAAATTTTATTACAAACATCATAAATATTTGAGGAATGGTTTAGGAACCAGGAATTTCCAGCAATTGTCAATCATTGGGAAATCTTAAACAGTACCCAACTGTATCCAGCAGCAGTCAAAGTAGAGCTTTAGACAAACTTTTAACTGAAGGTCTACTGAGACTACTGCTGGATACCATATTTTATTGGTCATCTCCTTGATAACATGCTACACTTGACTAGGAAACTGTGAATTGTGGAATGGCATGCGCACCAACAAGTCTCTTGGTCTGAGCAGCAAACTCCTTGCTTTGCTCTGTCCAGCGAGCCTTTTCGCCAGCTAGGCCACTGATCAGGCTGGACGCTGTCTGCATCTTGTGTCTGCAACGCTCTGCGTCTTCCAACAACATCTAAAAGAGTGTGGGGGGGAAAAAACGACAAGAAAGACAGAGAATGATTACAATAAAGCACATGTTTTATAAATTTGCACATTATTTCTATCATCAGTATTCAGGGTGATCCATTCTGTAACTTTATTAATTGCAGTGTGATTCAGTTTCAAGTTTGCCGTTTGCAATCTAAATCTAAACTACTGTTCCCTGCAGTACAAACACACTTAATTTAAATCAACACAGAGAGACCAATCAGTCAGCAGCTGTTAATCACACAATTATCAGCTAATGAATATGATGGTAATACAGCTGATTCTACTTTGTGAATGGGAACATTTGAGAATGCTTGGCTCTATTTTTAGCCCTTGACTAATTTGTGAAAGAACATACGGTGAGGATGGAGTGATTCATTAACCAGATGAGTTTGGAAGCGTTCACAAGATTACTGATCACGTTCATTTTTATGCAAAAATGCAAATAAAAGCTTTAGCACACATCACAGGCACTTTATTGGAGCTGCCTCGCTTTATCACACAAAGTTTGTACATTTTGAATATTCAGAATCCAGAGCAAGGCACATGTAAAGGCTATTCAATTACAGTTTTTTAAATAATGGTTACTTTTCAGTTTTCAGGTAAAAGGATAACTCCACAGTTTTTTAAAAAAACATTCTCAATAATTAAATGGTTTAGATTTAAACAAAGTAATTTGGAGTAGTTTGAAGTGAAATGTGCCATATAATTATTGTGGTGCCTTAAAAGCTTCCACACTAAGTTATTACATGAGATGGTTATGAATATATACTTAAGGTTTTCTATAGTCAAATCACACCAATCTGTGTCCATCTCAACAACTGGATTATGTTAAAAACCAGTGCCTAGCATTAACTGTACAACTGTACTTTGGAACTGTACCTGTTTTTCAGCCATTGCCTTCTCATACTCGGCCTGCACCACATCTAGCTCTGCCTGTTTGTCATCCAGCTCTGCCTGGGCCTTCTGCAGGTCAATGTTTGCGATGGCCAGCCTGTTCTCCTGTACTGCTAGATTAGCCTGAGGGGGAGAGAGAGAAATGAAAGGAAGTCATCTAAAATTAAAGAGCTCCTAGGGAGCCCAAACCATCCAATATGAAGCATCTTCTTGGGAAACACTCCACAGCACCCCGATGGTAAGTGGCTGCTGAAACAGAAATCAATTTTCCTTTATGTGCTGTGCACCAAGCCTAAGGGTCTTTATCAGGAGAATTACTAATGGCCAAACCAAAGGACAACTTACTATAAAGGTTTAGAATTACAGACTGTGGGCCACTTCTTGTCTAGCACAGCTTGTCAGCCTGCCTCTACCTCATTCATTGCTGGTTTCTATACCCCAGACTATTGACCCTGTATTATTTGGGTCACATTCTCTGCTTGGATATGTGTGTGGTTACGGTACAAATGTCCCTGCTGGGTTAGGAGTGGCCCAGCACTTAAAAATATCCAGTCAAGAGCAGCTCTGTGGTCAGAAACTGACCATTTAAGAAGGACTGTCTCTCTACATCAGCGGGGCGGAATTATAATGTAGGAGCTTCAAATAAAGCTGTGGTCCTTATTTACTCACCTTCAAGGGCAGCACTTCCCTATTGATGGAGAAAAAGGAGGCCATGGCTTTGGTCCAGGAGCAGAGTCCAGACACATTGCCACACACCCGCTTGGCCGTCTCAATGTTGTAGTCAGGCATATCGAAGTATGGGTAGAGAAGCTCCACCACCTCCTCATTGATGGTGTCTTTGGGGAATTGCTGGAGAAAGGGAAAGGCAGCCAGAGCCGAGAGTCTAGAGTCAGACAAGCGAAAGGGAAATAGGGCAGAGAGTTCTCTTCCCATCTCCTTGGAGACGGGCTCTTCACAAGAAGGGGATTTCAGTTCTCAAAGCTCAAGTGGCTGCTCCAAATGCTCTGAAAGAATCAGGGCGGCAACTTTATCTAAAGTCCTTATCTCAAAAGGTAAATGGCATCCTTTGAAGAGCTCCGATCTGAAACCTGGCACTTGCCTGCAATTCTAAATTGCGTGTTTTTTTGGTTTTTCTATGCGCTTATCTCACTACCAGCATGCAAATTAGCTCATGCAGTGGCTGGTGTTAAAAGGCTAAAAATGTCAGAACATCATTTTTAGACAGAACAGCTTGATTCATAAGTGATAAGTAATATATTCTAGACATTCTTAGATGCGAAGTTGACAGAATAATGTCCTGGTTCTAACCCAGTGTTTGGATTTTGGACAGTATGAAGTGTCATGAATGAAGCAAAGTAACGTTCAGATAAATCTCCAGAACACAAACCCACAAACTCTATCCTGCTGTATGCAGTTAGAGACTGCATACAGATATATACAGATATTTGTAAGCATACAGTAAGTATAACTGTTTGAGACCACTTGTAAAAATGCTTCTGTTTTGTATAATCCTTCAAATGAATACATAAAATTTTTCATTGTAAATATTTATATGCATTTCAGACTTTCTCCCTGTGCTCTCAAGCTGACATGGCCCACAAAAGCGTCTGATGTGTAGATCAAGTCCAAGAGTGAACACTCCTAATTAAAAATGATGAACTAAAACAAAATCTGACCATTTTTTACAAGGGCATTAAGCTGAGCAATGCCACAAATGGTTTAATTAGAACAACTGAGAAACAGTGCAGTCTCTTAAAAATGGTTTTGGTTGTCAATTTTGTTTTTTATTTGTTCACTCTATTTATCATTTTGTTTTTAAATGTACCAGATGTTGTATATTTTTCATTGGGAATGTCACATGATTCAAAAATGAATGTAATTAATCACAGGCTCTCTGATTAATTACTCTAGATTAATCGCACACATTTTTGCTGTAAAGGTTTTTAAAAAATTGTAATGAATTTTGTCATATGAGTGAATGAATAAGCAGAGGTGCATAGAGACAGTTTATACAGTCTGAGAAATGCTACAGTGAAGCACGGTGTTCTGATTCATGCTACGCTGTGGAAAAATGCTCCCTTGAAGTTTATACAGCTGCCAGTGTCCCAATGTAGCACAGATTTCTGGGCGTGGCGCCGAATCCCAAGACTGTGGAGCTGCACATGCGCAGAAGGGCTTGATAGCACATCTCGATGGGTAGCATGTTCCGACAGAAAACCGGACGGGGTTAAAGTCTCATGGTGCGATTAATCAGTGTTATTTTTTTCAACATATTACTTTTTTTCTGTGATTAATTGGTCGAAAAGAAGACATTAATTCGACACATCTAATTTTTATACATTAAACAATTTCAGTTCAGACCTTTGGACATTACGGTACACACACAGGCAGTGCTTAAAAGTATAAGGTTTAGGACTAAGTGGATGGTAATCAGAGGGCTGTTAATAGGTGCTTAAAGAGTATACAAGACTTAAGGGTACCTGAAGACTGCCAAGGAAATTCCCAGCAGTCATGAGTTTGAGTGACTCCTGCCACGAGGGCGTGGCGCAATTCCTTTCAGGGTCGACCTTCACCGAGTTTAGCTTCCGCTGGAAGAGTAGTAGCACGCAGTCCATGATCCGCATGATGAGGTGAGGGGGCCTGCCCAGCGTACGCACTGTGGCGATATCTGATGGCTTGATCGTCTAGAAAAAGAACGAGGAAGCCAAAACTGAGAGTGACAGAAAAACAGCCAGACTGCTATAGTTTATAAGTACACACACTGATCTGCTAAAGACAGCCGCATCATTCCTGGCAGGCAATTCATTGCAGGGTGGATAACTTTGCGGATTAGCTTTGTAGATGACGCTGGAAAGGCATGCTGTGGCATTCAGATGGTGCTTTATCACATCTCCCTCTTGGGGAAAGGACTTACACGGGGTTAACGGGTCACGGCTGATATTGATGTTCTATCTTCCAACAGCTGTGTGGAAGATTGCCTTGATTAAACACAGAATTGCTGCATTTGCTGGTTCACAGGGCAGAAAAAAATCAAGATGCTACACTTTAGCTGCAGGGATGAACACTACAGAATGTGACTAGGCTTTTTAAATACTGGGCCTTAAACGACAGAAAGCAACAATTACATTTGAGATATGACATGTCCTGCAAAATCATCAAAGTATTAATATCTGACTGGTGCTAAGCACAGCAATAAGAAATGTTTGTTTATTTGAGTTTGAGCTCAGTTGGGAGTTACTAGGTATCAACTGTTTGGAAGCAAGATGTGTTTTAATAATTAAAACTGTTAATTGTTACAATCCGATAGGTGGGTGAGTATATGAATGTATTGTGTTCTCTCTCTTCTGTGTTTTTAATAGAGTATGGAGAGTTCTGATTCGTTGTACAAGGAAAGCACCCCAAGCATATAGAGGCTGAGAGGTCAACAACGAGCTTGTGGCCTTGGGCTTTTTCAGTTGCACACTCGCGTCATCCGTCTTTCCAGTGATCATACCAGACAATTTCCAGTCTAGGCTCCTCACTGTGCAATGCTTTGTTAGTCTTTGATAATGTCACTTGTGAAATAAGAAATGTATAGGCTTTGTGTTATAAGTAAGTGTGTTATAAGTGCTATGCTATGTTTATTTTCTTTTCTCTGGTTCTGTTAAATGGAGGTAAGGTCATGTATCATAACTTTTTTGATTTTGAGTTGAACTGGGCATTAGTTCTCCCCTGAAGTCAGTCTTTCTCCCATTTTATCTTACCACCTGTAAATACTAGATGGTTCATTTCAGAACCCTCTTCCTAGTTCTGAGTTATGTCTTATTGCTTTGCATTAAGGAGATGGCTATTTAATATGACACACTGAAAGCAATAAATGTTAAGGTTTGCCAGAATCATAGTGTGCTGCTCTGCCAGTTGTGTTGGTGTTGACCTTTTAAGTTCCTTTGTGGTACAACCGCTTTGATTTAAATACCAATTGCAACTGGTCATCAGCTTTACTTCTAAGATCATAACAGGCCTAGTTCTAATGTAGAAGCAACCATCAGTACTTGATCTCAGCACCAGACATCAGAACAACATCAGTGCCAATACTAAATAGTATCTTTTAATGAAAAGCAGTAGTAGTCTTGTCTTTGCATAGAGTATAACCTTGATGAAGAGTGCACTGGACAAAGATTAGCTGCATGCATAATTCCTTTACTAATACTTGATTATGTATCCTTTTGCTGTAAAACAGCAACAGTAAAGTGCCCATTTTAATCCACATTTTCCACTGACTGGAGGCATACAGCACTTGTTTTTCTGCATTGAGAATTGGGATTGAGATCTAATGATTTCACTGGTCAAAGTGTAACAGTGTTTCATCATGTATCAGGGATTCTAGGCATAGGGATCGTCATCAATTGGGTGTCGATAGGGATCAACAAGCCCTCATGACAATTTTCTCAGTCACCCTTCCAGTGGAAAGAAATGCTACAGGTGTCAATATTGGAAAAGGCTTGCACATGAAGTACAAAGTGAGAGGAAGTGGGCTTACCTTTTCAGACAAGCAGCTGGGTAGTTTTTATTGACACATCTTTATGTTTCATTGAATATTTTGCATTATGGAATACTGTTCAGCATTTTGTGACGTCTGTCTGTGAAAAGTGCCCTATGTATTAACTTGACTTACTAATTTACTACCTAAAATATACAGGAACCATCACAAGAGAGTGGTAATGCAAGCGGACAGGTAACCGAGTATTAGAAAAGCAAAGATGTCTGTGACTCGAATACTTTCCTTTAAAGGAGTGCTAGCCTAACAAATGAATGCCAGCACCTCGTGTATAAATAAAAAGCAATGCTGGGTGGGAAAGGCCTTTAAAATGTGTACCTCGAGAGTGACGAGAGCAGAGAGGCGAGCGTGAATTTAAAGGAACACTTCATCAAAAGGTGCAAATGAAGACTAGTGTGAACCAGTTAGCATGATGTCCATAACAGGTTTTGTCTAATTAGTAACGTTAGTACAATCAGGATGGCATACAACCGTAAGCGAAAGAGCAATAGGGAACCAGAGAGCAATAGTGATGTTAATGCAGAAGATGGGTCAGGAGGGAATTGAGGGGAATTTATAGAAAGGAGGAGACTGTGTAAAGTGGAGAGGGCCACAGTGAGGCATGTATGTGTGCGTGAGGGTGTGATATAGGGGAACAGGAGGCTGAGCGGTAGTGGAGATGAAGAATGATGGGGGAGAGTGGAAGTGCACTGTGCCTCTGGGGATTTTATGGAGGTGAGGTTGTGTGTGTGTATATGTGTGTGTGTGTATGTGGAGGGCTGCTGTCAGCCCCCCTACTCAGTGTGAACCCCCCTGCAGCGGCTCTGCCATCAGCACCTCTATTTTTACACCCTCCCAGGCAGCCTGTAATTATACTGGAGCTGCAGGCACCATAGTGCCCTAAAAAACATCTGAAAACATCACGCACACACACTGTCTCCAAAACACACACACAAATACACATTCACAGCAGTCACTAACACTAGCTTCCTTTCTTTTGTTCGTTCTGCACCTCTTTCCTCCTTTTACCTTTTTACCCCTTCCGTTTTCATCTTTACAGATTTTTACTCAGAGAATCGGCCAAATGCCTGACATTTCGGGTGCCCGGTCTGAATCAAACCTGCAGCGCTGCCTCTGCCTCCTCCAGCGCTGGCCTGGCAGCCTCCAGCTTCTCCTTGGCGATGGCCTTGTCTGCTGAGATGTTGTCGACGATGGCCTGGGCCTTGTCCTTGACTTTCTGCACCTCAACTTTGACCTTTTCTGCCGCTTGTGCTTTCACTGTGACCTCTTTCAGCACCTGTCAGAAACGTAGAAAGGAGAGAAAAGGGGGATATTTTTTTTTGTGAGCAGGTAAAGGCCGTAGGCTTATACACTCCACATCTGACAGTAAGTAAGAGCTCATAAATATTACAGTATTGATGTTTAGTTAGCCTGCAGCAGCTATATGCCTGTGGCACCAAACTCAAGGCTCCTGCTCGTCACAGAGTCAAGGCTGCTTAAGGCAGATACGTGCTAATGTTACTAGAAACGTTAGAAACCCCTACTTCGCTCTTCCACTCACTTAATGAGGTCCAACTACCTTATAGGTGCACCACAAAAAGAGACTGTCAGAATTAAGCAATAGTGATTATTTTCATCGACTAATCAAGAAGGATTATCACAAGGATTTAGAACATAATCAACATTATTTCTAACTGCAAACACACATGCATAGGACGTCTTGGTATTACAATTACCTGTGCAAACCAAGCTTGCCATTCAGTTTTCAAGGTATTCACAAAGGCTAATTGTAACTCAATAATTTTTAATAGACACTTTTATCCAAACTGACTTCCGTTCCCTAACTACAGGGGACAGTCTCCTTGGAACAAGACCCTTAACCCAGGGTACCCAGTGGTGGTATGCTGAAGGAAGGATTCGAACCCATGACCTCTTGGTCCAGAGGCGAGTGTCCTACCCACTAGGCCAGCACCACTATTAATAGATTTTAATTGAGTAACTGTGACAGCCCTGCTATCCAGATTACAAAAACAGACTGTAGCAACACACCACCGGTCAGTTTCTGACCTGATTTTATGTAGGTTGTGGATTATTCTCTGCACAGTGATGGCACTGATATGGTAGTGTGTGCAGTACTGATACACTTGTATTAGACACAGAAATGAGTGTCACTGCTAGGCCAAGAGTGGCCCCACCCAAAACTACCCAGACAAAGCACAGGTCGGAAAATGTAAAGTATGCAACATGTATTATTATTTAGAGTTCCTGGCAGGCGTTACATCCTAAAGAAAAAACAGGTACTTCTCAAAAAAGCATTTGCAGACAAAGGGCACAACAGCCAGGCCTCGGCAGCAAGGGTGCCTTCTTATTGTGGTTATGAAGGGCTTTTGTGACATAATACCTGATAATGTATAGTACATTATATCAGAACATCCATTTGCCTTGCTCTCCAGCCACACAGGAAAAGAGGCAGGGAGAACCCCGCCCCCCCTTATGTGAATGAAGGAGTAGAGTGGAGGCTGCACAAAAGGTGGTGGTGGGGGGCAGTGGTGCAGGTCTAATGGACCGGAGTGAATGCTTTTCTGCCTCTGCTGGCGGCTACTGAGATTTTAAGTATCAGACGGTGGCACTCTGCCATTACAAGTTCCAAATGAAATGACGCTCTGCAGCTTAGAGGCGCAGCAGCCGGCCCTTGGCCAGAGAGCTGAAGAACTGAAGCGTGCTTGAACTAATATATTTGTTGGAAATCATTAGCCAATTGAAAAAGAACAGTAATCTTTTCTTTCCACCATCCATGATCGATTTGACAGTGGGGAGGAAAAAGTAGAGGCAAATTATGTCTCTTCACTTTGATGGAGAATATGTTTCTGAAACTAGGCACTGCTGAGTAAAATGCCTAGTTTCTGTGAGGTGACTCAACCCCAATCAACCCCCTCTAGCCACCTTTACGCAACACACACACACACACGCACATACACACCATGTCAGCCTTCTCATTGGCAATCTTCAGTTCTTTCTCCTTCACCTCCAGCTCTTTGCTGAGAGCAGCGACCGACTCAGAGGCTTCTTTCAGTTTCTGGAGGCCTGTATTCATCCTGGCATGCAGAGACACACGATTATGAAGCCTTTGAGCAGTGTTCCAGAACAGTGTTTTCTTTTCCAAGAATAAGTAAGACAGAAAATGATGGAGTACAAATCAGGAACGATTCCCCATCTAGCCTTTCTTGTGTTGCGCTTAATATGATTCAATTGCTTCAGAGGCTCAAACCGCTATTGTTAATTTGCCTACCAAGTTAACTACTACATTTAACTCTGCTGGAGTTCATTTACCAGCTGTGATGTTACTCTGTAGTTACTAATTGAGTAAGGGATCATTTATCCCTAATGGTACAAATACATTTCACTCTGTGGGAGGCGTAGCATTAAGCTTGGCATTCAGGATAAATTATAGTGTAAGCATTTCATATTTGTGGCAATAAAAATGATTGCAAAGTCAAAAATACATCTAGAGAAACTGTCCCCAAATGTAAATATTATCATGTGTATTTAGGGTGAATGAGATTAAGGCAGTATAATATGGACAAATAACACATTGAAATTATACTGCTAATTATATTGCTACACCTTCCAACATACCAAAAACTAAAGATCATTGTAAATGATATTATTTGAATGAATACTGACACAAGATACTGACTTTCCCTTGAGTGAATGCTCATTGTACCAGTTCATTTGAATTAAAACCCAAACCGTCCTGTTAGAAACATTATGATCAAAATACTTATGACCAATTCAGCTATAAGGCAGCATAAATGCAGCATAAGACATTCAGCTGCTTCTTTTTTCATTTTTCACCCTGAAGAATGACTATTGTGAAGACCAGTATACCGGTTGGCCAGGGTTTGGACTTCTAAATGCTTTTCCTTGTAGATGGTCTTGTAGCCCTGGATAAATGAGAGGTAGGACTTGGGGGTGACGTGGGTCGAGCGGCGATATCGCAGGAAGTAGTCAACGCACTTCTCCGCTACGCCATCCTGGAATGAGCCCATGCACTGCACCACCTCACCTTTGACTTGGGTGGAGCAGTCAATGTCATAGGTGGACAAGAAATGCTCCGAGACTGTGACGAAAAAGAGACAAAACAACGAGAAAAAAATGAATACAAGTCACGCTTATTTTATCCAGCAATCAGGCCAAAGTCGCACTTGTTACGTCTAAACTGATTGCTATAATAGTTTTCATAATTGTCTTCCAATAGGTTGGGCTAAATTGATGTTCACAGCCTGGATAAATGAATGTTCCCATTTGGCCACTTCAAAGACACGCCTGGTGACAAATGAAAAACCATTTGCTTGTAATAAAGAGTGTATCTGGCGAATGGAGATTAATCAGTGATTGCTTTCAGACCTGCAGCCTGTGTTGTCTAGGGGCAGACAGCATGTTGTGGATTAAACACACTTTTTACAGCAGGTTGAGAACAGCATGGTACTGCTGCAGTTTTAGATTTACATTCAAAATGTCTTAAGGTGTCCTTGCTAATTAGCTACACTTAATAGATGATAAACAATAACTTCAGTCATTTGCAATTATATTGGGATTTTAAAGCAGCGTTTCCATGAAATCTAAACTAAATTGGGTTTGTAAAAGTAGTAAAAAACCATGAAAGCATATCAAATTCATATATGAACCCCGTTAGGATTTAATTAGCTGTCCTCCACAACATCAATCTGGCTCTGAACTAAAAGCAAACCATTGTTTTCCATCTCAGTGGGCCCCAGACGAAATACAGGTAACATTCACTTGAAATGGTGGGTGCAGAAATCAAAGATGAAACCTTTACAGCGGTCAAGGCCCTTGGGATTGACATTAAAGCTGCTATTTTCTTGATCAGAGAAGATCTAGAGAGTGTAGCTGAAGGAAAAAGAGCAACTATCTGTTCTGAAGGCTCTGAAGTTCTGAAAGGAGATGATTTTGCCCTTTGCTCGTGCCGGTTCAGTAAGTGCTTGATTTACGAACCTGGCAACTGATGGGGGTCAAAATGGTAGGTACAAATGTTAGCTATTAATGTGGTGCCAGATAGAATCGATGAGACACAATAGAAGTGAAAGCTTTTGGGATTTAGGATGGCTGTTTACCAAGCTGGAGGAACTCCAGAAATCCAGAGGCAGACTCAATAAACCACATAACTGCCCAATAAAAGGAAAATATGGGTTTATAAGGAGGCAATAATCAACATGGGTGGTTTAATGTAGGTGCGGCTGGTGCAGACCTGCTATAAGGGCGTCTTTGGGCCAGCGGCTGAACCAGTCCATGGTGCATCCTGAGATGAGGGCGGGGAACTTCAGGGCGCGATTGCGGAACTTCTCTCCCACTGGTGAGAAGCACAGCACAACATGCAGGTTCTGCCTTACCCTGTTCATGAAGTACTCGTGGAGGTTCTCGTTGGAAGGAGGTCGGCGGGGAAATTCACGTTTCATGATTGGGATGAGGTCACTGAGGATCTCATCAATCTCATCACGAGCAAACAAGCTGGAGACCTGCGGAGGATGCCATAATTTATAATTCAACCCCCTAATTTTGCACTAGAGCTACAACACAGATGCCTAATTCATCTGTACAGGATACAATGTATCTACAAAATGAAAAAAGTACACATACATTTCAGGGGTCTGATGGTTTCTAAGTCACAGATTTGTTCATGTTTTGCAATTTTGATGCAAGACACAAAAAAAAATTATTTCTAAAAAATAAATTAAAACTCAAAACTTAAAAATCCTTCTTAGGTAAAAAAAAAAAAGAAAATCCAGTCAATTATATCAGCAGTTGTTTCTGTTATATGAGCTATGCATTGTACTTCAGTATCTTTTGATAGAAAACACTATGCTAGTGTTAGTTTGGGATTATTCAACATTCTGAGGCAGGCGAGTGATGATTTCCACATGGAATTCACATTATGGGTGTAAACTTCCATTATCTGTTCCATTACTAAAAAGCCCTGTAGTTCGAACATAAAAATATCTACATTTCAGTTTCCAAATACATCTTGCTCTGATTTACTACAATCGCAGTGAGGGGAGAGTGGTGTATATTCGATATTTCGTCACACTATTCCTTGAAACTGAGCATTTGCTAGGCAGACTCACAAGAGTGATGACACAATTATTCTCCAATATGCTAAAACATTAGCGGCCCAAAATAGCCCAGTAAGTAATGGCACTTGTCACCAGGCAGAATACAGACGAATTACAACTGAATAAGCTCATGACTAGAACCAAGCGATACATAAAACCCATGTCATGATTATGCAGACTCCCCACTGTGTGATAGAATACTGCACACATTGCGTAACTCAGTGCTACAAAAACACAGCCGTGATCGAGGAGGATGTCTGGCCACATTCCCGCATGATTCATCTCATTGATCTGCTCGGGTTTTGGATGAAATCTCAGTGGAGGATTCAGTGGATTCGGTGAGTCCTCCCTGCCACCAGACTCCTCAAACAGGCCTAAGTGCAGACGCCCTGGAGTTTCATTAAAATTCTCAAGCAGATGAAGCACTGGCTTCTCCATTGGGGGCTGCTTTCCCTCCTCAAGTGTTTAACCGTGTGATTAATGGCATAATGATTCCAGCCCACAGCAGCCGTGGCAGCCTCCTTCTGCTCATACAAACAGCTGTACAGAGCCGCTACTTCGGAAGAGAAAGGAAAGCAGGTTCAGCAAAAGTTTGATCATTAACCACATAAGTAATGATCCTATTATAATAATTATTTCTCACTCATAGCTCATTAAAACATGACTGAAACAACCAATTCTGCCAAAATTAAAAAATGTCTTGATTTTGTTATTTGTGTGCTTTAACTGTCCTTTACTTTTTGGCCACGTTTTTGTCATTGTTTGGCAAACTTTCAGAATCTAACTATACAGAATAAAGTTTAAATTTAAATGAATTGGGTTTGTGGTTCTGAAACTGGGGGTCTGAAGTGGGTCGCAGAGAAAAGTTGTATCTGTGTTTAGTTATATCCCCTACTTTATTAAATCTGGGGCAAGAGTGGGCCAGGGGAGTACGCAGCCAGGAGCCCACAGCGGCACAGTGGCACTCACCATCCATAAAGGGGGCTTTAGACTAAAAAACGTTGAACTTCAAATTTAGACCCCATGCTGTGCTGACCATCAAGAATACAACGACAGAAGGTGACTTGTTGCCATCTTCTTGCTGCAAAAATCAACATTTTCAAAAAGTGTGGCCACACTTAAAGTGGGCCACACCCTGTAACACACACATTCACATTCAGACACACACACACACACACACACACACACACACAGTGTCAAAGCTACATAGTAGAAAAGCATATTACTTTTCTGCAGGAATTTTCTGAGGTATCAAGATGAGGTCTAGAACTGACAAATATGTTAAGGAGTGTCAACTAGATTGTACTTAATAAAATAGGTCCTTGCACCTGATTTACTCTAGAAAAAAACTACAGATTTAATCACACTACTAGCCACCAATTAAAGCTTGTTTAAATTTAGAATAAAACTTGCGATCACTTTTTTTTTTAAACTACCTGATTCGTGCCTGCCTCAATAAATCAGTGGGTGAATCTTTATCACAAAACTGACTATGAATAATTACCTGCAGAGTGAAAAACAGCACAGTACAGACACACACACACACACACACACACACACACACACACACACACAATGTCTCATTTTCATTAATGAAAAGCTTTTTAGTTTTTGATGTCCATTGAGTATTTGGCTTTGCATGTTTCTCCTGTTTGTACAGTAGCATCTAATCCTACCACAAGTTTAATCCGTATCCTGGTAGCAACATGTTCATCTGTTGTTTAATGGAAGTTGGCAAACAGCTTTCAAAAAAGAAGGGATACAGGCCTCCATATTATTGCAATGTCGCCGTCCATTGCAATGTTTCACTGTAGATGTCGTCATATGCCAAGATGAAAGATGGTCTGTGTTTCAACATAAAATAATCAGTTAAAATGTGGGTTGTTTGTTTCGTTCCTCTAATGGGTGTTTTGCTGCCCTTGAGCTCTGTCGTAATTTGATCTCAATACTGAACAGAGCTACACACACACGTTTACATGGACATGATAACACGGACGCAGCTTAAGGGTTAAATAACTCCAAAACTGGCTGGCACTGGATATTTATTGCACAGTCCTGAATAAATGTTCTTACTTAAGCATTTAGTGGGATCTCATCCACCCACATGCTATACACTGTTGATCATTTCCAATGTGTGACAACTGAAACCCGTCTGCTTCTGAGAGCAGCTGTCAGGTCCCAGCAGTAAGCCATTCTGCTCTTGTGTTTCTCTTAGTTTTCCATAAAGGAAAAAAATAAAGGGAGAATGTCTTAAGTAAGCATTAAGTTTTGAAGGCCTAGACAACTAAAATGCATAAAAAACAACAGTTTCAGAGTTTAGCCTGTGTAGAATTGTTTGGACACATCACTTTGCTATACTATTTATAATCAATTACATAATTACATAGTTACTTTGTTAATTACATTTTTAGATGTTTGATTCACTCTGTATAAACATATGTGAGTTTGTTCCTCCAGCCTGGCTCGAACAATAACTAAACCAGGACAAGAATGTGAAACCTATTCTGTCTGTCATTTTGAAAAACCTCATCTGTCAAATCGTATTACGTACTGTAATATCAAATAGATTTTAAAAAGAATCATAAGAATGTAAAGTTTAATATCAATGTTTCAATTGTTCTGTGCGACTGGAGTGAAAAACAATCAATATGAAATTACATGCTTTCAATACCTGCTTTCATAATCAGACTGGAATATATTCTGAAAACTCATCTTGTTGCTGGAGCTGAATTCTAAATTAAAGTTTTACTGAAGCTCTTTGAGTCAATTTTCTGTGGCCTCTTTTTGCTCTGAAAGCTTTCAAAGCCTTGCTGAAAAGTCCTTTGCCTGTTTTTTAAAGCTTATTCTTAAGCCAAATGTGGTACAATTGCCATTGCTTGCATTTGTAGCATCAGTAATGAAGTCCATTCAGTCTCTAAAAAAACAGGTAGCAGTATTCTCACCCCCCACCTTCCCCCGCCAACATGATTCTACATGTGCTTCATAGAATATGCAGGAAATCAGTGGCTCTCAACCCTGGTTCTGGGATTCCTTGCCCTGCACATTTAAGTGCTTTCTCTGTTTCCAACACAACTGGTTCAACTTATTTGTTAATTAACAAGCTTTTTTAGACTAAATATGTAGGACAAGAGGCACTCAAGGTTCAAGAGGTTTCCAGATCCTGCACTCTACACTGATGGAAATTATCTTGGAATTAAACAAATGATAATAGAAAACAGAATGATGGGTACAGTTAACTATTCTAGTTCTATCCTGGGTACAGTTAACTATTCACTGCAGCAGCATTTCACTAATAAAGCATTCATAAGGCTCCGTGATACATATATGACATGTTTATGTAGGCTTATGACAGTCATAAGCCTACATAAACACTACATCACTACACAATACACTGATACACAGTCTAACGTCTAAAGATGGCTATTCAACTTCATCAATTTTGGAAAGTATTATAATAAACTAATGAATTTTACAATTATAGTTTTCGTAACAGTTATTAAATGTATGTTAAATGACCTCTTCAGTCAGATTTATGGCAGTTGGTAGCCTAGTGGTTAGGGCATTCGCCCTGCGACCAGAAAGTCCGGGTTCGATTCCCACGACCGCTAGGCACCGCTGAGGTACCCTGAGCAAGG
>JBBPDB010000007.1:22304324-22315359 GCA_037974465.1 Brachypetersius altus | reverse complement strand
TTCCTCCCCCCCCCCCTCCCCCTGTCTCTCTCTCTCTTGCTCTCTCTTTTTTTCTCGCTCTCTCTCTCTCTCTCTCTCTCTCTCTCTCTCTCTCTCTCTCTCTCTCTCTATCTGGGAGAGGGAGGTTGGTGTGAGATGCGCTCTGTTCCCTCCTCTGCTGTAGTGAGAACAGGCAGGAAGTGCAGCTGTGGATGTTAGAGCTCTCTCAGGTCCACTGTGGCTTTGGCTCTGGCTCTTACCAGATCACTCCTAGAACTGCAGTAGATTTTTGCTTTTCTGTTGGAAATTTTATATGCAGTGTTGCTTACTATTTTTGCCATGAAACTTTTTGCCATGCATTGACATTTGAACACTTTCTGTGTTTGGCTGCAGTGAGGAAGTTAGCAGACATGGCTTCACGGTCATCGTGGACATGCGTGGCTCCAAGTGGGACTCCATAAAGCCCCTGCTGAAGATCCTTCAGGAGTCCTTCCCTTCCTGCATCCACGTCGCGCTCATCATCAAACCGGACAACTTCTGGCAGAAGCAGAGGACCAACTTCGGCAGCTCTAAATTCGAATTCGAGGTGAGGCATCAAAAGCATAAACTGGGCTTGTTACAACACAGAAATATACAAAGAATTGGGATTAGCTCCATCCTCTTTCTTCATTGTATGCAAATGAGCTGCATTTCCTGAAACTTAAATCTGGTTTGTTAGATGTTTGTTAGATCATTAAAAGCTCCCAGCTGATTACAGACACAGCTTAAATAGTTTTATTGTTTTTTTTAATCTTTTGTGTGAATGCTGGAATTTCCAAAAAGCTCAAATAAACAAACATTGCTCACTGCTGCCCTTTAAAGGTGTTATAGCACCACCTTTTATTTTACATGACTTTCAATAAAAGAGCACTGTGTTATACTAATTTAGTGATACCTCAAGTTTCTACAAGGCCTGATTGCAGATATCGGAGTTGACTGTAGTTGTTACATTACATTTGTCTTTCTGGAGTGCATGTAAATAAAATATCATCGCAACCTAGTTTTGGTGTTTGTCTTAATGCCAACAGCAGCACTGTCTTTTCACTATAGGAACTCTATAGGAAGAGTCACATGACAAACACTACGAAACCAAGCGCCTTAAATTTGACCATAACTTACCATACTGGAAATAAAGAAACATTAACGTAGGGCTGGGCGATTAATCGACATTCAGAACCTATAATCGATCAAATTTTTCCAGGTCGATTATTTTGATTACTTTTCCTTTAAAAATACTACGGCGTGTGGAGTCACGTGACCCCGCTCCGTTATGTTATGTTATACCGTCAACATGTCGAGCGTGGAGAGCTTAAACACTGAGACAACTGAGCAATATAATAAAATAATCGTTCATTAATCGCAGTCGAGTTAATTTTGATTTTAGGCCAAATCGCCCAGCCCTACATTAAAGGAAAAGTGCACAGATTAAGGTTAATTAAGGGGTAAAACCACTGAATTCCACTTACTTTTTCAAATCTGCCCCCTAAATATTAGAACCTCTTAAATAAGCGCATTGAATTGAAGATTAAGGGGTTTTGCCTGAAATCTAATTTTAAGGTAAAATTATAGTGTTGGTTTCACAAATTTAAATTCATTCAAATTAAGAGGGTTTTGTTTATTAATTAATTCAATTAAGCTTGAGTTAAGCACATTTGAAGTACATTGTGTTTTGTGGTGAAATTAATGTCATTTTCTGTTTATGTACAATAAAGAACAGCGATTTGAAGCAGCAAGGAGGAACGCCAGGCGGATTTTTGAAACCTAGTTCTTGGAGCGCACTCGTGTTTCCTCGAGAGAAAGCAGCTATGCACAGATGATGGCTTTCTGGAGCATGCTCGGTGCTGCTGAGAAACTAGAGCTGTTAAAATTAGTGCTGACCTATTTAAGAGATAGAACCACAGCTTCCTTCAGTCAGGTTAAGGGTCCAGTCTTCTCCAGTGAAACGGAGGCACGGCTCTGCATGAAATTATAACTCTTATGAAACTGTAATTGCTGTTATACGGTCAATTAAGCATTTATTATCAAGCGTCCCATGAGCTGACACAATGCCTAATAATGTTATATCCCCACAGCTGTGGGGTTCAGAGCTGCCTATGAATGTGCTCAAGATTTTAATGCAGTTAGAAATGGCTGGGAGTATAATAGGGCTGCATGATATCAGGAAAACATGTGAAATGCGAAAATGTTGTGTTGCGATAGCGATATCACATGCGATAAATAAGTAAAGCCTTTATAGTGTTAAAGTGTTTCTCCTTTGGATTTGTGGTAATAAAGACTCCAGACACTGGCTAGTCTATGCAGGAAAAAAAATGCAATACTCAACATGCGCTGTTTAAATGCCCTGTTTATTTACTTAAACAGAGCATTTAATGCCTCCCATAAAACATTTGAACCATGGAACATTGTTGAAAAAAATCAGAAAATATTTTTTAATTATTTTAAATCTTAAATAAATGTAAACATAATTTAAATTGTAGTAAGTTCTTGGCCAGAAAAAAATAGCAAAAGGAACCATCTATAACAGTAGAAGATTGCCCAGTGATTTTGTGCCCTCTTCTCTGTGGCACTGGGTGAAGAGTTTTGGAAAAACACAGTTTATCGCAGTTCAGTCAGTCTTACGCGATATGGATATTTTTTCGTGATATGTGTATTGCGCATGTTGATATTGCGATGACGGTAAATTTGCGATATATTGTGCAGCCCTAGTGTATAACTATGGAACTCTCTGGGCTGTTCCTCTCAAAAAGCCTCTTTTTAGAGCTGCATGTAAGTCAGCTGTTGTTTCTGACAACATGACCTGTGTGGAAATCTCGGGAATGTTCCCTGGCTGTGCTTAAGTAAAGCATTAGATGTAAATGATCTGACAAGGAGAACATTCCCGGTGCAAACGGGTCCTGATTGTGTTGTTTTTAAAAACGCTGTTCCTGGACCATGGAAACCTCCCACTGAGCGGATGACAACAGGAAAATGTGTTGGGACACAAAGGCCGCTCAGATATCACACTGGTAGCACTCGCACAGAACTGGTCTTCTGTTCAAATGGGAAAATGTCATAATGTCATAATTATACTCTGATGGAAATAGATTTATAATGTATTAATATAATTACTGCGTAGTGTATTATATTGTAATTGGTTTTCTCTGCAGTAAAGAATGGGGAAAGATCACCATTTATAACACTATCTTTAAAAACTGAATTTCTCATTAAATCTGGGTTTTCTATTGCTATGAATACACCAATCAGCCATTAAAAGCATTGACAGGTGAAGTGAATAACATTGATTATCTTGTTATCATGGCTGGGTCATATCATCTCTAAAATAGGTTTTGTGGGTGTTCCTGGTATGCGCCTACCAAACGTGGTCCGAAGAGGAATTGTAGTACAAATTGCTGGAAATGCCAGCTACGATAGAAAGGTATCTAAACACACAGTGTATCACAGCTTATTGTGTATGAGGCTGTGTAGCCGCAGACTGGTCAGAGTGCCCATGCTGACCTCCGTCCACCACTGAAATCACCTACAATGGGCATGTGAGCATCAGAACTGGACCTAGGAGTGATAGAGGGAGGTGATCTGGTCGGACGAATCACTTTTTCTTTCATCAAAAGAAAGTTGGACAGCTCAAAGATGCCTAAAGTTGTGACGCTGTCTGATAAAGTCTATTCGTTTTGTTAAATAAGTCTTTATACCTGGGCCAGCATTAGTAATACGTTATTATTAAGAGTCAGGAACAGAATATGTCAGGGAAGGGAAAGTTAACAGTATTTTTTATCTCTGTCCTGCTTGTAGACCATCATGGTGTCACTGGATGGCCTGTCAAAAATGGTGGACCCCTCACAGCTGACTGCTGACTTTGATGGCAGCCTGGACTACAACCATGAGGAGTGGATCGAGGTGCGTGTGGCCTTTGAGGAGTTCACGAGCAACGCGGCTCGAGTGCTTGCCCGTCTGGAGGAGCTGCAGGACCTCGTGTCCCAGCGGGAGCTCCCGCCTGACCTGGAGGGAGCGCGCTGTAGCATAGAGGAGCACGCCTCACTAAAGAAGCGTGTCACCAAAGCTCCAGTGGAGGAGCTGGACGCTGAGGGCCAGCGGCTGCTGCTGCGGATCCAGGGCGAGCGAGGCTGCGGGGACGTGCAGGGCCTAGTCCCCAAGATCTCAGCGCTGCTGGACAAACTGCACGCCACACGCCAGCACCTGCATCAGGCCTGGCACATGCGGAAACTCAAGCTGGACCAGTGTTTCCAGCTCCGGCTCTTCGAGCAGGATGCTGAAAAGGTGGGTCTGGGTAGCAGACATGGAACTGGGCAGTGCTCAATGTCTGGTGGCGAAATGTCATTCTGGTTTATTAGCGGTTTTAGTGCTGGTAGAGATTAATGGTAGGCACAGATGATACTGAATTATAGTATTTGGTTAAATGTCATTTTAATTGTTACATACTGTTGCAAAATGAGGAAAATACCATTTATACTAATATTACAGTGAAGTAGGGGTGGGCGATATGGCATAAATATATCACCAAATTTTATTACGGTATTTATATTAAATACAGATTTTTTTACTATTTGCAAGTTACTAAACAGTACAACCAAACTGTTGTGCATATAGTGTGTGTATTGAGAATAATTATGAATGGTAATGTTGGTGCCAATATCTTACCACCAAATTTTATTCAGTGGTTTGGTGGTGTATAGGCAGATTGATGTTAATGTTAGTACTAAATGATAGTAAATGGTAGAATTGGTTTAAATGTGACTTATTCGACAGTCGTATTGACAAGCCATTGACTCCCTCTGTTCCTACCACTGAGTGGTAATGAAAGGCTGTTACATATTACAGTCAGATTAGTGGTAATATATGGTAATTGGTAACAAATTGTTTTATTAGTAACTATCTAAATCATTTCTAGATTTCAAGATTTCATTTCTAGATGTACATTTACATTTATGCTGGCTAAATGCCGTAAATGTAAATCTAGAAATAATTTATATGTTTAGTTAAGTAACCAAAACAGTTCAATTTACGTCCATGAAATTCATAACTAGAAGCATCCATGCATTTGTAAGATTTGTCTAGTTAAGGTTTCTTCTCTGGCAGTGATCCTTACTAAAGCAATCTGGGTGTTAAATGAACCTCTTTTTTAAGAATGTTCAGACAGCTGAGCAAATTTTTATGATGACATCCAGAGTCCCAGTGTATTATTCAAATTGCAGTCTAATCACTAAGCTAACTGAGAACTACTTATCGAGTCATTTTTAAGTTGAGTAATCATTTCAAGCAGTAGTGGCAGCCTGTTGTTTTTTGCCACTGCTTGAAGTACAGGGGGTCCTTGAGATACAACGGTCTCGACATACAACATTTCGAGTTTACAACGCTCACTCCCACTCGACTTACACCGTTAGCATCGTACTTACAGACTACTTGGGCAAACAAGTGCTGTAGAAGAATGTGCAGTAAAGTATGAATGAGGGAGTTTTCCTTTTGCTTTTTCTGTGGCTTAGTTGTGTTTTAAGTTAAGTTAAGTTAAGATCGGTAAGTGACTTAAGCTAGGGTGTGTTTCGACTTACACCAAAATTCGGGTTATGTAACTATCAAAGGAATAGATCTGTGTCGTAACTCGAGTATGTATATTAGATCTTAATATTTTATCCTCACCCCTGTTTTACTCTGTCTCCATAGATGTTTGACTGGATTGTTCACAACAAGGGCCTGTTCCTGACCAGCTACACGGAGATCGGAGCCAAACACCAGCACGTGCTCGAGCTGCAGACCCAGCACAATCACTTTGCAATGAACTGCATGGTAAGAGCCACGCAGCGCCCAGTGGGGCAGCACTCATATCTCTCCCCCAACCCCCACACCCTTGCAGGCACTGGAGCACACTGCTCTGTGTCCTGCTGTTACATCACAGCAAATTACTCTATATGCCGTTACACGTGAGCGCCTCGTACTATGCAAACACTCTAGGGCTTCGTGATATGAATAAAGCGGCATAAACTGTTTGATACACATGTCTCGCAGTAAACTACAAATGCACGGATGAATCTTTGATGCGATGCGGTTTGAGACTGGCCTGCATTATTTTGACCAAAATGTTTGTTGGATCAGGTGAGCGCATTGATTGATCTCCCACAGAACAGCTGCGATTGATCACGATGCTCAGAGCTCACAGTTAGGGACTCGTTTGTAGCCTTTGCCTATCACCATTGCTCTCATCTGTTGTTTACCAGCCTCCTACAGTAGAGCTGCAGTAGTTTCTAGAGTGAGATATTCCAGTTTAAAGACTAAAAAAGTGAGAAACGGTCTTCAAATTGTAATCATAGAAGAAGAATAGATGGCTAGAATGACTGAAATGACTCACTAGATGAGAAAAGAATCGAAGCTAAAAAGTTAGCAAGGTTGCTACTGGCTAGCTAGCTATACTGTATGACCAAAAGTATTGGGACACACCTGTTTCTCAGGGTTTGGGCTGGGCCCCTTACTTCCAGTGAAGGTCAGTCTTAATGCTACAGCATTCTATTTAACAGAAATGTTTCTTCAGTGGGGCATTAGTGTATAATACAGATGAGCAGTATACTACATCAGTGCAGTGTTTTGACAAGGCGTACCCTTGCCAGTTTTATTTAATTTAATATTTCAAGGTAAAGGGTAAAAACGCTACTTTTTGGATGTGCATATACTCATCTTAACTGTTGCTGTTGCTATCTGTGCTGGTGAATGATTGATGATATACTGGTTTGCTGAAATTCACCTCCCTCAAAGATCACTGGGTCCTCTGCAGTCACTCTCAATCCCAGCACGCTGCTGTGCAGTCCCCGGTGTATTGACAGCGGTTCAATAAGCGTTTTATGGGAATGTCAATGCTCATTCCATGGTGCATTGGAAGTCAGGTTGTAAACAGGCTTTAGTGTTTCATGAGCATCACGGGTTAATGATACCCGAGAATAATGTCGGACATAAAAACGCTTAAATGATTCTGTTTCCGTTCAGTTGCTCTAAGTAATGAAGGTAGAGCATTTAAAACACCATCCCATTCTGGGTATGACTCGGTACTAGTAACAGGATAATTAAGCAGCCTTATTGTCTTTTGATCATGTCATTGTTTATAAAGATCTGCATTTTTTTAATCGAAGAAACGTGTTAATAATTCAAAGATTGTGTAAGCAGAGTCATCTGCTGTGATTAGATGTGAACTGGTTGATTGGAGAGATAAACTAAATGGACAAAAGTACTGGGACACACCTGGTTTTCAGGGTTTAGGGTATTGCACAAAGCAAGCTCCAAAAAGGTTAGACGAGTCTGGTGTGAGAGAACTTGACCTGGAGCCCTGACTTCAACCCCATCCAACATCTTTGGGAAGAACTGAAAAGGAGATTGTGAGCCAGACCTTCTCGTCCAACATCAGTGCCTTGAACTTCTACATGTTCAGAATGAATGGGCACAAATTCACACAGAAACTCCAAAATCTTGTGGAAAGTCTTCCAAGAAGAGTGGAAGATGTTGTAGCTGCAAAGTGGGGACAAGCTCCATAAGTCTATGTTTTTGAATGTCATTGATGTCCCTGTTGGTGTAATGTCAGACGTCCCAATACTTTTGTCCATATAATGTTTTTACTACCTTTTTAATAGGGGTTACCATGTATCACCATTCTGTAAGTAACTTGTTTTAATATAAAAAAATATATATATTGGGCCAAAATGTAATCACAAAAAGCAGTGTTTCAGGCGTCAGACAGAGGCTAATTTTTAGAGGCTAACTTCAGATATCTGGTTCCCATCACCACCACTGTCAACAGTTTCTCCAGAAAAATGCATTTCACATCAAACCACTTTGACTTTGTTTATAACTAAACCTTCTGAGTACTCTGAAAGACTGAAAGACCATGTGGAGTTCTTCTTTGATTCCATAGTAAGTTGTGTTACATGCCATTTTTTCCATTTATATCAAATACTGACTAGCATGTCCAAATGTAAAGCATAGTCTTCCTTTCAGCGTGAAATTCAAATTATAATACATCTCTTCTACTTCTGTAATCTTCTGCTCAATGTGGTACTGATTTAAAGGCACACCAGAAGTTCTGTAATTGTTTCTGTGAGCTAGGAGTGTGAAGGGATCATGCTTTTGTCTGCACTGGCACTGGCAGTGACCTCTGAGGGTTACATTTTAATTGATGGGGTTTTATGCTTCCAGTCACTCCAGGCTTAAAAATAGAAGTCTGTCCGAATTGATTTGTTCCACAGTCACTGCGTTTTTGTCGCTGTGTCGAAGAGATGAAAAGCCGTTTCTCGCGTTTGTGGCTTTTTTGTCCCGGCTCCAGCAGTGTAATGTGATATGTACGGGCAAGTGAGTGCGTGTGGGGGAGAGGTATGCAGGGACCTTCCTCACTGTTGAGTCATTCTACATGAGTTTCCCATTAATGGGTGAACGTTGGTCTCCGTGGCCTTCCCCTGGTCCCGGTGTGGAAGCCCCTGCAGTAACAGTGCTGTTATTTTAAAGCCCTACAGATGGATCCAGGTGTTATACAGGGCTTTTAGAAGTGGTGGTCTAATAGCTGTGGTCATTAATGGATGCTGGCGGCGGGGTGGTCTGCACGATGTAGTCAATCAAATTTAACACACCTGCGTTGTATGTGGAAGACCACCCAGATGTAATGCTGGGATTGTAATACAACGTATGTCTTATTATATTGTGTACATTTGTTCCAAACACCTGGGTTGTCTAGATACAGGTAAAAAAGAGACTTTTTAAATCAGCATCACTTTAACAGACACATTCTAGTGTCTGTTAAATTCCTACACAAACACCTCATTCTGCTTCATGAGGTGCTGATTAGTGACCACCTGAATCACATCTTATTTAATTAGGAGAAGTAAAAAAACACTGCTTTAATCAACAATAATGAACACTCTCCTCCTGAAGTATACACCTGAAATACAGCAAAGGTAATTATTGCCGTTTTGTTTAAGAGTGAAGAAGAGATTTGTTTTCTTTGAATTATACAAATTCTTTAAACGCGGCATCATTTCTCTTATTCTGATGGATTGTCGTTTTCTTTAAAATTATGCTTTAAGGAACACTATTTTTATTTGGAAATTAGGAGAAATATTGTCAGCGATTCGTAGAAACCAAGGCAAAGCTGTTCAATTAAATACTTGCAGCTATAAAAGATAAAACATAAGAAACCGAGCATTTTTTGGTTTTTTTGGAGCTGTACATGTACATTCAATTCAATTCAATTTTATTTATATAGCACTTTTAACAACGGTCATTGTCACAAAGCAGCTTTACAAAATGAAATAAATGTGTGTGTCTGAATTTGTGTGAATGAAATGCCTCTGATGAGCAAGCCAAGGGTGACGCCCGACAGTGGCAAGGAAAAACACACCTTCTCATTCAACTATTTCCTTGGTTTGTATTTTTGGCTACATTGTAGATTAATATTGAAAACATCACCTATTGCTCTGATGACAGCTTTGCACACGACTTTTTTCACTCAGATTAATGAGGAATCAACCTGAAATGGTGTTTAATTAGCAGCTGTTCTTCATCAAGAGTTCGTTAGTGGAATTTCTTGCCTTCTTAATATATTTGGGATCATCAGCTATGATGGTTGGCTTGGTCCACAGTTAGTATAGTTCTACTCCACATTATGGCAAGAACCACTTAACTAAGTAAAAAGAAACAGTCCATCTTTACCTTATTACTGAACATATTCTGGATTGTTTAACTCTTTTTTCCTTTGTTTATTTTCAATATTAATCTACAATGTAGAAAATAATAAAAACAAAGAAAAAACATTGAATGAGAAGGTGTGTCCAAACTTGACTGGTAGTGTACATGTATATGAAGGTGTGTGTTACTGCGGTTGCAGGCCTCTCCCCGGCTCGCTCTTTCTTTCAGCTGTTGTAAATTAACATGAGAATGAGGTAACAGAGGCCGCTTAATTATTTTCTGGAGCTCTAATATAATCCACACACTGCTGGACACACAGTGAAAGGATCCTGACTAATTAATTTGTGTCCACTGGACCATGGCGCGTCTCCTCAGGGCGGCCAAGAGACTGAGCCGAAGGTGTGTGTAATTCAGCAGCCATCCCTCGCAGTCAGAGAGTGAGCTGGATTGACTAGATAGGATTTTGGCATTTGTTAATCCTGAAGCAGTGCTGATACGGTGTCTTTCCTAGAAACCAATTTAATAATAATCTTTATTATAATGCATAAAAAAGCTGTATGTGTTTGTACGTGCATGTGTCCCTGTTATTTGTTTGTGAACTTTGACAGCATTAGTTTTTGCTGATGCCAATATATGCAAATAAATCCCTTTAATTAACACACAGAGCTGCAATAAATATAATTAGACTTAAATAATGAAGCCCGGACCACCTGTTGAGAACTGTGACAGATTTCGTGCACAATTTCTCTTTAATGATTGAATTATTGAAACATAAAATGTGGGCTGTCTATAAATGATGGCACAATTTGATTAATGAACAGTACGGGTGTAACGGTACACATATGTCACGGTTCGGTACGTTCCTCGGATTTGGGGTCACAGTTCAGTACGGTCCACGATACAGCAAAGTTAAGCAACAAAAAGTTCTAAAGAATGAGGCTTGGTTTGTTTTCTTTATTTTAAATTAACCGCAGTGTATTAACCAGTAAACACACACTCTTGCTTATATTTTCAGGTATGCGTAAGTGTTACGCCAGTAGGTGGCACTATTTCACCACACTATGACCCAGGTTTATGATTTACTTGCGCTTTTTGGTCCCTCTGTGATTCCGTATTACTTGAGTCACGTCTTCTCTGTTGTACCATGTATTCTCCGAAAGACAACATGTACCGAACCGTGACACACACTCAACAACCCAACAGCAGCAGTTATGCACAGTGTCCTCTCCCAACACAAAGTATAAAATTCCTCAAAGAGGTTTAAAACTTGTGCGGCTTTACTTAAGCAATGTGCTGTGTGTGTGTGTGTGTGTGTGTGTGTGTGTGTGTGTGTGTGTGTGTGTGTGTG
>JBBPDB010000007.1:22234620-22249964 GCA_037974465.1 Brachypetersius altus | reverse complement strand
GCGCCTGAAAAAACCGGGCGCGTCGCACCGCGTGCGCGTCGCGACCGCGTCGCTTCCATTATGAGCGCGGCTGCCGCACGTCTACATTTGAAATAATGGACTTGCGCGCGCAAAAGATGCGATATGTGAACGGCCCCTAAAAGGCTCATTGCAAGTTATTGCAAATGCTTGATTGCAGTTGTTGCTGCTAAGGGTGGCCCAACCAGTTATTAGGTTTAGGGGGCAATCACTTTGTCACAAAGGCCCATGTAGGTTTGGATTTTTTTCTCCCTTAATAATAAAATCCTTCACTTAAACACTATTATTATCATTATGTTATGTAGAGATTCTTAAACAAAAAAATTCTCTTCACATCTACACACCTTACCAGTCGTCTTAGGAAACGTATGCATTTAAAAAAAAATTTTTTGCATCCCTCCTGTTTTGGGAACGTTGTTTTTAAGAGGTGGACAGGACCTTCTTCTGTCCCTTGTTCTTGCTTTTTCCACACTGTTCCACCTTATTCCCACACTCCGAATATTTCCCTCATCCCACTTCATTTGCTCCCCCTCCCCTTCATTTTTAGGTACATTCTGTACTCTGTCCTGGCAATTCCTTTACAGTCTCCATGTTCTGTCCCCTACCTCCTCCTTTACCTCTTTCTTCTCCTCTGCCACTTTCTTTCCACGCTCTTCACCCGTCCACTCTCCCTGCACCATCCTCTTCCCTCTTCTCACCTCCCTCCCTCCTGCACCCCTCTCCTCTCTCCTTCTCTCCAACTTTCTCCTCTTTTGTTGTAGTCGCGCTCTTATGGTTTGAGGTGAAGAGGTTAAGTATGTGCAGCAGGCATGAAGCGTACCTTAGGTGTAAGTGCATGTTAAATATGCTTAAATACCACATATGGTGGGGAGTGGGGGTTTTCGTGCTTGAACTTTAGCCTAGAAAAAGCAGTTCTGCAAAATCTATAAATGGATAGTAAAGTACTGTATAGCCCAGTACAGGATGCATAGGACCAACATACATGACCTTCTTCAGAATGGTGGGATTACAGGAGAAGGAGAGAAAAGTTATTCATACAAGTTATTGTAAAAATGTTTTTAGTAGGGCTGGGCGATTAATTCGAAAAAAAGTAATCGAAATCGACGTTCAGAACCTATAATCGGTCAAATTTTTTATTTTGATAAAAAATTTGACCGATTACTTCGATTACTTTCCCTTTAAAAACACTACCACATGTGGAGTCACGTGACCCCACTCCGTTATGTTACATTATTCCGCCGACATGGAGAGCATAGAGAGCTTAAACACTGAGACAACCGAGCAACTTGTCAGTGAACTATGAGGGCAATAAATAAATAAAATAATCGTTCATTAATTGTAATCGAGTTAAAATGTTCAATTAATCGAGATTTTGATTTTAGGACAAATCGCCCAGCCCTAGTTTTTAGACATATTGATCCATTCATCAGGAAATTGTGATGTCATGTAACAGGCGCCTGGCATTAATTTTATAAAATACGATAAAAATGAACAATGGTTTTGTCCAGACAGTGTTGAAATACATAAGGTTCATTATAACCTGGACCTTTAGATAATGTGACCAAAAAGTAGTATATAATAATCACAATAGACCAATCAGCATAATTCATTTAAGCTATTTATATTCTGGTTCTTCCATTTTATTTTAAGCACTTGCACTTTGTAATTGCATAAAACACACACATTTATCTGAATCCTTTTACTTTCATTTTATTTTACTTATTTTAACTTATTTAAAATCTTTATCTAAACTCTATCTATTTTTGCTTACTTTTATTGCATATGTGTCTTTTATGATGTTTATGCGTATTTTTTACTCTGTAAAGCACGCTGAACGACGTCTATGTATAATAAGCTGATACAAGTTTTTCTCTTATACCAAGTTAGCCCAAACAAAGATACACATTATTAATGTAACATGTAACATGTAAAAATGTATGTAATGGACTATTTTACTTTCTTTTCTAGCCGCTTGGTCCACAGTAGTTATACTCATTGGGCTTCAACTTATTAGTTGGAAAGGGAATATGCTTTTCTTGTTTTGCACTTTAGCATGACCTCATGCCTAACCTGATTTCTCACTGTAGTTTTTTGTAACCAAAAGGCAGCGCTGATCCTAACAGTAACGGTAACCATTACCATAACTGTTGAAGTTTTGGCACTTTTTCTTTTTAAAGTGAATCAGCCTTTTTTAGTTATAATGAGGGCTATATTATATGATTTTATGATATAAAATGTAATATATAATATAATATTTGAGGGCTGGTTGACTTTCCTGTCCCATTAGTAGTGTTCGTTCTTCGGTTTAGTACTTTAGCTGAAAACGGAAAAGCATCGTAGCTCATCAGTTTTCTGTGTTCTTCGGAATAAGTACATTGTGGGACCTTTATGTTTAATGTTCCTTTCCTTAAAGCCCCTGTTGCTTCAAAGATGGATTTTTAAATGTCATGTTCACCTCCCATTGAACTCGCTTCAAACATAACCGTCACAGATACCCTATCCTCCCTGCATTTACATATGATAGGCCTGCATTCCCACCAAAGACTCGCAATTTTAAATATTTAAAAAGTAGGACAATCCAAAGATCCCACTTTACCCATCACACATTCCTTCTGTTAGTGTGACCCAGTCTCTCCATCCAACTCTCTTCCCTTTGTCTTCAAACACAGCCATGTGTGTGTCCCCATATCGTTTGTTTAGGGTGACCCTTAGGTCATCGCCACAGCACTGACACAGTCCACAGCTTGGGGGGTCTTGTAATCGTGAACCAACAGCTATGTGTGCATACAGCCCGACGTAAGCCGTTACGATCAGTTCTGAAGAGCAGAACTGAGATGTTTGTAACTGTCTAGGCACATGTCAAACGATGTAACCCACTTTCTTTGTTTTCAACATATCCCTGTGTGAGTGTGTGGGGCTCTTATGTGAGTGTTTTGCTCACCTCTGACCCACATTTGTGCCTGCATGGACTCCTGCATGGGAAAGTTCTAGCAGCTTGTTTATGTCTATGCCTGCGTTGTTTTTGTCGTCTGTGGTTCATGTTTATTGCAGTATTCAGGCTGCTTCTGTTTACTGTCTTCTTTTTTTAGATTAGTGAAGTGTGTCATATTAAATTAAGGTGCTGCAGGCCCTTATCAGTTCCACATTTTGTGACTAGATACACAATATGGACAAAAGTATTGGATTTTGGAGTGACCATTCATTCTGTAGAGTATTTATGAGGACAGGCACTGATGTTCGATGAGAAGGTCAGACTCGCATTCTCTGTTCCGGTTCATCCCAAAGGTGTTAGACAGTGTTGAGGCCAGTCAAGTTCTTCCACACCAAACTCACCCAACCATGTCTTTATGGACCTTGCTTTGTGCACTGGGACATAGTCGTGCTGGAATAGAAAAGGTTCTTCCCCAAACTGTGTCCATATGGTTGGAAGCATGGCGTTGTCCAAAATGTCTAGGTCTGCTGACGCATTAAGGTTAAGCCCTTCACTGGAAGTATGGAACTTAGGCCAAACCCTGAAAAACAGGTGTGTCCCAATACTTTTGTGCATATAGTGTATCTCTCGGCTATATTTGTATATCACCGTTTCAGGCGAGTACTATTAACCACTTTCTTGATACTGCTGTTTATTATTGATAGATTCCTGATTTCACAGAGATGATTTATTTTTGCCTACTACAGTTTTACTAGATGAGTACAACATTATTGCTCTTAGAAGTGTAGTGGTGTCTGGATAAGAGGGCATACTGTGCTTTCAAAAAGGTCCCCATCTCAAAACACATTTCTGTAAACACATTTCCTAAACTTTGCGGAGGCCGTTCTGCTTTAACAGCTACCAAAAGGTCATTAAAAAGCATTCAAGTTGTGTCTCGCAACTAATCATCTTTAGTGGTTAGCAAAGGACACATACAACACTGTTCACACTTCGCCGTGCCCAGAGGATTTAGGGGGCTTCTGTAAAAACCAACATGGAGCAAAAAGAAGTGTAAATATACGCATAACTTCATGAAGTTGTTTTTTACAGATCCTTTAAAGCACATTTCGTTAAATATAGTTCAGGAACCTCTCTTTACAGAAAATTCAGCATCAGCCACTACAGATCTTTACAATCAAGTCCCCGTTTGTTTGAATTACCGCACCCCTTTTGGCAAGGGTAGAGGAATTCATTCATCTCCTCCATCCAAAGGAATATTTCAGAGCTTGACAGGCATTTAATAGCTTTAGTTCTGGAGAGTGAAGCTTCCCTACTCATAATGTGGGTCAATACCAGTCAGTAGAACTTGAGCAGTAAATCTCTCAAAACATTTGTACTGCAGGAAGTTATATATTATAGCTTTATTAAAGCTTGTTAGTGAACTGCTCAACACAATCGTGGAAAACATTTTTCTTAGCATTTTAGTATATTATATAAACTTTGAACAGAGTAATTATATAGTTGCACTTAAATTTTCTCTGCATTCACTCTTTATCATCTGGTTTGAGTCTGCACGTCAGACACTGTCCCATTTATTTTGATGTCAAAACAGCACAAAATATTTCCACAAACTGCACATACAACAATAACTCTATCATATTTAACTCTCCTTTTTGGGACTCCCATTTGACCCTTCCTAAGAGATGAGAACTATCTAAGGCAATTTTTCCCAGCTCTGGTCCCAGAGGCCTTACTGCCCCACAAATTTGAGTGTTTTCTCTGCTCTCAACTCACCTGATAATTAGCTCATTTACGAACGCTCGCTGAGAAAAGACTTTAAAATATGTAGGTCAGTAGGGCTCCAGGATAATAGTTGGGAATGACTGGTCTAAGAGTTGGCCCCATAGTTTTGCGACTTGATTTTGTTACTGAAACTTAAACCTGGTGATAACAAATGTATTTTATTAAACTCTGAATTTAACTAGCTCTGTGATTAAATCACTCTAGCTAATTCATATAGAAATGTCACAATAATAACTTGATTAACTGGAATGATTGTTTTGTACTTTTTGTACTAATCTGATACCAAATCTCCTTTCTTTCCTCTGTCAAGACAAAACCAGGTTCTCCCCGACTAGACAGTCAGATGAAGAAGCGTAAAGCCCCTGCTCCACCTCCAACCCCAACTCCCAGAACCCCTGAGCCATTGCCCGCCGTTGTCCATGTTCCAGCTCCGGCTCCGACTCCCTGCATGACCTCCGTATCCGCACAGGTTCTCAGCACCACGGCACTAACCGATGACTCTCTGTCTGACCTGAGCCACAGTATTGAGGACTCTGAGCCTGCTGGCTCTGTCTGCAGCAGCTCTAGCAGCGATGTTGCTGTTGAATCAGCCACCAGCAGTCTGGCTGAGGAGCCCATAGCCGAACCTACCAGCCAGAGATCGGCAAGCTCATCACCAGAACCGGACCCAGAGCCGGAACCAAATCCTACTCCCACTCCCAGAAACACTGTTAAACCAGAGCCAGGCCCGAGTACCACACTGGAGGAAACCGAGTCAGCCCTGGAGCTTAAAATGGAGGAAATGGAGACCCGCCACAGTGGAATAGGTGTGTACTTAGATATACCCTTCAGTTATCAAGAAACATGTTGAAATGTTTTAGTATTTATTATGAGTTATTGTTTGTGCTTTCTCAGCAGGGCTTCAGTAAGTTATCAAACCTGCAAATTCCCTGCTAATTACACCTGGCTCTGGAATTAACAGGGAATGGTGCAATGTACTCAAATTTCTTATAACAGCAGAACAACATCTGTGCATATATACTCACTTTGCACTTTATTGCAAACCATGCCTTTTAGCTCCAGCTTGCTGAGATACAGCTAGAGACTACTAAGTTTGTGTTGGTCTTCCTGTAGTCCTTCAGTTTCTGACCACAGGGCAACTTTTGGTTAGCCATATTGTGTGGCTGAGACACTGATATAAACATATTGGCTAGTGAAATGAAGTGTAAGGTTTTTTAATACTGAGTGTATACATACTGTTACAATGATAGAAGTAGCAAAGAACTAGAACTAGGGAACAATCTCAATATCTCTCAACAACGGTTCCAGTTTACGACACTTACTCCCATAATTAGTTTGCATGTGGGCTGAAGAATATACAGTATACGCATAATACGGGGTAAAAGCAGTTCATGCAGTACAGTAAAGCCCCAGTTTTACGTGGATCAGGAGTCTAGGATTCAGTCACATGCAGATTTTTTTGAGAACCGAACTCGGAAATCCCCACAATAACGCAGAAACTGCAAATATCCCCCACCTATTTTTTATTTTTTTGTGGCAATAAATATATTTTTTTCTGGATGTTTTCACACAAGGTGACTGTAGGGCAGGCTATAGCCGACCTGGAAGCACTTTTTTTAATTCCACACCAGGGTTGAGTGCTCCATGTGCGCTTTCTCTGCACAAGCACTCAGACACTTCAACCTCCACAATTGATCTGCAGGAGACATTTCCAACCAGTCCTTATTTGTATTTTTAGCCTGAGTAGATCAGGGATTGTTCCCCAACAACCATTCACCTCGCTGCAGTGTCCCAATACTTTTGTGCAGCGACCTTCTAAGTTGCATATTTCACTAAACTGTAGTTGACAGGAAGAACAGATCTGCATAACAAGTCAATAACAATGGATATTTTTGGGACTGAGAGTAGTTATGTTTACAGTATTTTAAAAGCTAGTAGTTCAGCACAGAATAGTAGTTCTGCTGTTCAAGTGTGGGATCTGTAACTGACTGAATAAAGCAATTAACCTCGGGCAAGCACACTACTGATTCTAAGGTCACTGCTCCCAGTGGTACGTTCTCTTTTATCTAATCTGTTATCAGCATTTAAATATGCGTTTATCATATTTGATGCCAGTAAAACTAAGAGAATCCCTGTAAGTCCTGTTGTGTACCAGGACTTTTTTACCTTCCAAAAACAGCAATGTTATTGCCAAATTGAGTGTATATATCCAATGAAGTAACAATGGTTTGAGTAACTGGAATTTCTGGTTTTCACTTTCAGTTCATGGACCCTTAATCTCTCTTTGCACCTGGGATGACTCGTATCGCACTAAATTCACTCTCATTCTGATTAACCATTGTGTTTACAGATGCCTGCAGATGTGCAAGGGAAGCAGTGCTCAGTTCACTGTGTTACCTGGCCAGTTTTCACTGATAAACCTGAAAGTTATTGACCATATTTCAAGACAGTCTTAACTCTGCAAACTAATATTATGCTTTTAAGAATTTCTTCCCAAACCTTTGGTTCCCAGCTCATGAGACTCATTCAGCCTGCAATAAAGAAGGTTATTGAGGACAACTCCGGTTTATTGTTTTTCCTGACGTTCAGCTGCACCTCCATCGGTTGACCCAGTCTGTTTCAGAGCAGAATTATAACCTTAGCAGGTTTCAGCCTGTCCTCACGATGAGAGAGAGAGGGAACGAGAGAGAGAGGGGTAGAGAGAGAGGTCAGCCAAAAGACAACATTGTGCAACTAATAGCATTGGCACTGGTGCAGAAACACCACCCAAAAACACCCTTGGCCCAACTTTTAATGGGCAACCATACAATTCCTCAGGCATACAGGCAATAATATAGCAGTGTTACATCGGGCTTGGGCTGAAGAGACGTTTGCTGTTGACGCACATGAAAAAATAAAATATCTGTAAATAATCTTAGTACCTGGTAAATGAAAAGCTAAAAGCATAAATGTTGGCTAAAAGCTTACCCAGCACTGGCTTCAGCTAGAGGTGGGACATTTTATCGATTAATTTGAAATTACAGTTCAGGACGATTATTACTTATTTTACATGCAAGCGGCAAAAGCGGACGCACCATTCTGTATGTGCCCAAGGAAGGTCTTGCTACCTCTGTAATATGGAATTGGTTCGGCTTTGTGTCGTCGAACACAGACCAAACAAGTCTTTACATGCTGCTTTGGCCACGCTCTGCCATACCGTGCGAACTGGGAGACCCCGGTCTCATGAGTTTTCATGCAGCCGTCACAAAATACAATTTAATAAAAATATGTGCTGTGATCACAATTTTGGGCTTTTTTCAGGACAACGCATCTCTTTTCCGTGCTAATACAACGCTTCACTACCCCATGTATTTTAATGCACACTGCGTAACACTGCCAGTATCTGCGGTAACTAATAACAGTTAAGGTTAAGGTTAGGGTTAAGAATTAGGTAAGGAATCAGCTTATTATTTCTCTGCTGCTGTCCCTCAATCACCAGTTACCGCAGATACCGGCGGTATTATAGGGTAGTGAAGCTTTGTCATAGCCTGAAAAGTGCCCTGAACCAAGATCACAGCACGTATTTTTATTAAATTCTATTTCGTGATGGCTGCATGAGACCGGGCTCTCCCAGTTTGCACGAGACAGAAGTGCATGGCCAAAGCGGCATGTAAAGTAATACAGGTAGACGTGGTTTTCTGATGAAAACACAATAAGGCTCTGTGACAAAGAATACAAAAACATTTTATTGTTTTTTGGCGGTCTATTAAATTTCTATGCCTGTGCCCAAATTTAGTCCAAGAACCGACCCGTTCGCGACCGACAGCAGTGTTGACAGATAGAGTTTCGTTTGAAACAATTTGCATCGCCTGGCAACCCACTGCAAAACATGTTCTACAAAATCTACGAAAATATATACAAAGAATAAAGATTAAGTAAACGAGAAACACAGTTTTACTATGTTTTAAAAAATCTGTATTTATTTGACAGAGATTACGGCTCAAAAAAAAAAAATTTTGGCTCCCAAATATTTGGTGCGTAGGAGCCAATGGCTCCTTAGGTTTTATTTTGTCTGGAGCACTCTACTGTGGAAAAGCCAGGATTAATTTACATGCTAAAGGTTTTAGACCCAAAGTACGTGTCAGATTGAACTTTCACCCTAAAGTTAAAAAAATAAAATAAATAAAGCTAAAACTTCTTCTGTAGTTCATCTGTAGAGGAAAATCGATTAAAATCAAAAATCGGATTTATTGTGAAAAAATCGGAGATTTTAATTTTAGGCCATATCGCCCAGCTCTAGCCTCAGTCAGTGTCCGCTAGCTGTCAAAGAGGAAAGCAAATGGAAGGGAAAAGGTTCGGGGCTGAAGGCATTATATTGATCTCTCCTCCTCCAATGTCTCTTCAGTAGCCACTGAAGCTACACAAGATTTGCTTCACTAAGCAAAAGGGGAATGTTTGTACCTTCTTATGCAACTAATTAAGAGGAAAAAAGGAAACTAAAGGCCTGAAGTCAAGATCTCCTGGTTGGAGTCAATGCAACCTAAAATGCATAACTAGCAAAATACCAGTATCTTCTTTAACAAAAGGTTCTGAAGACATTCCCTCGAGGGAACCATCACATTGTCAGTGTTTGTATAAGATATCATTTTTCTGACAGTGTACTTCTGTATAACATGAGCAAATTGATGGTGTGCCTGCAACTTTCACATATTGAATGTAGTGTCACAGCAGGCAGGATTACAGACATCATGTAGTCAGAATAATTACATTTTCTCTAAAAATATCAGTAGAGTGTTTATTTTTCTGGCTTGTGAATGTGCTTCAAGCCTAGTAGACCTAGACCTTTTTTTGAATAATTAATTTGTTTTTCATATTTTTAATAGATTTATAGTTTAATGAACACCTGGTCTCTCAATGCTGCTGTGCTTCTGGGACATTCCGAGGCAGTATGGGTGAAAAGGCCCAAGCTCTGTTTCTTTCTGTTTACATTTTCCATCCAGTTCAGTCAGGGTTCCCACATACACTGGACAGTTATAGATGTTTTAATGATGGAAAAATAAGAAGAAGTCCTTAAGCCTCCAGGATTTCATATTTTAACATATTTTAGCCTCTAATGACTGGTTTGAGTGCCTGAACTTTAGTGGAACTTGTGATCGAAAGATGATTGCATAAAGAGAGAGAGAGAGAGAGAGAGAGAGTGTGTGTGTGTGTGTGTGTGTGTAAGGGGTTTTTGTTGTTTGACACTGTTAACATAAGGGTTCTGTAGTTGGAACAAAGTCAGTCAGCCAAGACCTTGTTTGTTGTTTATGGCTCAGAGGTTACTGTTTCTCACAAAGCCTTGAATTAATCCCAAAAAACAAAAATTCTCAACCTGCTGAAACCAGATTAGGCTCTTTATTGTGGTGACACAATGGATGTGGTTAATACTCACTATGACTCACTATGAGATACAAAAATGAATGAAATCTTCACTCTACAAGCAGCCATTTAGACAACTCCGGAGTTAGTGTTCACAAATCCACCATGAGGGGCACTGGTCTTGGGTCAAATCTCTGTCTTTGCGATGATCGTTTTCACAGAAGACTGACTCTAGACGAACTTTCTTCACTCTGATTCAGCACTGCTGTGGTGATTGTAAAAATAGACCCTGTTGTTTAAAAAGGCTTAGCTACACAGTGAGGTTTTGTTCAGTTTTGTATCTCACAGTAAGTCATATTTTTTACTAAACCCCATTAACAATTATGTGGCTCCTCAATAAAGAGCTGGATGTGGCTCAAGCTGAGAGAAGTGTTTAGGTGTTGTGGAGAATTTGAGTGACTATTGGCTTATAGCTCTAGTTCTAAATTAAAGTGCAGCATCATTGTTCGACAGGAAGTGTCAGAGTAAGAGACAGAAGTAGTTCGTAAGAGAAAACCTACCTTCTGTTTTGGGCTGAGAGCTGCTGCCAGTGGGGATCTTGTAACACAAACAGTAAATGGAGTCGAAATCAGCCTGTAGAAGCATCTTCAGGCATCGCTGTCTTCTTTGGCACAAGTGTAGATTAGTGTTCAAAATATCATATAATAATGTTAACCTAGAATAAAACCCACTGAATATTAATGCAATGCAATTAGATGTGGAATGCATAAGATCAAGTAAAACACTGCATTTTAAAAGAAGAGCAACTGTTTGTAAGAGCTGAGTACAAAGAGTATTTTAGTCTGGAACAAGAAAGTCATTGCTAGTTAAATCCTGAAGTGAGCTAGCTTCTCTTATATCTATCTTCTCTTATATCTATTATATTTATACCCGTTGTTGTAGAGGGTTTAGTATATAAGGAGAGGGACCCTAAAATCACTTCTATGTTACTGAAAGTTACAGGGTAGCTACATTATTCCCCACACTTTTACTATTCGAGCTAATTTATCAGTTAATGGCCGGTGATGAATGGTGTAGAGGGTTGCTAACAAATTGTTTATCAATCTGTTAGGTTACATTTTGTAATTGTACACCAGGAAGGTAGTGGCCAGTCCAGCAACTATGGCATGCAGATGTGCATTCCTTGGCACCTTGTTGCAGACCTTATCTGCAGTTTGCTGACATCAGAGAAATCCATCATCTTAATCTGTCTGTTCGCAGAATCATACACACGGCCTCTCTCCTCCCGTTTCTGAGTCACCGGCACGCACCCTGTCCAGCGAGCGTGAGCCGGCACAAGTCCTCGCACCAGCGATGCTAAATGATCGCCACGCTCCGTTCTGCTGAATAAGCACTGCCGAGCTCTGCCACATGTGCGCTCACGAATCTAAACACCATCACCCCTGCCCCCACTCCCCATCTCTGAAACCTCAGACCAGCTGCTTTCTGCTTTCAAAATCATTCTCTACACTCCGTGGTTAAGGAAACAAAAAAGAATGAATGAAAATGCTCGATACCTTTCCTGCCTCTACCTCATCAAGCCTTCTTTCTGGTGTCGAGTTAGACTGCAGTCCACCTGTTAACACACAGTTTGCGTTAGTCATCCTCCAGCTGTTCATCGTTCGTGAGTTTACTGCTCTTGACTGACTATTTTTTTGAGTGTTGGACCAATCGTTGCCTTTTCCTCTTATCGCTTTTCCTGGGACCAGATAAGAAGCAATAATCTTTTCAGCAGTTTCCCGTCAGCTACAAGCATCAATCTTCGGCTCGTGGGAGTCGCAACACAGAGCTGCCAAGTTACATGAAATAAACTTGAAAAATGGTGGAGAAGCAACAAGCCAAGCTGTGTGCTGCTTATTTTATTTAGTTAGCATCTCTGGAAATAAGCCTTTCCATTCCGTGCTCTATTCCTTGCAAATGAAGCAAGTCATATTAGAACAAATGATGGCTAATTGTAAATTAGGACTTATTGTGTATAGTGGCAAGGGGCCCTGAAATTTATACCCCAAGGCATCATGCAGCTCTCAGCGAAGCTGGCTGTGCAGCCTTTTATTCAACCATATAAATGCCTTTATTTATTCATTAGTGGGTTGTGAATTATTGAACGAGTACTGATGCGGTTTTCTGCCACAGCCAATCACAATAACTGTATTATTGACTTCTGTAGGGTCTGGGCGTAACATGCCACTTAAACCCAGGAGGAGTCCTTTACGGGAGTTGAAGGAGCTGAGTGCCTCCTCACCCCCTTCCAGCCCTCCCCCTCCCTCTGGACTGGACCTTCAGCAATCCTCCCTGGACATCCACATAGAGACAGCTCCTCATTGTAGGTCCAAGACCCTTGATTCCAGCCTTGAGCTTATTCCACAGCCCTTTCCCTGTCTGTCTTCTTCAGCATTTGCTTATTTCGATTCACTACCTGCTTCCTCCTTCATCTTCCTCTTTTTCCAAGCAGGACCTCTTCAGAAGCGGCAGCTGAGTTGTCAGTCTTTCTTTCTCTCATTCTCTGTCTCTCTCTATTTCTTTCCTGTATAGTCACACATCAAACTTCTCAGCATGAAAGAAAGCAGGCTGTGTTCAAATTTTAGTAGTTTCATATGAATCAGATTTGTACAAGTTTGATCTAAACCAGATTTGTTGGTGGATTATACAGATTACACAGATCAGATTATTTGATATTCAGGCGTTATGTGGTTTAAAAGGAACATTTTGGAAACATGTGTGTAACCCCCCACCCCCACCCGCCTTGACACAATACAGTGCATTTTAGTCCATGCACCATGGTAATCATGTTGCTAGGCAGTGTGCTTACAGCTATAGCAACTAATGTAGGAAACAAAATCAGTGCAGTGCTTCAACACACAGCAGATTTCACAAACTGACCGTAAGTGTCTACAGGTCTTACTCAACAGCAGCTCAACTTGATCATTGATTCCACCCTATAACCTCTGTTTTTGACTGTGAAAGATGTCCCAAGTCTTTGCCTACTCTGTTATCACGTGCGTTTGTGAGTTTAGTCGCGTTTCGTCATGTGGCTGATTTCGTGCAGTAATTCTGTCAAGGCTAAACTGTCACTCTTTGCCCTTCGGCAGGAAGTCTGCCAGTGGGTAAAGCTGTTCTCACCACTCGCTGCCTTTTCAAACAGCAAATTCCAGCTCCTTTCTAGAGTGTGTTCTGGCACGTTGTGATGAGACATTGTCTCAATGATGTGACAGTCGACCATTTTGCCAGTCAGATTACATTGCTTGGCTTGTTATCAGGCGCAAAACTTGTTTGAAGTGGTTTTCCTTTTGGACGCTGTTCCATGTTTTAGAGAATGGAATATGTTGTATGCCTGTATACACTTTTTGTAGCTCCACCTTTCTGGTGTTCAGTTAGAGACTGTAACACCTCTGTTTCCATGAGCAATCTGTGTCTTCCAGTCCTTAGTTCCAGACCACAAAACTGCTCTCGGGCTGGATATTTTTGAGTGATGGACCTAGGAATGACAGTACAAAACTCCAGCTGTGACTGATACACCCATACGCACAGCACACATGCTACTTCTATTTCCAGAGTGACATGGACGCAGGCAGATGCAACGTTAGGTGTCTTGACCAATGGCTGTTGGAACATGGTGTGCTTGCCTCTATGTTGTCAGTGTTACTGCTGCATTGATTTGGGTACTGGGTCTACCGCATCAATTTACCTCCACACTCTAAAACTTGATGAACAGATGAGTTTTATTGTGTAAAACTGCTTTTTCTTCTATACCTTATTCATACCCTCTGTTTTCTCTGCAGTCTATTGCTGTGCGCCCATGTTGATGCACTCTGGACGCTGATGAATGGACGGTTAGGCATCTCTCACTCCTCTCACCATCCTTCATCCTTCTCCTCCTTCCTGCTCCTTCTTCTTCATCTGCTCACGGCTTCTTCTCCCTCCCCTGTTCTTCAGAGCTGCTTTTTGTCTCTTAACCTATTATGCTTTCATCTCTTCCTTCCTCGCTCTGTTCGAGACGTTTTTATAAGTGCCTAAAAATAGAACTTATGATAAAAGCCTCTTTGTACTGTGACTTCTCATCTTGAGAGCGCCACTCTAGAACAGATGGACTTTGCGATTCACCGTTGGGACCTGAACGTGGAGAAGGTTTCATGAACTGCGCATTGATGATTTGATGAGTTGCGGGACAGTGAGTTGTGGGACAGGGATTTCTATGTGGATTGTTAGGTAGACTGTAAAGAAAGTCATTGCATGCTATCTTTAAATGCTTGTCATTGCTTGACTTGTGACAAACGTGGCTCTGGTCCTGTAAGGCCTTATGCCATCACATTTTGTTGATTTCCTTACTTTAACACTCCAGTATAACCTGGGAGCTAACTGATGAGTAAAATAATTTAGTTAGAATCCGGAAACCCCCAAACAGTGCTGGACCCTTCAGAACCAGAGTCAAGCTCCCCGGTCTAATCTGTGGAACTCTGTACAGTGTGCTCTGTACACCGTACAGCGTGTCCGTAATATATATCACAATGTTTCTACAGTATATGACTAGTCATTGGTGATCTCTTCCTTATTCGTCTTCATATTTATGTAAATTGTTTTCATTTTACATGTTTTCTGTCAGTTTAGTTCGTCACCTTGTCATTGTCGACTTAAAACAAGAACCGCAGCTAGCTGAATAGATGAATATTGTTAAACAGGCTCGAAGTCATTCTGACAAGTGTTGTGTTGCCTTCATCAACAGGACAAAGACCTGTTTGTTCTACCTTACCTTTATTAAATTACCTACATCTGCTTACCTCCGCTCTCTTTTTATATGACTTGTAACTGTTTTTTCCTGACAACTGCAACTGTTTTGATGTCCAAGCCATCAAATTATCATCTTCATGAAGTTGCTGGCAATGTTTGTAACACAGTAAGCACTAACCCAGCTTGAGGTAAAGTTCCTCGCTGAAACATTGCAGTGGAGGACAGCACTACCAGCTCAAATCAAATACCTAACTTGATGTATAGGTCAATTCTCCAGCTTATTAACCACCATAGCATCTAAATGCAAGGTCTAGCGATCTATTTGTTATCCGTTCAGAACTTAATAGTGCCAAAAAAGGACACGGGAACGAGACGCAGATGCAGGTTTCTATTGGACTTAGATTGAATTTTATTTATAAACACAAAGAAGGCCATTTGACCGACATGTCAAACAACCAATCACAGTTCGTTTCGTTCAGCGTCACGTTTCGGGGCGTGGAAATGTCCCCAC
>JBBPDB010000007.1:22164151-22192880 GCA_037974465.1 Brachypetersius altus | reverse complement strand
ATGTTTTTCATGCGATTTTTATGGAATGTGAGACTGGGCTGCAATGCGCCCTGATGGCGGCGCTCTTCTATGGAGTTCTATGGAAACAGGGGCAATGGGCGCTTCAGCGAGGATGAAGATAAACATGGGAACACCTCACAACTCAAACTCAGCAAACCGAGAGGTCAGCTCAGCTTTCATGATTATATTAAATTGGGATTTATGTGGGAAAATAGAATAGAACACCAGTGCAGCAGTGTGAACCGTTATATGGCAGCTGGGAGGCTGGTTAGCAGCACTGCTGGTTTAGCATCCCTGTGCGTTTATGTCCAGTTCTCTCAAACGAGATGTAAAAATATAATATTATAATAATATGACTCCGATATTTTAGAAATGCACATTTGTGCCCATTCTGCTCACAACCAGTGTTACCGTAACCTTAAACTTTCCCTTTTGTTGTCTTAGCCACAGTGCTAGCCTGGATCTGCTAATGTAAATTAATGTTAGGTCATTTTTTTGAAGATGAAGGCAGACAGTAAATTAAAAAAAATAACCCAGCTGACCATTTATACGTTTTCCGACTGTAAACTATATACCCTGTGTTAGTTTACTCTGTTGTCTTGGTGCTGTTTTGCGTTTCTGTGGTCATAGCTGGCTGACTAGCCTAGCAGCCTGGAGAGCTCCACTGTAAACAGCAACACACCAGCTGGGCAACTGCAGCTAAAACCTTGATTTTTTTTGCTTTTCCTCCTCATTTAATGCGTGCATTAGCAACCTGAAGCTCATGTGGCACCATTGTTATTAAACAATGTAATAATAATTTTCCCGAACACATTATTTGATAAGGTGGAAAGGTTTTCTTAGATTCTCTCCGTAATTCTGTGGTTGAGTTAACAAATCAATTCAGTGGGGGTTTGGTGAGAAATGGTTTCTCTACAGTGCTGGTGTATGGAAAGTAAAATCATTTTATTTGTCTTCCAAACCCACAAGTGAACCTACTTCTGAGTTTTCTACGTGGTGTTGATAATTGTAAAATATTTTTTATTTTAGGGACTGTTTTACCTGCTTGCACAACACCCTGCACCCCTCCACCATGAATGGATAGTTTTCTGCCAAAAACTTTTCAAAACTCTTTTCTCAGAAATTAGTGGATAATATCCACCATACATTCACTAATAGAGATTGTGAAGTAACGTATCACAATACAGCTGAAATATTATGTTGCCCACTCCAAGTGATGGTTGTTTTCTTGTTCCTGTTCTTTCAGTAAATGACTCTAGCTGTGACAAAAGTAAGAAGATGTTGAAGATGCTGGTGGATATTCAGGAAGGTTTGAGGAGATGACCGTTTCCCTCCCCGCTAAGTTGCGTACATCATGGGCCCTGATGTCCCCCTGCTCAATGACTATAAGCAGGAGTTCTTCTGGAAGCGCTTCCCTCAGACTGTGCTGGGGGGGCCAAGGCTTAAATTGGGCTACTGCGCTCCTCCATATGTCTATGTGCACCAGCTAGTGCTGTTCCTGACCCCTTGGCTGCTAGGGGGTGTAGGCACTTTGCTGTACCAGCTGAGGATGGTGGACGAAGCTTATGCAGGCGTACTGTCAGGGGCGCTCATGCTGGGGGCCGGCACCACCCTGCAGACTCTGGCCCAGTGTGCCACACGAAGGACGGGGACGGTTCAGAGGCTTCCAGCCACCAACAATATTCTGGCAGATGAGGAGGAAGTGGAATTTACCCACTGCGTCGCTCCGGAAACGGTGCGTTTCGTGGTGCCGGGGAAGAGGTTTATGGTTAATGTGGTTTTGCACACGGCGCTGGCTGGCATGCTCTGTGGGTTGGGTACATGGTACCTGCTCCCCGATAGGCTGAGTGTGGTGTATGGAGATACTGGCGCAGGTATGGGCGCAGTGGTGCCTGTGTTTGTGCTCAGCTGGGTGACTCTGTGCATTGGGGAATACTCTCTAATCGTCAACACGGCTACGGAGACGGCCACCTTTCAGCCACAGGACACGTACGAGATCACACCCCTCACCAGGCCACTCTATATCCTCGCTTTCATCGCTGTGGACTTGGCACTGAGGTACGAACACACAGCATGCAGAACCAGTCTGAACCAGTTCCGACCCATCTGTCTGAATGTTTTTCACAAACTAAAGGCTTGCGGTACAGGCCAGAAGTTTGGGCCCAACCTTGGATTTTTGACAAAAGAATCAATACACTTCAAGAAAGTCTCATCACAAGAAATCATTAATAATACTTAAAACAAATGTAACCTACCGGTCTTACCTGTAGTAACACATTATTTAGCCACAGAGGTCCAGTCTATTGGTTTTGAAGAGACATATCAGGTATGTCAAGTTTGAAATGAGTGTCCCGCAAATGAGAGAGAACTGTTTGCAAGCATGGGAGGGTTTAGACACAAGTTATATCCAAAAATTGTTGAAAAGTATTCTGCAAATAGGTGCTGCAGTTATTAATGCAAGGATTGGTTATTTGACACTCGTACATTTGACACTTGTACATAACATAATTTTGCAATCTTTAACTTACACTGCTACATTATAACATTATACTTGCATTATAGTTCTATTTGTTTTAAGCATTTTAATGTTTACTTTTAAAGATATTTTGACAGAGCAACATATTGTTGCTAATTTTATTTAAACGAATAGTGACAGACAGCAGAGAAGCAGCTGCAGTAAAGTTTGGACCCACTTGTTGCAAATTTTGTCATAAACATTCTAATCCAAAGGCTTATCATGAATTATTGGGCATTTCTTTCTACAGCAAATAGAAACAGTGACGTTGATATCTTAATAGTTATTTATTTGATAATACTTTGGGGGAAAATGGTAAAACCACCGGCTGTGAATATCAATGAATATTATTGGTCGTCTTAATGAGAATGTGTTAAAGTGACATGTTGCTGTTTGAACAAAACTGTTTTACTTTCATGATGAATGGTTCAGTGGAAGTGGTTCATAATAAAATAAATGGAAACTTAAGTTTTTTTCTTTTGCCTTTTTTTTCTGAGAAATAACAGCTGGTAATAATAAAGTAATATGGTAGTTGGTCAGTAATAACACATTTTTATACATAGATTTTGCTTAACGGCACAGCTACATAGACACAGGAATATAAGTTAGCCTCGAATCAGGCCTAAATTCCTGCAGAAAAGTCTAAAATACAGAGGTATAAAGAAGAAGCCTGTTCACAGTCCTGTTCCTCTCCTTATCTCTGCACCTCTCTCCTCTGTTTAGATGTGTGGGAGTGGGTGTTCCTGAGCTCCAGACGGCCAGCCAGGTCCTGCACGTGTTGTTTGTGGCCCTGCCGCTGCTATGGGCTCTGGGCATGCTCTCTCCTCTGGACGCCCTGCTGCTGTGGGCCATGGAGCAAAGTCTCGTTCATGGACTCGGAGGATCACCAATGGCCACCAACCACAGGTACACAAACTGGGTTTCACCAGAAACTGAAAATTACAGTTGTTTTTTGTCATGTTTGTTTGGTATTTTGATGAGTGTTTGATTAATGGTTTAATATAACTTTGTTTATGTATTTATTCTGCTTTAGGCTGGTGGTGATGTTTCTGGCGTCTGCGTGCGTTGCCGTCTCTACATTCTTCATCCCCTGCTCCCTTGGCGTTGTCCTTTTCACCATTGCCATGGGTTACCTCCTCAGTCAGGACCTCACCCAGGCCATAGTGCTTTTTCGGGGCAGAAACCATAACCTCCCATCTCTTGGCCTGGGCTGGTTCGGCCTACCTCTCTCTGTGCTCCTTCTGGCTGGAGCCATGACTGAAGCTGGGCTGCTTCATCAGCTTTCCCCCAGTGCAGGTAACTGAGCGACAGAATGATGATAATTGCAGTTTCCCAGTTTTGACGTCGTTCAGTTCTACTTGTTTTAGTTACAAAAAAATCCTGCTGTTTGTTCCCTTTTAACAGCACCAGGTAACCTCAGCCTTGTGCCTGGATCAGTGGAGGCCTGGGGGTCATCAGCTTTAGCTCCAGGCCCTCAGGCTGTGATGGGGTGGCTCCTCCTCGCTCTGCTGTTGGTCACTCGCATGCTGAGAGAGATCCAGGGTGCGTGTGTTTTTGGGGGTTTGTTTTTGAACCCCCTGTACCCTCGGCAGGTCAGCAGTGTCCAGACCTTTAGGAGGCGCAGTCGGGGCCTGCGGGCTGCTGGTCTTGTCCGGAGAGCACTTCTCAATCTGGGTGAGGAGATTCTGACACAACTTTGTATCCGTGGATCATTATTCAGTGATTTTAAAAGAAACGATAGAAGACAGATTGCCCCTATGTTACCTGTAGTGTCTTACAGGCAGAATGACCTAATAATTTAATAATAATGGAAATTATGAAAATTATTAAGCAATATAGAGCACCTTTAGAATTAAGCAATTTAAGGTGTGCATTACAGTCTATCAGAATGACCAAATGGATCACATGACAATAATAGATATCTATAAATAAATAATAAATAAATAAATAAATAAATATCACTGTCAGTGATTGACTTTAACTTATTATTGTTATACAGACATTATTAAGGACAGTCCTGGTTCTGTAGAACTGATGTTCCACACCTTATAGCGTTCTCTTTCTCTTACCCCACCCATTTCAGCTGAGGAAGTTTTAAATCAGTTTTAAAAACGCCAGAATATCCAGGACCAGGATTTAGGTAATACCACATATAGGAACGTCATTTTCATTTGTTTTTCTTTTTTTTTTCCAGTCTGTCCATTAGCCATGATTGCGTTTCTGGCCATGGATGCCTCCTTGCAGAATCTGCACACTGCCTCGCTTGCTATTGGCTTCACACGAGCCTTCAGAGTGGTACGATACACTTTATTTTATTGTAAATATTGTCTTGGTTTATTAAGACAAACAACCATGCACTGTCTTCTGGCTAGAAGCCATGCACCGCAAGCAGAAAAATGATTTCACCCCTACCACACCCAGGGCTCTGTTCAAGAAAACTCCCTGTTTAGAAAAAAAACTTTCATTTCTACATCCCTCCAGGCAAAACAGACGTTTGTATACACACCACTGAATGATTCCCTCCAAAGTTTACTCCATGGCTATGTCCTTAAACCAAACAAAAGGCCCTCCTTACAAATGAGTGACTTTCTCTGCCTCATGCATTTGCCTGTGGATTTTCTGTGGACATGTAGATCATAAATATTCACAGCATTTAGATACAACAGATACAGATACATCATCATTTTTGTTTTGTCACCTGGGTGCTGAGTGTGTGTTTGTGTATATTAGGTGTGGCAGAGCAGTGAAGATGCCCTGCTGCAGATGGTGGTGGTGGTGATAGTGAGACTGGCGGATGGAGAGGGCAGCGCACACCACTGGCACGAGCTGGGCATCGGGGTACAGCTCATACTGGTGAGTTTGTACAATATTAACCAATGATATGTTTTATTGACTGACATTTTTTTAAAACTGATATTTAAAGGACATATAGCATCAAAAATAAATGTCACATATTTTTATATTTATTACATAATTTAAATTAATTTAATATTATACTGTACATAAGCACTGAGAGAAATTTGTAAATATACGGTCTACATGGTCCTGGCGAAAATAAGGTGCAAAAGTTATTGTTTCAAAAAAAAGAAGAAAAAAAAAAAGCACACATTTACGCACAGGTTTATCCCCACTCACTCTCTCTCTCTCTCTCTCTCTCTCTCTCAGGTTTCTCTGGTTTCTGATCGCCTCTTTCAGTTTCTGGCAAAGTCGAAGTTCGCTCTGACCGTCCTCATCACATCGTGGACAGAGACAAAGCAGCGGCGCCAATCTGCTGGTGCCCTTCTGGCGCTAAATGGAGCTTTGTGCCCGCTGCTACTAGCTGTGGTGTTGCTGTCTGCTTTACTGGCTGCCCCCCTGCTTCCTCTCTTCACTCTGCCAGTCTTTTTGGTCGGTTTCCCCCGGCCTCAGCGGTCGTGGCCTGAAACCCCTGGCATGGCCTGTCCATGCCCTGATTCCGTCTACTACCAGCAACTCAGCGCCAGGCTAGCATCAGCACTAAAACAAGCACTCGCCAATGGAGTACTGGGTGAGAGACACACACACACACACATTTTGTGAAAATGAATTGATTACTTCAGGACAAAGTGAATTTTTCATTTTACAAACAAAGTTTAATACAGATCAGTTTACCAATGTTTTTTGTGATTTGTTTACATGATCACAATGTTGACACTGTATAAACACTGAATTGTGTGTGTTTTCCAGGTTGTTCTTCCTCTGGTTCTCATTTCCTGGCCAGATTCCAAGACAGAGTGGCCTGGATCACTATTCTGGAGAAAGGTTATGGCTACTGCACAGTTAACATTAAGGTACTACAATTTTCAGCGCTAATTGATAGTAAATTTTAGTATCTAAGAATTTTTTGACAACATATATAATGCAGAAATACAAATATTCAGCTACTGCTGCTATAGTTAAACAGAGCCGTGATGATGTGTCTTTTTGTGCTCAGGGTCTGGAGCTGCAAGAGACGTCCTGTCACACAGTAGAGGCCCGGCGGGTGGACGAGGTGTTTGAGGGAGCGTTTGACCGGCTAGAGCGCCCAGGCCGTTTCCTGCGCTTCCTGAATCCACACTGGGAAAACTCTCTCATGCCCTGCTCTGCCCTGCCCGTTCGTGTATACTCTGATGCCCGGAACGTCCTGACTGGCATCATTGACTCCCCAGACCACCTGCGCCACCTCCGCTCAGACTTTCTGAAGACTCTGGTCTGGATCCTACTGCATCACTGCTTTCAGGACAAGGCCTACAGCACCCGCAGGTTAAAAGGTCACTCTTTTCAGGCTTCTGGCCGCAAGTCTCAAAGCTCCCAGCATCCTGAGCCCGGCCCAGGTGATGGAAAAATGGGCGTGGTCTCTCAGGGGCACCCTGACTCCTCCTCTTCTCCTAACTTGAGGGGGCAGGATAGCTCCAGCTTGTCCTCATTTGCCGATTGGTCAGATGAGGATGATCTTTTTGGACCTGTTCCTGCAAAGAAGCCAGTTAAGATGATAATGGTGCGGACAGAAGCAGGCCATACCGGGATAGAGTCTGGCATTTCTCTGCCCGGTTCTGCAGAAATACACAGTCTATATGAGAATATGGCGCTGGCTTCTTTGCCAACGCTGAGGCCACTGGGCCTAGGACTCGGCATGGGACTTGGCCTGCCTGTAGTAGACAAAGGCAGGGACCCCCAAATCCCAACTGTTACTACAACCACCACCAACTCCACCACGTCCATAGACCCAACTCAGCCCCTTAATTTCTCCTGCCCTTACTCCGAGAGCCTTTCTTTGCCCACAGCATGGAGGAATGCCCCCCTTCCCCCCTCCAGGCTCCAGGCCATCCGCCCCTGCTTATCTGAAGACTGGTTCCACTTCTGCCTGTCCCAGCTGGTCATGGAGGGCTTCTGGGAAGGGGAACCTGAACAGGTGTGCAGGAGAAACAGAACTGGTGTTCTTTCTCATGTTCTTTCCTTCAAAATCAACTCAAGATGTCTTTATTGACACAGCTGTATAGAGTCCATGTAAAAATATAGTAAAATACGTTTAACTTATAAAATAGTATGCTGTACTTAGAAGATATTGTAAGAGAGTATATACATAGTATAATAATGAGATCCCATTCATGCAACACCCTCTTTTATGCTTAGTTGCTTAGTGTGCATACCCTCTTGACAAAAAAAGAAATTCTGTAAAGAGCTGTAAAAAGGTTAAAGGGCACCAAATTCTACATAATTCTCCAGCTTTACAGTAGTCTCTCTCTTTTACTTAAATTTCCCGCTCTGTCACCCCTTTCCCCTCCCTCTTTGGTCTTACAGGTGTGCAGGGCTCTGCAGGAGGACCAGGTTCTGAGGGAGCTTTACAGCCAGGTGGCGCTGTCGTGTTTGGTAGCTCTGGGTGCGGATGCTGCAGTGCCCAGCCCCAGCCTACTATTCAGGGTTTATTGCGGCGATGCCCCATGGCCCGATGGACTTGACTGGCTCAGAGCTAATAAAGAGCTGCATCAGCTCACCCTCAGGGCTTTTAGGTAACCATAGCAACACCCAGTGTGTACTTTACAGTTAAGCCAAGTCCTCCACAACCAACACAACAGGTTTATCACCATCAAGTTTAACCAAAGCAATTTGTTCAGCTGTTTTGCGTTTATGAAAACTAGGGTTGGGCAATTATATACTTAATGCCGACAATTTTTATTGCACACTATCCTTTTTATTTTTAAATGCTTTCTGTGCTCGTGGGTGTGTCGGCTGGTTTTCACTGGGGTCATTTGTCCCATTATTTTTGTCTATCTTATATGGACAAAAGTAATGAAACGCCTGACCATTACACCAACAGGGACTTGGACATAGACTTTCGTATGGAGTTGGTCCTATTTTGCAGCTGCTATAATTGTTGCACCCCCCATGTTCTGGACTCATGAGGTGAACTTGTTTTTCTATAAAAAAATAAATAGATAAAACATGAATGCCCTGCAGTGGCAAATAGCTTTGGTTTTATATTTGATTTGATTACAGTATTGTTTAAGTTGATTAAGTGATTAATCACAGATCCAATCGATTAATTGTGATTAAAAAAAAGTATTAATTGCCCAGCATTAATAAAAACATATTGACCATTATTACTTAAAATATACAGTTTTTTCTATTCCATAAAGTTTGTGTTGGTTCTAAATTTGTCACCCGTAATATATAACAGATATCCATTGCCTTGAAAACTTGCAGACCTTTGTGTGTATGTGTGTTCTTACGTGTGTGTGTGTGTGTGTGTGTAGGTACAGTGTAAAGTTACTAATAGATCAAGCATCTCTGGGCCCAGTGGAGAGTCTGGGGGAACTGGACACAACACTGCAGGATTATCACAACAACTGGTTTATCGGCCTGACGACGGACCGCGGCTGGCATGAGGGCGTTCTTCAGGAGAAACCTTTCCTCTTCTCTCTTGGACAGGATCTCACCATGGTAAAGATGAACACCATTTCATCTTTTCATTCAAGCTAAAGGTCGGGTTTAACCAGTTTTCCGTGTCCTCACACCACATGCACGTCATGTCAGCTGTGACATGACTTTGATTTGCTTAAAGTGACCACAATGTGAGTTTTCAGTTGTTACAATAGACGAGAAGAGTGTCAGGAGTGTATTTTCTGTTCAGAAATAACCCGCTGGTCATTCATGCTGAGGATTTCAAATCCTATTTAATGGGATTTTCATAGTATTGCTTGTAGTGCATTCTTATTACTATGAACCATTTCAGTACTTTGTGTGTGAACAATGCTAAGGCTGATCTAAGGCTTATCTGTAAAATGGATTGTTATGTACTGTGTTTTAACTGTACAAGAAGACACACTGTTGTTTACAACATTAACTATGGGGCAGCTAGTTGCCTAGTGGTTAGGGTGTTTCACCCATTGATCAGAATGTCATGGGTTTGCATCCCAAGACGGCTAGTGGCTCGACAGAGGTATCCTTGCGCAAGGTACTGTCCCCATACACTCCTCCCCGTGCGCTGTGTTACTGGCTGCCCGCTGCTTCACTTGGTGAATGGGTTAAATGCAGAGGAAGAATTTTGTATTCACACTGTGCTGTGGGGTGCTCACGTATGACAGAATGGTAGCCCATCTGGTCCAGTTCATCAGAAAAGTCACTGTAGCATTACAGTTATTGTTGGCTATGCTTAACACATACCACCACTCCCTCCCCCCCTTCATGGTAACAGAATGCCCTGATGGTTCTTTCAGCAGGATCATGTGTCCTGCCACACTGCACACATTGTTCACGAATGGTTTCATGAACATGACCAAGAGTTTAAGGTGTTGACTTGGCCTTCAAATTCCCCAGAACTAATCAAGCTAATCGATTAGTTTCAAATCTATCGAGGGTCTGTGGGATGTGCTGGACAGACTAGTCCAATCCATGAAAGCCCCACCTCATAACTTCATAACTTAGAGTCTGCTGCTAAAGTCTTGCAGATACCACAGCACACCTTCAGAGTCTTTTTGAGGTCTCAACAGATCAGAGCCATTTGGGCATGATTGGATTGGATAGAATCAGATACTCCCCAGTGGTTACATCACTTTTACTGCACATTTATTTTCTTTTTTTCTGCCTCTTTTGTCTTTTTTCCTCTTTCTCACTTTGTTTCTGTGTGTGTGTTTAGGGTACGTATACAGGCCGGGTGTTGTCACTGCAGGAGAACCTGGTGCAGGTTGGGACTCTGAATGAGGAGTGTGTACGGGGCCAGTGGGCGAATTTGTCCTGGGAACTGCTCTACGCCACCAACGACGATGAAGAGCGCTACAGTATCCAGGCTCACCCCGTAATGCTGAGGAATCTGACAGTGCAGGCGGCTGACCCCCCGCTGGGATACCCAATCTACTCCTCCACACCCATCCACCTCGCCTGCTTATGATACATACCTACCTGCAGACTGTAACACACCTTCACCACATCCACACCAGCCACATTCTACGGTACCCAAACAAATACCTTTATAAACACAACCTTTCAAAAGTTTTGGGGCACCTTACTTTTTTACTTTGTGTCTAATATAAATGAGCATTGGAGGCATTACTTAACATCTTAAAGCATAATTAAGAGGGTATTTCCCTTAGCAGCTGCAATTGCAACACACATCATTCGCATTCTCACTCTTTAAGTTTCTTTTGAATGGAGCATTGGACACCAAACCTACTCTGAACTACATTTACACATTAACCACTTTATGTAGGAAGTAAGTGGTTAAGCATAAAGTGGTTAATTACGCTGGAATTTTGAAGAAGTGTGGAATTGAGAATTCAAGCATGTCTGTGAAACAGAGGAAATATAGAGGAATAAAATGTGTGTACAGTAAATGTTTTACTGTATGTCATAACATTATAATCAATATCACACTACATATTTGTAACAATAACTTAAAGTACAATTAAACTTAAGGCAAAAAACAAGAAACTCCCTTTCTGACCGTATACACTTTTGCCAAGAATGGCAGTTATAGGTGCTAAGGGAAGTTTATTTATTTATTTATTGTATTTGTTGTTTACTTTTTGTTTATGGATATTCACACATGGTGTTGTTTTCCTCAACACAGATTTGCTTGGGCTTTAACCTGTTGAGTTATTGCAAGGAAAATATGATCATTTCTATTAGGTATCTGTAAAAGCTTGGTATCCCCAAACATTTGACTGGTGTATCCACTACATATGCCAGACGGTTCGTTGCTTTCCAGCCTGGAAAACGCAGTAACAGAAGGTGGTGCTGATGGTCTTTTTATTTGAAGGAAGCATGTGAATATGTATCTGTGCTGGGATATAAAGAGACGCACCCATAAATAAGGATGCACCATAACCCTGTAGCTCGGTCAAATGATGCTCCAAAACAAACACACTCTATGTTATGGTTACGATAAACTTGGAGTGCTGAGGCTCTTTTCGTGTGATGGACTGGACTTCTTGTCTTGAATGAGGACTTTTAAGGACTTTTTTTATTGGAAGTATAAAATAAATATAACTGACATACTGGCACATTTTTGTGTAGCATCCTCTTGAAAAAGCAGCTCATTACATCTCAGTGTCACAACGAAACACTAAAGGATTGGATAAATTGGTTTTTTTTTTGCACTTGTCCCTCTTTGTTGCTGTTCTTTCAAGTCAAAGTTGTGGAGATCTGCCAGCCCTTATGTAGCATCACCTGCATTATTACTCATATCTGCCATGGGACAGCATGTTTTCAACCTGATCTCTGTCTACTCCATCTGTCTTTTATATTATCAGTATGTTTTACTGATCAAAGAAAATGACGATACCTTTCAGGCCAAACGTTTCTTATAATTGAAGTGTGATAATAATTAAGTAGCTCCTAAATTTTGTAAAGAAATATCCTAGGCAAAATAAAGATAATGATATAGGTATAGGCCCTTTAATATGTTTTTCAACGTCGTTTTCCTCAGAGAAACAGGGCAACGTTCATAGAATATCCTGAATGAAAGTGTTAATGTTGTCATAATGACAGACACTTCTAAATGTATTTTTGGCCAGATATTCAGTGAAATGTACCATGGCAGAGTTCCACAGCTTACATTATTGTGAAGCTATATAGGGCTGGCTGATATCTTTCATTTAGCCCTTTCTGCTCTTTATAGGTCAATGATTCTTTACCCAGTTCCAAGGGCTGATCAGCTGACCCAGATTTTTTGCTGTCCAGCGCCCTGCTTGCCTGAACCAAGCATGAGGAACCCTGAATATCTGGTACAGGCGCACTAGGAGCTGGATTAGAGCAAAAACATGAACCGTGCAGTAGGCCGAGTTCAGCCTTAAAAAAAAGAGGTTGCCTATTAGGGTTCTGACAGTCTAATGTTAAAGGGGGAACATTTCCACTCCAGACAAAAGCAAATGTAAATTTGTAAAAGTGATGTTGTTTTGTTGACTTTTGAATCTTTCCTTTTGAAGCATTTTCTAAAGTCTTGTGTCAAATGGGCCAGGACCTCTTCGTGCACTAATTAGCCAATTAACACATCCATCCTGGGTTAACTGTGTGCAGGACAGGAGTATCACTGGGTTTTACTGACCTAATTTAATTCAAGTACAGCCTTTGACCATCTTTTGGAAAACGAAAGGTAATCAGTGACACCAGCAAACACTTGCACGTTCATGGGCCTGAAAACATCATCATCTGCTTTAAAGTTTTTCCACCGACTCCAAATGTACTCCAAATTGATCAGCTAAGATATGTTTGGAGTCCAAATTTTGCTTCTTTAGTGTATAACTGAAGTGAAGGGACCATTTGTCACACATGAACACACCACAGCAAGTTCAATGGCTTTAACCAATTCACAGAGTAAAGCAGCAGGTAGCCAGGAACACAGCGTCCGGGCAGCAGCATTGGGATGGTATTTTGCTGAAGGATACCTCAGTGGTGCCGCTAATAATCCTGGGATTCAAACCCACAACCTTCTGATTGCAGGGGCAACTCCCTAACCACTAGGCCACCAGCTGAGCCACGAGGGTAACGTTACTACTTCTACCAGTCAATAGTCACCCAAATCTTTTCTGTCAATACATCTCCAAAACATCTCTCAACCTGTTCATAATACCTCCAGCTCTTCACTAAGGTGAAACCCATGTATGCATGTGGTTTAGGAGCCAGTATGACTTACTGTGAGTTATAAAGAAGAACGAAACATTACTGCTACAGGCAGCATTGCTGCTCCTGAGCTGTTTTGTGAAAGCAGACACTATAAAAAGTAGTTCTAGTGTTAGCAACGTTAGCCTCATAGCTCCAGTTCTAAACTAAAAAGCAAAACTTGGACTCTAAATGTGTCTTGACTGATCGACTACCTCTGGAGAAATTATTTATTTAAATACAGCTTTTGGGGAAAAGAAAGTGTGACTCATTGGTTATTTCATTTTATTGAATTATTTCATGTTTTTTTTAAAACAGACAGCATCTTTCCCACGTTATGCCAGAATATGAAAACAGGAACACAAATAGTCAGGGATAACACAAAAAGCCTGAAAGCTGTTTCCCCCCACAGAACACTTAAGTCAAAAGTCAAGTTTGTTTATTTGTCCCTGCACTGCAAACTAATGCACAGCTACTGTTGTGAGGCCAAGCTCAGAAAACTATATTGTGTCTATTTGACCAAAATAGTGTTATTAGTTAAATGTTAATTTAAAATATTAAGCATGTGTATGAAAATTCCCAGAAGTTGCTTTTGTTGTGTAATTAAGTCAATGTTGGGATGATGGCTACTTTGTCCAGCTCGGTAACATTTTAAACCCTAGACTTTTCTGTAGGGGTTTTAAACAAAGCGATTGGGACAAAATTGAAATTCTGTCCATTTTACAAAGTTTGTGCTCTTCAGTTGGTCTACAACTAGAGGCAAGGGCAACGACATTAACATAGCTAGCCAGCGCTAAAACAGCTAAAAGCTGGAGAATGCTCTTTTAAGTTTATCCCTAAAAACCTTAATTTCTAGTGGAACACAATAATCTTTTATACAAACAGAATATAAATGTAAATGAATGACTGTAAAAATAGGTGGTGTAATATAAACTGAGATGCTACAGTCTTTCATTGGGATGAATGAGATTTTTTCCCAACCTAGCAATAGTAGCTATGCAAGAACACATTAGTGGGCGGAGCCTGGAGATCTTTTCCACTACTATAGTCCAGACGGCACAGTGCTTTCAGGATTTGACCTGTTTATATGACCATTATCTGTTCATGTCTCCTTACCGTACCGCACCATTATGTACATGTTTAGAGTTTAAGAGGCTGTATAAATGTTACCACAATCTGTTACCACACATCAGAGCCCAAGCGTTTCTTATAATTGAAGTATAATAATAATTGAATAGCTGCTAAATTTTGTAAAGAAATATCCTAGGCAAAATCAAGATAAAGTCAAACGTATGGAGCAGGGAGTTTACTATTTGCTCTAAGTTCTTATGTATTTGCCTTCTATGTTACACTGTTTAATTTAAAAGGGGTCGTTGTCCCCCCTCCCCATGATATAGGCCCTTTAATATGTTTTTCAAATTCGTTTTCCTCCGATAAACAGGGCAACGTTCATAGCATTTTCAGTGTCATAATGGCAGACACTTCTAAATGTATTTTTGGCCAGATATTCAGTGAAATGTACCATGGCAGAGTTCCACAGCTTACATTATTGTGAAGCTATATAGGGCTGGCTGATATCTTTTATTTAGCCCTTTCTGCTCTTTATAGGTCAATGATTCTTTACCCAGTTCCAAGGGCTGATCAGCTGACCCTGTTTTTTCACAGCGCCCTGCTTGCCTGAACTGAGTATGAGGAGCTGTATTAATAATCCTATAAACCAGCCGTTCTCCGTCCACTTAATGTCACACAGCCATGTAAATATGAGGATGGCATTCCATTTATGAGAAATACACACTGTTAGTTCTAAAATGCTATTTCCCACCCATTTATTCCACTAATACTAAGCCCCCCTGCGTGTACACAGCTACTACAGGAGTACTTCGACTTTTCTGGTGAGTCTGTAACGCACAGATGATTGCAACAGACAGAACTTATGGTGTATTTTCTTACTAAAAGAAAAACAATCAATACACCTATATAATGGGGCAGATGCTGCAGGTCAAATGTCAAAATGTCCGATAATTTCCCCTTCAGTGCGTGCGTAGACAGCTAATCGATCAGATGATTAGGGTATTGATCATTTAAAAAATCTATTTTCTGGTCCCCTCTGTATTATACACAGCCATGGAAAAACAATAACACTTGTTTTTCTGGTTATTGCTGTTGAAATATGTGGGAGTGTGTCTGTGTAAAATGTGCATATCACTATTGTTTTACACACTGTTGACCACACTTGATTCAAAATGCTCAACAAAATTTTAAAATAACACAAATAATTGATTAAACTTTGGAAATGTTAAACTACACTCTTTATTTTACAACTGCAACAATTAAAACAGTGATGTTGAGAGCAGTGTGTGTGCATGTGGGACCCTGTTTCATCCCATCAGAAACAAAGTGAATCACATAGAAAAGCTGCTCTACAAACACTTACTGCACTTAACCCTCAGATTCAGGCTGTTTGTGGCAACTCCAGGCCAATTGAAACCACATTTTTAATTCCTTGTTATTTATGTTGTTAAATCATACAATTTATGTTCAAATGCTTTCATTCTAAACTCAACACTTGAGAAATGTGGTTTAGTGGTTATGTCATTTCTCCATTTTTGGCCAAAAATGTAGTTTAATGGTTTTCAATTGGCCAAATGTGGCCATGAAGAAGTCAAGTGTTGCAACTGGATGTATGGAATATATTATTGATACATTTAAAGATCTGAACAAATTCCAGACCCTTCATTCCATAAGCATTGACAGCTAAAATGGTCCCAAAAAAAAAGCGAGTGAAATGGACACAAAAGGCCTGCAACAGGACCAGAGGTTTAAACACATAGAGGCATTTTTTTATTTTTTACACAGCTCAACTGCAAATTGAACAAACAGTGAACACATAAAAGGGAAAAGTGGTCTCTTATTATTTTCCATGACTGTATAGGGCGAGACAAAAGACGGTTGAGGCACCTTTAAAATGTCATGTGTCTCCAAACGTGGTTTTATAGCAAACATGCAATCCTATTTTCCATTTCATCCATCTAGTTATTATTTAGTATCTGTAGGATTCTGGCCTTAAACATCTATCTATAGCAGGGGTGTGAGACTCCGGTCCTGGAGGGCTGTTGTCCAGCACAGTTTGATGGTTCTTCTCCTCAAACACATTCACTAAACCGGACAATAAACTGGCGAAATGAACCAGGTATTTCTGAGCAGGGAAATCACTGAAACATGCTGGACCACCACACTCCAGGACTGGAGTTCCACACCCTGATCTATCTGGTTTCCATTATAAAAGTGCCCTTATACACTCCCATCTATTGAATAACAACTTCAGCGCCTTCATTTCTTTCCATTACTTTCCCTCCTTTTTTCTCTCCCACTTCTTTAAGCAAATCGCGACACATTTACTTTAACATACCCGAGTTAGACTTTAGTTCTGCTGTACAAAGATGTGCACGATTATTTACGACCCCTGACAAATATGATGGAATCAACACACATTTTCCACCCGGAATTTTTTTTAACTTTGCAGAAAATATTTTAGAGAAAACAGAGATAGTTTGTCATATCTGTGACTTAATTAACAGCTGAACATTCTAGCTTTGTGAAACATTTATTCTTCGAAGCATGGAGTTCTCTAATGAAAAACAGTTAACATCAAGCTGCTTAGAACTTTCTTTAAAGACTGATCAGCTTTGTAGGCTGGAGCCTTTTTGTGAACTTGTCAAAGCATTCATTTCTTCATTCAGATTGAGATCTGGTTTGCTGAACATCATCAAGTCATCCTGCCCTTTCCTGACTAAAAGCTTCAACACTCTACATGGCGAGATGCATTATTTTTCTGAAAAATCACTATCACCATCCTTTTTCCCCCCAACAATGGAATGAAAAAGAGAGTCTAAAACCTCAGAGTACACCTGTTGACTGCTGAAGTACTGATGGCCATCTCCAATTGTTCTTTGACAGATCATGTATGAGTTGGAAGTTATGTTTCCCCCATAATTGTTATATTTCCATCACTGTTTCATCAGAGCGGCTCAGGACAAAAGTTCCAGTGTTATCATCCTGGCTGATAAAGGTCAGAGATTCAGATTGCTGAAGGTCCCTTTCACCCATACATTCACATTCCATTACTGCTTCTCTTTAGCCACTGTGACCTGGTTTCATTATCAGCTTTGACTTCTTTTCCACCCAACATCTCGAATAGGCCTACAAGCACTTTCTTCTAACAGCAGACTCATTTGCACTGTGGCAGTATCTGTTTAAGAAATATAAATTGCAAGGAGATCCCACCTCAACTAGCGATTCAGAATTTTTTTTCTTCTATTTGAGCTGGGAATAATATGCAATGTCATTAAATTGAATGTTCCCAAATATAGAATTAAGTTGTCACTTTATCTGTGACTTGTTTAATGCCTCAAAGTAAAAAAGCTGGGAGAACATACTCTGTGGGTTGATTCCATCATTTTTGCCATGCGTTGAATAGCTCAACAAAACAAACCCCGGTAAACTGTGCCATGTCTCAGGTGGTCTTGGCCTTCGACTTGGTGAAGTACGCAGAATCTGCATCCTATAAATAACAAAAAGAAGATGCAAAGTAATCAGATTCATTCGGTTGAGTTTTACATATCTTGAATTGGCAAGAAACAATTTGGTTACAAAGTGAAATATCATAACGATAGTTCTTATAGGGAAAACATACATTAAAATGAAAGTTTGGAAAAATATTATATATACACAATTACCCATTTATTACATTCACATTTACGGCAGTTAGCAGACGCTTTTATCCAAAGCGACTTCCATTCCCTAACTCCAGGGGGCAGTCTCCCTGGAGCAACTCGGGGTTAAGGGTCTTGCTCAGGAACCCAGTGGTGGTGCTGAAGATAGGATTCAAACTGATGACCTCTTGGTCCAGAGGTAAGTGTCCTACCCACTGAGCTACCTCCACCAAGGTGTGTCTAGTGTTTGGAGTTTGCACCGGTCCTACAAAGCTAAAGCAGCTAATGAGCAATGGAAGCTATTATCTATGAACAAACACTGAAATGCATTCACCCAGCTGAAGACAGTGGCAGGAAACTTGAAGCTTATGCATTATTTTGTTCTACCAATCATACAATGGAACCATTCATGGTTTGCACAATAGCATTGTCTTCTTTTTACTTTTTGTTTTGTTTTTGTCTGAGGTCATGGCTACATGAAAAGAATCCTGATGACCTGTGGCCTTGTCATATGGGCAACTAGTGTGTGACCTTAATACCTTTGCAAGTCTCAGCTGTCCCTGTCCACTAGGGCTAATGGCACAGATCAGCTGCCTTCTTGCAAGCCGTGTGTGTGTGTGTGTGTGTGTGTGTGTGTGTGTGTGTGTCCTGTCCCACAAGTGTTGTGTACTTATGTGCTTTCTGTTAGGTGTCCAAGTGTGCCAAAGTACAGCATGTGCATGACCAGACTGAACACACACAGACACACATGCTGTATTAGGCTTTATATACTGTATGTCTCCCTGTTTAACACGTTTCAGAAAAATCAGCTAAAAGAGAGAAAGTCAGCATCTGTCCCACAGAAATATGCATCATACACTAAACAGACAAAAATATTGGGACATGCCCCTTAATTAAAGGGTTTGGGCTTGGCCCCCTACTTCAAGCGAAGGTCAGTCTTAATGCTTCAGCAGACCAAGACATTTTGGACGACGCTATACTTCCAAATTTCTGGACATGGTTTGAGGAAGAACCTTTTCTATTCCAGTATGACTATTCCCCCAGTGCACAAAGTGAGCTCTATTAAGACATTTTTGGATGAGTTTGGTGCGGCCAACATCAGTGTCTGACCTCATAAATGCTCTACAGAATGAAAAGGCTCAAATTCCAACAGAAACTCCAAAATCTTGTGGAAAGCCTTCCAAGAAGAGAAGAAGGTGGGAGGGGGAACGACTCCATATTAAAGTTTAAGGATTTGAAAGCAGTGTCATTAAAGTCCCTGTTGGTGTAATGGTCCCAATACTTTTGACCATATAGAGTATCCTAAACTCTCAACCTTAGCATGTGCCAAATTCATAAATACATTGTGCAAGTGTGGACAGGCCCTGTGTGTAATAATGTTCAAGAGCACCACCCCCAGCAATCTTCTGCTTGTGCAATCAAGCCTTTCCTCACACGAAGCCTCGCAAAGTCTGTCACCCATTCTGACCAACTAAAAAACGTTTCTTATGAAATCAGTGTTAATCGGTGTCCCCTTTTTCTGCAGTAACACTGACTACATTTCTGGGATGGCTAGATGCTGGAACATTGCTGTGAAGATTTGAACCCTCTTTTATCCACTGGCATTAGTGGCCTCAGGCTCATGTGCATCTTCAGAGCCCATTCTACTGGTCAGTGCTTTGCTAAGGAAATTTTACAAATATACAGGCAATTTCAAGAGCACCAGGCACAAGTCGCCAGCGTTCTGTTCTGTGCGTTACCAACCTGTTGCTTGACATTAAAATGTTATGTGTTCTTACCAGACCAGCTTTAAAGTTCTGCACCCGTTTCCTGCCCAGCACACCTGTGGCATACCAGGCAAGGGTGGGTGTGTACTGCCACGCATAGAAGAAGAGCAGGAATGGTTGCTGGCCAATCCACATCTCCTTCACCCGATTGGCCAGACCGGCCATGATGAGACGGACGCAGCGCTCCGTGGACATCTTATGAGTCTGGTCACCTGCGCTGGACAGAGGCTTTATGGAGGACACAACAAAAAGAGGAAAACAAGAGTCAGGGCGAGTAAGCATTAATATAAACAACAGTGGCAATCCCTGAAGCCGGAATTTCGTCTGAACATTTATTACATTTATTAGGTTAGACATAGAGTTTATATATATATATATGGATGACCCCACACTTCCCTCCTACACCAGCTTTTCTCTCCTTCCATCTGGAAAGTTTCTCCTCAGTCAGAATCATAAACTGAGCACGCGCACACAACCAACCACACCCCTGACCTGAACTTCATCCTTCTCCAATCACAATTCATACACACGGTTCTGCCTTTAACAAACAACTTACACCCCAACTGCCACTGTAAGCATGAATTATTTATGATATACTGCACATTCTCTGTCCTGCTATTGTTTGCACAGTTATTAATTATGTATTGCTTTCTACTGCTATTCTGCATTTTTGCACACCTAATGACTTCAATTCACTGTCTGTAATATTGTTTAAATTCAAACGGTGACTGGGAATAATGTTGCTTTGTGTTTTTGTTCTAGTCTTGCAAGAATGTTGTTTCATTTCACTGTGTACTGTGTATACGGCTGAAATGAAAATAAACCTGCATGACTTGTAGCTTCAGTGCTCAAATTAAAAAAGCAAACATTAGACAAACATGGTTTGTCTCACTGCATCTGGGGTCAGGGGTTTTTGACTGAATCAGATTGAACTGAGTGCTTTAAGATGCTAAGACATACATAACTGTTGAGGTTTCTCTGTTGATGTTTGTTTTCTGCTGATGTACCTTGTCTACGTGCTCAGTGAAGACATTCTGGACAATCTGGGAGACTACGGGTCCAGGGCAGATCATACTGATGGTGATTCCAGGGGAATCGGTTAGCTCCGTACGCAGAGAGTTAAAGAACCCCTTTAAAAAGAGGCCACACTAGTCAGAAGGGTCTGGCCAATAATACAAAAATGTATCTCAATATTTGAAAATGTTATAAAAACACAATGTGTGTAACCTGCAGTGCATGTTTGCTGGCTGAGTATCCAGTGGACAGTGGCGCTCCAGCCAGCCCAACGATGCTGCTGACGGTTGCTATGATACCGCTGCCATTACGGATCATGTGTGGCAGGACTTGCTTGGTGACTGATACAGTGCCAATGAAGTTGAGATCCATGAGGCCCTGGTACACCTCTACATCTGTATCCACACACAGGGAACGTTGACTACGGCCGGCGTTGTTAATCAACACATCTATCTGTAGACACGCAGTGCAGGTAAAAATCAGAACCAAAGGTGGTACAGAAACTCTTCCCCACTTTACCCTAGAGCAGGGGTGTCGAACTCCAATCCTGGAGGGTCAGTGTCCAGCACGTTTTGGTGATTTCCCTGCTCAGAAACACCTGGTTCACCTCACCAATTTAGTGAATGTGTTTAAGGAGGACAACCATCAAACTGTACTGGACTCCAGGACCAGAGTTTGACACCCCATAACAACCTCCAGACAAAAGAATGGAATTACAGATCCACTACATCATGTTTTAGCCAGAGTAAAACACACCTTGCCAAAGTGGTTCAGGATAGCGCTGGTTTTCTCCTGGTGAGACGCCCTGTTCAGAAGATCAAGTGGAACAACAAGAACGTCCTTTTCTTCTAGACTGGAGCGCTCTAAAAATAAAAAAGTAAAGCAGAGCGTGTGTGTGTGTGTGTGCAGACCTCATCTCCTGCAACTTCTGGGAAAATACGTGCATGAGCAAGAATGAGACTAACTGTCCAAAAGTATCTATACAATTCATATTAAGCTGCTATAAGGTGCACCGATTGCTGACACAGGTGGTCACAAGTAGCTTGTGTAATTTCCATAGAAAACTGACCTGACCAAAAAAACAGGTTCTGAAGCCGCACATGAATTTAAGGTCACCATGCCAATGGGCTAAAGGGATATGCATATCATTATCGAACATCAGTTCTTGGCCTTTTCTCGTGGCCAAATGCAATCACATCCTCATAGAAAGGTCCCACCACCTAGTCTTCCCCAAAGAACAGAGACTGCTACTGGTACAAAGTCGGAACAAAATTCCCCATTAAATCCCTTGATTTCAGAAGAAAAACTGGAAGACAGACATTCTTCATACTTTTGGACATCTACTGGATATAGTGAATTACTATGTAGTGAATTATGTAATTACATTTCATTTAAAATGGCTGTGTAGAAAAAACGCAACATCTGGTTGATATGAATAGACTCTTAAGTCTCTTTTGTAGTGTGTACCCAAACAGTTTTGCTTCACTTTCTCCAGCTCCGCCTCTCTGCGTGCAGACAGCGCCAGTCGAGCTCCAACTGCAGCGAGTTGATAGGCCAGCTCCTCCCCGATTCCACTTGATGCTCCGGTAATCCACACCACTTTCCCTCGCAGAGCCATATCTACGAAACAGACCAAAGAAAATACAGAACAGTTAAAACACATTTCCAAATGTGGGCATATAATATAAATGTGTGTGTTTGTGTGGTTTTATCACCATAGACCAATTCCACCACCATGGACCATTTCCAGAACAGGTCCACCACCATGGATCAGTTCTGGACCGGATCCACCACCATGGACCAATTCTAGACCAAATCCATCACAAAGGACCAGTTCCAGACTGGATCCACCACCATGGACCAGTTCAACCACCATGGAAAAGATCCAGACCAGGTTCACCACCATGGATCAGTTCTGGATCAGATATACCATCATGGACCAATTCTGGAAAGGATCCATCACCATGGACCAATTCTAGACTGAATCCATCACAAAGCACCAGTTCCAGACTAAATCCACCACCATGGACTAACTCTGGATCAGGTCAACCACCATGGACCAGTTTTAGACCAGGTTCAGCACCATGGATCAGTTCTGGACTGGATCCACCACCACAGACCACTTCTAGACCGAATCCACCACAAAGCACAAGTTCTGTGACAGATTCACCACCATGGACCAGTTCTGGATCAGGTCAACCACCAGGGATCAATTCTGACCCAGATCCACCACCATGGACCAATTCTGGACAGGATCCACCGCCATGGACCATTTCTAGACCAAATCCATTAAAAAGGACCCGTTCTGGACTGGATCAACCACCATGGACCAGAGATGGGGACTCGAGTCTTAAGTCGCACTTAAGTCACACAAACAAAGACCTGTGACTTGACTTTAGACTTGCCCTCAATGACTTGAGACTTGACTCAGACGCGGGTGCTGTGACTAGTGAGTCATAAACTTGTACAATGAAACAATGTTCATTTCATGGAATTATTTATTTATATCCTGCACTTTTTCCAACGACCCAAAAACCGCTCACCTCGCCCCGGTGCCGCATTACTTTTGTCCGAGATGAACAGTTTTCAGCTAATAACGTTTTTTGAGCGGTCGTTGGAAAGGGGTCACAGAGCCCCATCTAACTGTGGAGTTTCACATTTAGAGTGCGATATTTAGAATATTTAGATTTAAGATCATTTAAGGCAATCCTCCATGTTGGTGAGGGCATATCATAGCACGCAGTCCCGCCCGCTGCTATGCAACAGCCAATTGGAATCATGGGGCGTGGCCAATTGGCATATCATCAAACGTTCACTCAAAGACTTGAGACTTGACTTGGACTCGAGCACAAAGACTTGAGACTTGACTTGGACTCGAGCACAAAGACTTTAGACTTGACTTGGACTCGAGCACAAAGACTTGAGACTTGACTTGGACTTGGTAAAAAGTGAACATCTGTGATTGACACATTATAGAACTGGAGTAACCAATCTGGTAACCAACCAGTTCTTTGTGGAGGGACTCCAGTTCACATGTCTGCAGAACAACCCATAGTTTCTACAGTCATTTATGGCTCCACATTCTATGTCAAAATAATCCATCTTTGAGCCAAACTTACGTCAGTTTATTCATTCCACCATTATCTCTCCTCAGAGGAGTGTGTCCGAGAACTCTCTGGTCGCCATGGATTTCTCAGGGAGAATAGGCAGGGTCATCGACAATCCCGTGGAAGCCCAGAGCGCCGCGATGGAGGAGGGCCATGCCTGGAGGGTGAGCATCAACTCTCAGCTCGCTATATATATATATTAGATAAATAGATATTGATAAATAGATATTGTTCAAAGTCACATGCCTGTAATGAACTGTAGCTTTGACAAATCCCCCCCCCTTTGTTTTTTTGTTTACAGAAGAGAAGTCAACGCATGAACACTCTGGGAAGCCCCAGTCCCCTACACCCCTCGTCATTAAGCGGAGGTACTTTTCATTTAATCTGCAAAACTACAAACTTTGGTTTGTTATAAATCCATTTAATTAGAGCGAACCTCACATTTCAGATGTGGGTAAATGTGCCAGTTTACCAAAAACAAGATTAGACCCAGAATATTATGCCCTTGCCTTTTGTTCTGCTTTATTCTCTATCCAAATCCTCTCATGTCTATTGCATAATACATTCCTGAAAACTAACTCACTGTATGAACCATTGCTGCTTCATACTGTTCCACATGATCCTACATTAAAGTGCTTTGCTAAAGTTGCTCTTTCAATGTCTTCTTTGCAACACAGTAATACACAAAACTCAGCTTTGGTTTCATGGTCGGATCACACGGGAGGAATCACACAGGGTGATACACCAACAGGGACAAGTGGATGGGTACGGATTTCCTCTCACTGCGTTTTTTCAGATGCATTTAGCTTTTAATATAAATGTTGTGATATTAAAATTACATTTCATTTGTGATAAATAGCAAATGTTTAGTGTAGATCAATTGTGTCCTGGTTTGTAAATGAATTGTTCTTGTTATTTGTCAGATTGTTTCTTTTGAGGGACAGCCAGAGCAACCCTAAGGCTTTTGTGCTGACACTGTGCCACCACCAGAAAATCAAACACTTTCAAATTTTGCCAGTAAGCCCCTTGTCCCGCTTTCTTTAAACATCATCACAGTGTTTGAAAGCTTTCTGTAGATTTTAGATACGTTTGATGGTCTGATTACTCAGTTGTTCTTTCGTCATTTGTTTCTCCAGTGCGAAGAGGACGGTCAGATGTTCTTTAGCCTTGATGATGGCACCACCAAATTCACAGACCTGATCCAACTTGTGGAGTTTTACCAGCTCAACAAAGGAGTCTTGCCTTGCAAACTCAAGCACCCCTGCACCATTGTGGCCTTATGACTCCCCAAACTGGACTTTGCCTAGAGACAAGCCCTCTGCTCTCTGAGAAACCAACATTATTTCAGTGGTTTAGTGCCGTGCAGAGCCGCGTAGAGAATGGTTGTCCTCAGACGAGTACACTGCAAGTGTTCCTCTGTGCTTTAGAGAAGACCACAAGTGCAAACAGGACCATGATGAAGCTCACTTCCTGGTTGCCAACAAGCCTTCATCTGCTGATAGACATGGTTCTCTGCAGGGTTTCTCCATCATACAGTAAATCAGGAGGTCCTGTTTAGATGTGCACTTGTTCAAAGATCCTGTTTGAGCTAATCAGGAGGGCCATTGTTTTTGGAAGATCTCCAGAACCTGTAGATGATTCAAGATGGGTTGCTTACATCTAGTTTGCAAGTTTCATTTTGTCTTTGCGTTCAGCGACAGGGAACAGCTTTGCTAAAATGATGTAGTTTGAAATCCAAGCTGCATTTGCTCCCCCTCTCTTTGTAAACACTATTAATTTCTCAGAGCTGGAATGATGTCTGTACATGGTCTTCTGCAGCAGGCACAGTGCTGCGAGAGAGAGCTTGGACATGGTCAGTAAAATCACGTTCTGCCCTTCCCTGACCTCATCTGCGTCAGAAGAGTCACCTCTTACAGCACCGTTTTCAGCCAGTTCTGTTTTTCTAAACCAACAGGTCCCCTTCGTACTTCTTTTTTTTTTCTCTTTTTGATTCCTTGTCAGTGCTGAGGTGGATTGCCTCAACTATTACCCCAAACTTTCCATCATTCCTCTTTTAAAGCACCTTCTGTCATCTGTATGAGGAACTGCTGTCTGCAGAGGCAGTGTTGGTTACTCCATTGACATCAGCACAACAGCCACCACCATTTGGAAGGGCATCCTGATGGCAAAGTGGAGCTTAGTGGAAGAATAACCACTAGGTTACACCCCACCCTCCAAAAGGCTAATTGCAGGGAGCTCTGTTGCACGTGACGGGAACTGTCTGTAAGGGGCGAGAGATGGGAAACCACCAGAGAGATGGTTTATCACCAGTCCGTTCGACTTACAGTTTCTCTTTCCTTGTCTTGACAGGTTGTCAATAGGACAGTGCACTGTGAAGCCTGGCTGCGGAACCTTCCGGCATGGTGGGGGTTCTGTTTTCTATTCTGCCTTGATCTCAATGGTAGCATTAAACCCAGTGTTTAATTGTAACACAACTTTACAGAAGAGCCATCTTTTTAGCATTCGCCTATAATGTATTAAGCTAGATAGAGAAGGCCTAGCCACCGTGTCTACAAGCTCACCCGAGTGACCATTGTTTCACAGATAAAATGCAAATGATGCAATCGTTTTTAAGTATTGTTTCCATGAATCTATTTATTTATCTGGATTTGAAAGATTACTTGAAATTTAGTGAATTTCTCAGCGCTGATCAATACTGTTCTTCCACAGTTTCACAACCTTATTGAGCCTCGTTTTTCTTTCTCTTCACTTCCGTTTTTTAAAACACCATCTTCGTCTTTGAATCATTCGTCGTCAGTTTTTAACCGTCATCTACTGTAGTGTTGTTTTAACCCCTCGTCTGATTTATCATCGATTTCCCAAACATTCGCGTAAAGAGCAGTTTTGGCTTAAAGATAAATGCCACCACCCTTTCTTTTACTCAGCGACGTTATTCTGTTCTTCATGAAAAGAACAGCTTGACTATTCCCGCATTTCTTTATTTGGTTAATTTGCTCGTTTTCATTATTGGACTCCTTGCCGAAAGCAGGAAGCATGGCTCCTTTTCTGTGCTATGGATTATGAATGGTCAACACCACACCCATGGCCACTTTCTTTGGGCAAAAGAGAAGAAACAAAGACAGGCCTTTTCAATGTGAATCCCCCTAATAGCACTTTGGTTAACGAACACACATGAAATCCAACTACCATAACTGCACTAAACACTGAACTGAAGAAAACACCTGGTCTGGAGGGGAGTTGCTATTAGAACACAGAGCCACTAGCCAGTTGTTTCAACACAGTTTTTTTGTTCTTGTACAACTGTACAGTGATGGTATGCCAAGGAGTTAACTGGCATTGAAGCAATTATATTTCTTAAGAGTTGGAGTGGAAATCAGACACAAAGCGAATCCAGACACAGATCCAAGTCATGGTTCTGCCGATAAGACTTTATGTGCCTGAAGTCTGACACACTCCCCATCATTGTAGAGGAGCACGTCCAGATCACAATTATAATGTAGAAAAAAAGATATATCTGCAGGCTCCCAGACCAGTTCGGTTCAATAACAGTTGCAAATAATTATGTTGGACATCTATATACGTTTATTTCACCAATGACTCGTTCCAATTCCTTACACTTTTCTGAGCATTTCTGTAATCGAAGTGTGCCATAGCTGTTGTCGTTCCCACTACATTCATTAAAGTGTTCTTTGTTCAGAGTTAAAATAGTCATATTAGTCTCAGATTGAGCTGAAGTCTATCCTTTGCTTTATCATGTAATGTACAATTCAATAGCAAACACATATGGCTATATACAACCATAAAAGGTTTATAGATGTGACACTGTATTTTAGGTTTCCGATCACTACGTTCTACGTTTATTTCCTTATTTTTTTTTTCCACGATGGCATACAAAATGAAGAAACTTGACTATGTGCTTTTTTTTATTTGCTAAAATGTAAATATTGTGTTTATTTTGTGTTTCTTGTCATGTTAAATGACCTTAAAGAATGCTTATGTTTAAATTAAGCTGGTAAAAAACTGGAGTCTGAGGAGAACGTCTTGTGGTCAGAGGTCACTATTAAGCTAAATCTTTTTTTTTTGTTGTTTTTTTTTTTTAAAGTCACTGAATTCACTTACGATGAAAATGCTAACGAACTTAGCCCTTGTGGGATCCTCGTGATAGTGTTTTCTTGTTTTCACAGTTCAGAAGCTACACTTTAAAGTCTTTTGCATACTGTTCTGTTGTTCAGATGAGCTGGTAACATGAATCATTTACGACGTGTGAACTGTTTTGAGAGTTATATCAGTGATTGAAATAAATGTCAGTTTTTATATTTAAGAGAAATGAATGTAACTGGGTTGCTCAGGGTTGATTATGGAGCCTGATGAGGCCCGGTCCACCTGGACTGGCACCGTTCTACAACTTTCTATCTCCTTTCGCTTTTCCTTCAACAGCTCACGGTGTTCTTTTCACTGAGCTTTAGTGTACACCAAACTCTTCCGTATTTTGTTTTATATGGAAAGTGATTCTGTTGACACTAAAATAGTGGTAAGCCGAAAAGTTGTGTCGTTTTTTTTCAGTCCCTTCAATTTCTCAGAGCCTAAAATCCAGCAGGTGCCTCAGAACACCCGCACCCCAACCCCCAAAACAAACTTTTGTAGACTTTTGTATGTATCAGACTTAAGATCTAGTGATTTGCCTTTGTGTCATTTAGAACACGATAACATGGAAAACAGTAGAGTTGCTCCTACATCATCAGTCTTAAGGTCATAGCACACTGACCCAGTGGTGAGACGCCATTCTAACACTGGCACTAGGCTTTACTGACAAGAGGAACCGAGTGAGAACATTCTGGAACAGATTAGAGGAGAGCATTTTAGACCAGTGAGAATGGGGAGTGTTCTAGAACAGTGTTAATAGGGGAGAGCATTCTAGAACAGTGTGAAAATGGGAGAGCATTCTATGAGCAAGACCCTTAACCCCAAGTTGCTCCAGGGAGAGACTGCCCCCTGTAGTTAGGGAATGGAAGTCGCTTTGGA
>JBBPDB010000007.1:22143134-22164051 GCA_037974465.1 Brachypetersius altus | reverse complement strand
AGCGGTCTTGGGGATCGAACCCGGACTTTCTGGTCACGGGGCGGATGCCTTAACCACTAGGCCATCCAACTGCCCCATATATAGGACAATTTAAGGATTTTTTTTCAATTTGGTATTACAGAAGCAAATCCTAACTGGATCTAGAAATCCTATCTTATCTCGAGTTAGGAATCCTAAATAAGATCTAACATCGATGATCCACTTTTATGTCTGTGTTACCTAGCAACTAACGCAACATGTCATCTAGCGAAGTAACTGTTGCCTGCTGCCACTGTAGCTTTACGAGACTCCAATCTTCATTACTGTCTTCAAAATGTGGATATTAAACAACGTCGTGCTCTGAACTTTAAGTCAGACGAACTGGCCAATGTGAACAAAAGTATTGGCACAGAGCTGTCATAGAAAACTATGTTGACAAAAGAATAGGGACGCTTTGAAAATAACCTTTAGCGAAAAAACGAAGCGCAGTTAAATGACGACGAAGACAGGAAAAACGAAGACAGGAAAATTGACGGTTGTTCTGTAATGGCTTTTTTTCCTAAATAAGATCCTAATTTGCCGTTACCATGGTTACTACACGGTCAAGTTAGGACGTTTCTGTAATACGGCCCCTGAACTGCAACAAATCTTACAGTTCATCACTCCTATCACTGCATTACTTACATACAATTTGTCAACCCCTGTGCCACGCCCCCCTGGAGGAGATGACACTCTGATTCACTGGACTTCTAAAGTCACAGTCACATGGAAAGCAGCTGTGAGTAATTAGGACTGCCTATTTCAGTTGTACTGAGTCCACAGGCCGTTACAATACTCTCTTGTGTGCACATCAAGTGTCTAAGTGTTGCTTCTTGTATTCTGTGTTGTTTTTTGGCCTATTCTTAACTATGATTCTTGTCTCAGCCTTTGATGTGCATATATACCTGTCTTGGACTGTTTTCGGCTACGTGTGTTTGGCTATGACTGGTTCTTGGAACTGTTATTGAATTGTCTCCTTTTTAAGTGCGCCCATCTCCAACAACCCTCTCTCTTCACACAATTGTAAAGAAAAAAGGTCAGGCACAACTGGTCAAATGACATGTCTGGCTGATTTTCTAAGTGAAAATAAGTACATACTCTCTGGAGAGAACACACTTCTGCTTATTTTTAATAAACAACTTATTAAAAAACTTAGACTGAGGGTGTTCAGACGTTTGCATACACCCATATCAAATATAAATAATAGTTACTGAATAGTTATGGGTTAACACGTCCTACGTTTAATAACTGAAAAGTAAGAATAGACTTCAAAGAGATTACATGATCAGATCATTAATTGGTCTGCAGTCTTTGAAACGGGGCGTAGAATGCGAAAGGAAAAAAACGGAACGGATATTTCAGGATATGCTTAGGTGACGCAAAATATGTGATACATAAATCACCTTACATAAATCAGGCTTGTGTTTCAGTAAGGCTCAGATGTAAGCAAAACCTAGTGTAAGTGCCTAGTGTAAGCAAAACTCCAGGCCAGCAGCTCTATCTGCGGCAAATCAAGCAGCCCAGGCAACTAACAACATTTCCTAATGACCTCCTCATAGTCCCACTAGCATGGAAACCCACCGCTGTGGCTGGACATACCTTGTTCCAGGCGAAACAGAGTCCTGTCCAGTCTCTCCATGTCATTCAGATGGAGTACCCTGGTCTGTGTGCTGCGGAACATACTGGCTTTCTTTTTTTAGGCTGCCCTTTACGCGCGGGAAAATGTTGCCTCTGGACCCCAGGACTTACCACCTTGAACAGAAGGACCGGCCACATGACACACAAACAATCCACAATGTGCAAGCATGATCGTTGTCAGTATAGAGATCCGTGCACAGGTTCACTGAACCTGATTGCTCCAGCCCTGGCCCTCAATTATGCACTTCAACAGGCATCACTAAAGTGAAGCCAACAGAACAGGACTCAGGTTAGAAACAGATACAACAGCAGTCTGTCACTGAAGGAACAATAACATGCAGTTCTATAATGTAATGCAGCTTTAATATTCATGGAGCATACATGTATGAGCTGTTCATGCAGAAGAAAAAACTAAGAGCTGTCCTGCAAAGCTAGCATGCATTTTTTTCCCCACAAAGCTGAGTTTACCTCATCCATCAAGACTGAAATCCTGTTAAAAAGTCACCTACTTGCAATATCCAGCCCACTCTCATCACCAGAGACTCGCAGTTTTCTCAGCGGGGCAGCCTTCTCCCGCCACTAATAAGGTCTGGCATCTAGGGTGACATGCTTTGCTTGACCCTAAATTTAGCAGGCCACCTTTCAGGTCGTAAACAGTGGGTTTACCCTAATAATTTATGCAGTTTGCGTGCATGGGAAGCTTTGGCTATATGGAGCGTGTAAGTCACGGCATTTCATATAGGTTGCCTTCCACATAGGGCATTTCGGAGGGAACGTGCTCATGGTAGTGGTTTTAGAGTGACAGACATCATAAAACACTGTCAGAACCAAACAACATGCAGGAGTATATCATCTTTACAATATCCTGAGGCTCATTCAGTATGTACTCAGCATGTGAACAATCAGTTCTTAAAGGATCTGAGGCCTAGATGACTGAGTCAGAATATCTCCACAGTGTGTTCCAGGTATGCAGTGTTAGGTACCATCAAAAAGTGGTCTGAGTGCCCATGCTGACCCCTGTACACCAATAAAGGACCTGCACAAGAGCAACAGAATGGGATCACGGAGAAATGAAAGAACCTTGCCTGGTCTGTTTTATCATATTGATGATCCAGTGTATGTGTGTCACTTACCCGGGGAAGAGATGGCACCAAGATGCACTTTGGGATAAAAGTGAGTTGGTCCTACGTTCATGTGGAAGTTACTTTGACAAACATTGTGGCACACCAAGTACATCTCTTCATGGCAATGGCCTTTCAGCAGAATACTCCCTCACACACAGCACAAATTGTTCAGGAATGGTTTGAGGCACATAACAAGGAATTCTCCTTATATAGATCTGATCGAACAAGAGTAGGCTCGCATATAGCGAGAAACTGCATTGTATTTTTGGTAAAAAAAAAAAAAAAAGCACCTAAAATTGCCCATTTTTATAGTGTAAACCCTAAATATGCCCCCAAATATGCTCCCAGAACACTTTAATTTTGTGCATTACCTTTAAAGAAAATGTAAAGGTAAATAAATAATCAGAAAAATTTTATGGCTTTAAAAACCATTAGCATTAACTGTTAGCATTAGTACTGTGCAGCGAGCGAAAACAAACACTCGTATACAAAAAAAAAGTCGAAATAGCTCTCAACCAACATGTTTAGACAGGGCACAGCTTACCAATACTAAATAAACTGAGATAACTGTTGAAAAATGGGGGAGGGGGGTTATAACACTGAAATATAAGGACAAGACATGGAGCGGTCATGCTACATGCTGCAGCAGGCTTCTTCTTCTTTTTATGGTGGTCAACAGCTTTTCAGTGCATTACCGCTGGACTGGTGGCAGTTCGGTTTTCAGAAAATTCTGCATATGTTGGTTCACGTAAAACTAAAGGGCTACTGTACAGCCATTTCCAGTGCTGGTGCTGGAGCACCTCTGTGCTGAAGATTTTGTTCTATTTCTTGCTCAGAATGACACTAAAGCGAAGATTAATAAACCAGATTAATGCAGAGGAACATTTGTAAAGAGTGTGGCATAGGCAGTATTACATCAGAATGGAATGCACTAATCCACACCTTTCCTATCTCCCACTTCAGCAGAGCAGAGCTCCAAAGCAGACGTTCACAATCAGAACGGATCTACCATAAAAATACTGCACGTAAAATGTGCTCAAACTTTAGTTACACATGACATTTGTCAGAATTATATTAGACATTTTAAAAAAAGCAAGCACAGGCAGAGATGGATTCATTTTGGCCTGGAGTGAGTGCACTTACAGCTGAAGGTCAGCAGGGCGATAGTTGTGAAGTGTGATCAAATTGACTCAGTGCTGCCCCCTAAGGTATTCATGTGGGAAGTGCAATTTTTACAACCCACCATTCATTACAATTCAAATACATTTGTTTTATCATATACGTTTCTCTATAGAGTTCTCTTCAGTCTATACACTTCAGCTGCTCACATCCCTCTTTTCCCATCCCTCTATCCATCCATTTTCATACTGATCACACTCTTTTCTCTCTGTTCCTCTAAAACCCCAAATATCCAGAGCTTTTCAAGACCCAGTTACCAAACCCCTGAGCTGTTTATTAGTTCCTGATGCAGGATGTTATTCTCAAATCCTGGGAGAGGAGGCGGCTCAGGCCTTCGCTAAGCCACACTTTCTTCCACAGGAAATGCTGAATAAGAAGATTGGCCATTCATTTGGTTCTCCTACCTCAGCAGTTCCCGGTCTTGGTCAGTGAACACCCTTTGCTCAGCACATTTTTGTAGTTTCTTGAGCTTAACATATCTGGACCAACCCAGGAGAAGAGCCAAAGACTGAAACGTTCCTGGCCAAGTTTGAGAACATCTTGGACTATAAAAAGGACATTTTATATTATTCATGAGTAGATATACATTTTCCTGTACACATGTAAGTATCTTTAGGCCTATGAAGTAATAACCATGTAAAATCAGAAAAATAAACAGATTATGGTTAGGGAGTCTCAGTAAAGGAAAGATCACATAATCTGTTGAAGAGTAGCCTGATTCTGCAGACTTTGTAGACAAACCATAAATATTTCCATTGGCTATCATTTGGCAAGAATATATGTGTGAAACCCCTTCATTATGGGGTCCACACACCTGGCTACAAAATAAGCTGCATTGTTTATGTTGTTGAATACAGTTTTGTGGTCAGATGTGTTGGCCGCATAATGGAGTTTCATACACATATTCTTGCCAAAAATCCATGATGGTTGAATTCTACATAAAGAGAAGAAAGAAAAGAGACATTTTACATAAATGATGTAACCGCATCAGTTACATCGGTCATGCCTTTTGGTAGACCAACAAATGAACCTCAAATGTTTAATTTTTGTGAATAATGAATACCAACGATGTCAATATTTTTGTCACATTAAAAATTGTGTTGGTTTTATATAGATGTTAGCAAGGTTTTTAAAAAAAAACACTGCATTAGAGAGCATGTGAAAATGCACCGGAATACAAGAATCAGTAGCCAGAAGAAAATATTAGAAATATTCTAGTTTCCTCCTAAACTATGTTTGCAGACAAAAGTCCAGTATTGCTTTTCAAAATGTCTTATTTACAAAAAACTGTCTCAAACTGCTTTGACTGTCTGGAGTGAATTAAAAAAAGAAATAACAAATAAATACAAACACCAGAGCAGAATGTGGTTTTCTGACGAATCAGGGCAGTTGTTGGCTTAGTGGTTAGGGATTTGGCCCTGTGATCAGCAAATCATGGGTTCAAATCCCAGGACTGTCAGTGTCACCACTGAGGTACTCTTGAGCAAGACACTGTCCCCACACACAGCGCCCCGGGCACTGAGTTCCTGGCCGCTGCTTCACTGGGTGACTGAGTTAAATACAGAGAATAATTTCACATTGTTCACACTGTGCTGTGTTCACATATGACAAAAATGGTCACTTTACACTATCTACATCCATCAAAGAGATACTGGGCCATGCTTGTAGGAGATATGTTATTTTTATTTATTTGTCTCTATTTTACTTTACCTTTGTACATTTGAAAATCTATAGGACCCCCATACAGTAAGAGATACATCTTGTGGGGCATCTTCAAAAGAACCAGAACGAGGAAAGGAAAAAAAAAACGTACAGCAGAAGACAATACTGATCTCTTAATTTATACACGTTTCTTCATTATCAGAATAAACTTCACTTTACAATTTTATCTTTCATTACAACAAGTTCAATGTTTACTCATATACTAAAATTAGTATTCTTCATGTTCTAAATGATAAGTGGAGCTCCTGCTCAGCAGTGAAATGTTTTCTTTGGACATCTGAAAGTGTAAGTAAGAATTCCAAAAGAAAAGAACTTTATACATATTTTTTTTCTTTTTTTTTTTTTAAAGGTCAGCATTTACTGTTATGAATTGACAGTAGTGTGTGATCGGTGCTACTTGCACTCTTGCCGCAGAGTTTAAAGATGAATGAGAAAAAGATGGCAGACCCGAATTTCTAAGAGGCAAGAAAAAAGTCATCTGTACACGACTTTTAAAGTGGGAAAAAAGAAAAACACCCCTCTTAAAGCTTTAAATGGACTGTTCGTCAAATCCTGAAGCACAGGACTGGACCATTTTACTTCATCAAGGAGGGGGACAGGTTGCACTGTAGCGTGAAAAAGAACGAGAGAAAGGTGATGGAAGTCAGTGTGATCAGAGCCACAGCACCTCAATGGAGTTTCGGGCAACATCATCAGGCCTCTCGTGATAACCTAGTATCAGCTCTGCCTGTCCGTCTAATTACATTCACTCTGGTACAATGATATGAAAGGCAAAAAACTGATCATAGATCAGGCCTCTCAGTCGCTGGCCACACACATGCCCAAAACTCCAAGCCTGCTCCACCTCTGCCAGCGAGATTGACACGTACACACACACATGCACAAGAACAGCATGAGAGAGGGTGGAAGACGAAATGAAAGTAAATCTTTCCCTATAAAAATACCTACTGTGAGAAACTGTGAGAGATAGAATGGAAAACAGATCATTATTTACATTCCAAGAGAGGGAAGCATGTGTGCGCACGTTTTTAGTAGTCAGGTTGAGCTTCGCTCCATTCTCTAACAGAGGCTGTAGAGAGAGAAAGACAGTCCTTCAAAGTTATCTCTCTCTCTCTCTCTCTCCATCAGTTTCTTATTCCATTAAAGATTAATAACAGCAAATGGCTCTTCTCGTTTCAGCAGAATGTCACAAAGTGTCCATGCAACTGTTTAAAGTTCCTTCATAATTGCTTGTCAGAGTGCAATTGTTTCCTTCAGTCTCTGAAGTTTTTAGCTTGTCTTATAAGATATACATATATCCACCCTTTCTCATTTTTTTAATTCAAACTAAAGCAATGAGATTTTTTCTGTACAGGATATGATACAGTCTCTCACTTGGATCCAGATCACAAGAGACAGTCCACCGCATCCGGCTTCTCTCACTCAGCAGGAAAAGTGTGCATGGGCTCAGAACTGCACTTCCAACGGAGCATCACCACCTCCCTGTCAGCATATGTCAACCGCTCTCTCACTGGTGAGACGAGCAGCTGTTTTCTCAGGCAGAGGTCGTAGGCTGCTCGTGGAGCACGGTCTGTTTCAAGCCCTAGCGTTCTGCTTCATTGTAATAAATAAATGAGATGAAACAAAACGTAAATCTACTAAACATGAATACATGACATTCTTTAAGCTGCTTGTCAACAACGTCAGCAAACAACAGTGGTCATTAAGTGATGACATCAACAACATGTGAAGATGCAAACAGATAGAGAGACACGCGCACACACACGCACACACTCACACTGAAACACAGTCATGCACCCTCAGGCCACGCAGTGTCCCTCACATGGGTGTACTCACAGAGCTATATTGGGGTTCAACTCAGCATAAAACTGATACAGCAAATTATCAACTATATATACATACACACATACATACACCCACATTTGTGTATGTGTATATATATATGTGTATGTGTGTAATTATACACTCAGTAACATGAGTATGTGTTATGAATGCGTGTGCACAGCCTACAACTTTAGACGAGGACTTGTCACACATGTACACACTCAATCCCATTCGGACACGCGCACAGAGGGATTGGGCCCCTCAATCCCACAACACAGGGAAGTCACAGGAACCAACAGTCATGCAAATCATGTGTGTGTACACAACCATGAACACGTACACACACAAACATAACTCTTCCTCCACAGCACAACATTTGATCCCTTGGAGCCTCATTAATGGTGCCAAAACAAAAGCAATGAATGTTGTGTAATAGCACAGAGCAGAAAAGCAGCTATGAAGCAGAAACAGAAATCCACTTTGCTGATAAGGTGAGTGTTGGGTCCAGCTTGACTGCTAGATCCAGTTCAGCGTCCACCCAGTACAGCCTGTCCCGGGGTGGCTGTTGCCGTGGTGATTACTTGACCTCTAGAATAGAAGGGTTGGACTCCATGATGGCCACAATGATGCGGTCGATGTAATCCTGCAGGCGATAGTTAATTTCCTCCTGCTTCTGGATGGCCTCCATTAGCTGCCACACACACACACACACACACACACACACACACACACACACACACACACACTGTAAGTAACTGGTATATGTGAAAGATATGTTTCTACCTTCATGTAGAAATCACTGACTTCTGTGGATAAATGTACTGTATTTTAAAGGTCCCTTGACATGAAAATTGTACTTTACTTGGTGCTTAGATGTAAAAATGAGCACAAATGTATTTTTTTAGTTTCTTCATGCGAGCCTCTGAAGAACCAGCGGGTTAAATTTATTTTCTCTGGAAATGCGCCGACACAATACAGAGCTGGTTTTGCTGAACGACTGAAAATTAAGTCTGGATCAGTTCCAACACTCCGTGGCTCACCTACAAACCTCGGACAAGTAAATCAACGTAACATTATATAATTTTGCTGCTGTATGGTTACCTAACTTTTTACCCTTAGAATGTGGCTGTAATATTAGCTCTGCAGCTAACGGCTAACAGCCCAGTTAGCAGCCTACTGTTGCAAAAATAAAGGTAGATAGCATCAGGTGTGTGTGTGAGTGGTGTGTGAATACACACATTAACTTGAGTGTTGTACTTCTTTGTAATTTGTGCATCTGTGCTGCTGTTAGTGTTATGGCGCACGTAATATCTGCCTTTCCCCTCATTGACTTAAAGCTGCAGACACAAAAAGGTGCATCCTAGGGAAATCTCATTGTGGGACTGGCTCTAAGTAACTGTAATTTGACACCAAGGCTGAATTTCAGAAAGAGACTTCAGATACAGTATTAGGGGACCACTAAGACCTCTATAAAAGAATAAAAAATCCGCATGTCATAGGACCTTTAAGGCTGAACCACAGAAATGTGTGGGTGCATGCGTTTATGGTACACACCTCTGCACGAGAGACATTGTTGATTTCAGATGCAAGTGACTCAGACAGGGATTCGGTGAAGAGGCTTTTGGCTCCCTGAATACTGAGATTAATAATCTGTCCATTCAACTCATCATTCTGTTCTTTCAGACTGCGGTTATCCTGAGAGAGAGAGAGAGAGAGAGAGAGAGAGAGAGGGAGAGAGGGAGAGAGATGAGTAAAGGGACTTCCTGATTTCTGTCTGATGCGTTTTTAAGGTGCAAGTGCATCTGTGTGTCTGCATACTTGTTTGAGTCTGCGTATCTCCTGCTCTAACTCGTTCTCTCTCATGTGTGTGTTGTACTCCTGGAGGCCGGCACCAGGTAGACGGCCACGTTTAGCCTCAGTCTCCAATTTAAAGAGTTGCAGATGCTCCAGCTGCTTCCGTAAGTCCTCGATGACCTAGAGAGTAAGAGAAAGAGAGGGAGAAAACCAGAGAGTGGGAGGAGTCAAGCTTAATTATACCTCAGACAAATCAAGCTTGAATTGTATGAATTGAATGAATACAGATCTTTTAGGTTTGACCTCCTTGTCCATACCTCCTGTGTGTTTTCCTTCTCTCTATTGTTGCTATGACGCTCATGACTTAGCTTGTCAGACATTTTCCTGCGAGATTCAGTTTCTTCATTCAACCTGTCAGTCATATCCTCCACCTCATCCTGTAACTTTCTTTTCTCCTGCAGAAAGAGAGAGAGAGAGAGAGAGAGAGAGAGAGAGAGAGAACAAAACAGGTAAATATAGGTGTATATGCTAAATAATGTATGTATTGCCTAAATAAGTAAAAAGTTAATGTGTGTGTCTGCATTTTTCTTACCTCTTCTAGTCTTTCGATGTTTGCTCTCAGGCAGGGCACACATGACCTCAGTTCACTGTTCTCTTCATCTAACTGATGCAGTCTATACAGCCGTACACACACGCACACACACACGCACATGCACACAAAACTTGTTACTATATTTGTGAGGACATTCAATTGTCTTGTGTAATACGACACAGACACCTAAACCAAACCAAAACTATAATACAGCGACCAAAAGACAAACTTTCTGCTCTTTTAAACTTTACACCAGTTGGGGGCAGCAGAGTACAACATGCCCCTGAAGCACAAGCATAGTGACATAAGTACACACACAACCCACACACACCTGGCCTGCAGGTTCTCGATCTCTAGGTCTCTTTCTCGTTGCAGTTTGTTGATCGTGTCTCTGTGTCGGCGGGCGAGTGTTTGCAGGTTATCCTCAGCTCGGAGCTCCTGCTCTTTGAGCTGCTCCTCCAGCGCATTTGCGCGGTGCACCAGCGTGAGGTTCTCCTGCCGCAGACGTGCATGCTGCTCCTCACTTGCCACCGAGTCCTTCTCCAGCTCACACACACGCCGCTCCAGCAGCAGCACCTGCAGCACACACAGAACAAAAGATCAGAAACTGTTCAGAGAGCCTGGACAAGGCCTGGACAAGGCCTGGACAACTGCTGTAAAAAAAAATCACATTATTGTTGCGTTACTCATTTCTAATCCTTGCACATAACACGAACATGTAGACATGTACACATTAGCCATACACACACAAGCACAAATCGAGTCACACACACGCACACACACAGTCTGCAAGATACTTATATAAAAGCCTTCAGTAAAGGCTTATATCCATCTGACTACCCATATCATGGAACACTTACAACAGTTTGGCGCAGAGTGTAAGCAGTATAAAATGTATCATTCATTCTTCAAACCAAATAGTCCACATATGGAGGCTAAGCTTCAAGTACGGCCTGTTCCTAATTAACTGTATACGTGATGCCACCAAAAATGAATACATTTACACATAATGTATTCAGCCTATAGCCGTTAACATGACATAACCGGTGCCATTTCAGGTTCGATTTATTACAGGATCAAACCCGACTCATCCCAGGCTGTTATCGACACACACCAACACTGTTGTGCCATCTCTGCAGATGTGTGCTTTAGATATAGAACTACAAAAACAATAAAACCTTCAAACCCATAAAAACCTGTAGGGCAGGGAAGGTTTATGGTGTATATTTATTATCAACATGCTGGGATTACCTTATCAGTGATGTCACTGTCAGCCAGGTCCAATATGTCATGGCTCAAATCACTCATGCCATCCAAACCAGATGATTGTAGCAAATGCCTGAAACACACACATCCAAACCTCAAAAGCATTTCTTTGTCAGTAGAACATGACCGGCAACAGTCTCATCAGCAAATACATTTATATTAGAATGTGGCAGAAACTTAAGAAGATGCTCACCTTGCTGCCTTCTTGCTGGACAGCCTCTTGCTGGAGCTAAGAGAGCGAGAGAGAATCGGAGGGCGAGAGAGATGAGGGAGAGTGGGACAACAGGAAAAAGACGTGAGGAAGTTAAACGGACGGAGGAAAGGGAAAGGGGTCACCCCCCATTTCTAACCTGTGAACTAGGGAAGGAAGGACCAACAAGTTTTGATTGGTCAGCTGTTCAGCAAAGCACGCAGGGCCAAATGCACTGCCATTGAACACTAATTACAAAAATATAACAGGAAATAAACCCGATGCCTCATATCCAGTAAGGATGTTATAAGGTGAAAAAAGACATCCCCTTGTGCCTGGACACTGTTTAACCTGAGTCAGCTATGATTCCTTATGAGTGAGGAGGCACCTAGGCCAGAATAAATGTCTGTTACGAGACGTGTGTTTGGGTTCTGTGTTATTCTATTCTTGTTTTCTTTCCATTTGATCTCATCTGTTTTCCGTGCAACACTTTAAAAGCGATAGCTACTCTCAGCGAAAACAAAACAATATTGCAATTTTATATTAATAAGATAAACCTTTTTAGTCCCACAAGTGGGACATTTGCTAGACATCTCATTCACAGAGAAATGGCACTGAAAGTGCAGATTCCTACATTTTAATTTCAATGCCACATTTATGTTTGTAAGTAATTTACTCGACCCACTGTCTCCTCGATTTAGTCGTGTGCCTCCTTCCAGTCAAAGAAAGGTCACCCCATCTTTTCAGACCGCTGAAGCTCAACAAGCTTGAAGCAGAAAACTAGCATCACAGAGTGACAGGGGAAGTGCCGGACCGTCCTATCCAGAGTGAGTCAAATTATGCCCTCAGCAATTAAGAGCGGAGTCATTTCTTAGACTTCAACATGTGATGTTCTGAAGGCAGGGCCAGGGTTTGTCTAACTCAGGAGACCCGTTTTATTTTAGGATTTTATTGTTTTTATTTTATTTTAGCTATTGTTCCAGTTTTAATTCTTCTTCTTATTGTTCTACTTACAGCTGATTCTGACTGAGGTCACCAGTCGTCTGTATTTCCTTCTACATTGTTGTTTTTTATACATTAAATAAATCATCAGACTCAGGCAGCGGAAATGACACTGTTGGGTCAGTAAGCTTAGCTGAAAGCTAACATCTGAGAATAATGAATTCTGATGTTTACTGCTGTCCAACCAATCAAAACTCGTATAGGTGATATAAAATGTGTAAATATTCATGATATTTGATTACAAACTACAGTTAGAGTAAAACATATCCTCAGTATGAAAAAAAGAAAAACATTGAGCAAATATCTGAGGAACATGGAAGCTGTCAACACATCTGCTACTTACCTCTTAAAAACCCAATATCATGTACGAGACACACACACTTACTGCATACTGAGCTACACAAATCTCAGCAGAATAACAATGTTGATCTAAACAGGTTTCCTACACGAAATTTAAAGAAATACTCTAACTTTTCCCATCTTTTGTTGTTTTGGTGACTGAAATATAGTGCAAAAACTACTTTTTATAGGTCCTGAAATGCCAAATAACTTTATAACAATAAGATTGTTTTAATATACTGCCAATGCAACAATTATTCTAACACAAACCATGTGGAATTCAGACCTGAATCTCTGTACTTTCACCACCCTACACTCATCAGCTTCTTACAGGAAAGCTTGAATATCTGCTTTTGGTGTTTGTGGTTTTATGCTTTTTCAAAGCCTGTTTGGAAGTAATTTTTGCACCATGTTTTACCTTTATTTGGCAGAAAAAACAATAAAAAATGAGAAACCCTGCATAAAACGCAAACATTTTAAAGAAAAGCTTTGGACTCTTTCTTTAATGTCAAACAAAAAACACCACAGCAACACACACACCAACCACAACTACACACTTAAACATGCGCAGGCAGTGAGGATAAGGTGGGTGCAGTGTGCGTGTATAGTTTCATGAGACAAATGCACACACGGAGATGACATTCATCTGGCAGAGTGTGTGTTACCTATTCATTTCTAGCAAGTGCAGGCGAGTGGACAGATCCTCAAGGCGGCTGATCTGTTTGTGACAGTGTGTGCAGAAGAACTCCAGAGACTCAGACTGCAGAAAACTCTGGAAACTAGTGGAGAAAGGATCAGAGCTGAGAGGAGAGGAGGGAAGAGAGAGGAGAGGATTAGGAGAAGGGAAAATAAGAAAAGGGAGGTAAAGAGGATAGTAAAGAGGAGAGAAGAAGAAATGAAAAATAAAGGTAGAGTGATGAGATGAGGAAAACGTGAAAGGAGAGGGACAGAAGAGAGGAGTATTCAAGAGTGAGGGACAAAACACGCACATTCAGGAGGGAGTGAAAGAGCAAGTGAGCGGGGTAGGGAAGAAGAACAGAAGAAAGGAAGAGAAATGTCATGTCAGGATCTCAAGAGGAGAAGCTGCAGCTGTCATTAGCTATGCCAGTGCTGTAGCGCACCAACATCCTTACTGCAGCGAAATACGCACACACTCCTCTCCTGAGTTAACCTTCGTTGGCTTGTTATAAATTCTAGAGATGTCAGCAAAGTGTTACATAATTCTGTGTGTGTGTGTGTGTGTGTGTGTGTGTATACGTTTATGGTGTTTGATATCCAGACTTTCTTACGCTGCTCGGTGAAACAGATGTACTGTAAGATAATGTGACTGTCTGTGAGATTTAAACAAGAAACTGAGTTTTTGTTTTTGTGAATGTCACTCCTGTATGAGCTTACTGGACATCTCATTCTAAATCTGTGGGTATTAATATGTGCTCTGCAGCAAAAACAGCCTTCATCCTTCTGGGAAAGATGTTGCAGTGTAACTGCAGGTATTTGAGATCATTCAGCCACTGATGTTGGACATGAAGGCCCGGTTCACTATCAGTGTTCCAGTTCATTTCAAGGAAGTTCAGTCGGCTCTGTGCAGGCCACTGGAGTTCCTCCACACCAAACAAGCCTTCATGTCTTCATAGTCCCTGCTTTGTGAAGTCATGTTGGAATGGGGTTTCTCGGAACTGTTGCCACAAACTTATAATAATATAATTGCAACATTTCTTTGCTGTATGCTGTAGCACTAACATTACCCTTCACTGGAACCAAGAAGAAAAAACCATGAAAAACAGCCCTAGCCCATTATTCCTCCACTGCCAATTTTTTCTTGTTGGCACTATGCATTCCAAAATATGAACCACGATCCAAAATATAACCGTCTTACATTTAAAATCACTGAGCTCTTCAGTATAACCCATGCTTGTGCGTTTAATTTTATATACCTGTTAGCAATTAATGTGACTTAACACCACATACGTTTTGGCCATCACACACTTCCTTCTGTAACTGACCTCAGATATTCCTTTATGCTGTTATTGCCCAAAAGAAGCTTTAAAACTACACAAACTAATTGTAAACCTTGATCCTTCATCTTACTGAGCAAAAGCCTTCAACAAACATACAACCAAATTCTGTAAGGTAACATGGTTACTGACACACAGACAAAAGGCCACAAAAATAAAGTAAAATCCATTTGAAGGTAAACAGGATTTCCACTTTGTCCTAACACCTCTGTCCGAGCAAAATCCTGTGCTATTGTTTCCTGGGCAAGAGCCCATTTGCCCCCTTTTGGCCAGGCTGCCCCTCTGAAGGATTTTGATATCTGGAATTAATTCCATCCGTTTACTATTGCATAATTTCTGAAGTCACATTATTTTAGTTTAAGTTATTAGTTATTTCCATACTGGACCAGAATATATGTGTGAGCTTTATCTAAGTTGTTGTCAATAAGAGTGGTAGTGATAAGACTAAGGTAGTTCTTGATAGGTTGGGAGGGCTGAATACAAAGACAGTTTGATGCCTACGTAACATGCAATCGGTCACTGTCTGTGTTATGCAAGCCAGCTCCTTATCTCACAAAAAGTGAAATTTGATATGTAGGTTTTGTCAACGGTTAATAAGCAACGGATCATTAGTTAGCAATAGTTAAGTAAGATAGCTAATTAGTTACAGAGGAGAAGCTTTAATCCCCGCCCTCTAATGAACGTCATTCTTTCTTGTTAACTTGCCAACTGCTCAATGTACATTATATGTAGCCAACTGTAGAAACACAATAGTAGAAACATGTCCTAATTTTGGTAGAGCCACTGCCCCTCCCAACATCTGTTCCAACATATCAAGTAAAATGTGAATTACACTGTGTGGAAGCTCAGCTCTAAGGTAAGCTGAATGTTTTCTAGATAACACTGAGCTGGAAGTTTGATGGATATGTCCCCAGCCCTGTGTGGCTCAATGTTACCAAGGGAGACGGACCATTTTGTAAACAGTCAATTGTGCCAGTAAACACAGACGCTCTATATCTGAACAGTATTATAAATACACCATGACAATGTCTATGTAACCACCCTGAGCGCACACAGTTTTAGAGACCTATTTTTGGTCATGGGATTATAGTACATTAGATTAGCATCTTTATACGTATCAGAGTCTATTTTAACGTATGGGATATATAACATGCTGGCACACCCTCGGTCTGTACATCGTAGAATGTAGTCTCGGGATCTATGCGTTTTTGGATGAAACATTATCATTTCCATATGTAGGTTAACTGTTTCTGTCCCTGTGTGTGTGCTTGTATGTATGTGTGTGTGTATACCTGGGTGACAATAGCATTGGTGGGCGATGCATTGGGCTCCCCGGGTGTAGGTGTGGCTCTGGGTCACCCTCCCCCTCAGGGGCCGCCCTCCCCTCCTCCTGATTGGCCAGCATCAGGTCGGAGGTGGAGTTACTCTCCCCAAAGTCTTCAAAGTGCTCCTCCTCTCCACCAATAACGGCCACAAGGGCATGGCCATGCAAATCAGAGCCAAGGGAGAATCTGCCACAGAAAAAGCAGAAAACGCATTTGAATCAAATAAACAAAAAGAATGAAACTGATTTTTCATGAATGAGTTTACAAAAGTTTACAAAAATTAGAACTATAGCACTAAAAGAACTTTAAGAAACTTTAAGAAAAGAATGTTTACAGCAAAACTATCTCAAAGTAAAGGAGGAAGCTATTCTCATAGTTTAGATTGGATGTGTGGCTTATGGCTCACATCCAATCTCATGAGTGATATAAAACTGTCTGTACACTCTAACCATTTACAACATGAAGGTCTGAAGTTCACAAGTTACCCAACCCATTTTGCAAACACCTGCGTAGAATTAAATTTTACATAGAGCATGTTAAATATCGTCAGTGTATAGCCTAAAGCATCATAAAACACCTGTAATTCAATTCAATCTTTGTCTGTAAGAAAAATCTTTGCTGTGTTCTCATCTCAAAAGTTTTTCAGTGACCTCTGATGAGTTTTAGGTAAATCACAGTTTTAGATTACTAAACACTCGAATAAAAGGGAAAAAAAGATTTTGAATTTTGAGCAACTGGAGAATTAGCTTACTTACAAGCTGAGGATTAATGGATTAAGTCCATAGATCCCACACCTAACACCTAATCTAACATCAAATCTGATGTAGAACTACAAATGCACAGAGCAAGAGCAAAGTAAGAGCAAAATAGTGAGAGAGTGGGAAAAGGAATATTAATTTGCAAATATCTTTTAGTATTCAGTTAAAACTGTCATTGTTCTCCAAATAGAGGTGTTTGTGTATATACCAATAGTATTCTGTTATTATTTTATTTTCATCTAATTTTTGCACATTCGTTTTAAATTTTCCAAAAACCCATGTGTTGGTGAGGGACGGGCTCGGGTATTTATGGGGAAGTGTGTCTGTTGTATTTGTAATCCAAAGTCTGCTTCTCTTTCAATACAACTTAAAGCACAGTGTGAACAGCATGAAATTCAACCTCTGCATTTAACCCATTCACCAAGTGAAGCAGGGGCAGCAGGAAACACAGCACCCGGGGAGTCTTGGGAATCGAACCCGGACTTTCTGATCGCAGGGCGAATGCCTTAACCACTGGGCCACCAGCTGCCCGAATGCAATAAACATTGCATTGCAAATAAATGATTGCTGTTTGAGTTCAGTCTTGTTTAGATACTTCTTTTTGAACTGGGTATTTTGCCAAATACACATATGCAACTGCGTAATTATATGTGAAGGACAGAAAGAGATATGTCTGGTGGAAATGTACAGTTTGTCTTTTGGATGATAATCTCCTAATTCACTTTAATCTCTTGGCAACAATATGTCAGTAGTTGTTGAGCCAATATCACAGACACAGGACATCCTCCCACACTCGCAGTGGCACATGCACACGTTACCCATGTTACAAACTTAAGCCGTGACCTAAAACACACGCGCAAACACATACATGGCCCAAGAAGTGGGCCGTCTGAGCACACTGGCACGGTCTCCATGGTAATCTGATTCAAAATAGGGCACAGCATGTCCATGTGTGGCAGGTCAGTGAAAGATTCAGTTTACAGCTCATGTACTAAAGATGCTGCAGCACTGAGCAGAACACACCATTGTTATGCAGATGTACAAGCACAAAATGCATCAAAAAGACAAATCTGTAGGGGATTTATTTCCCATTTTTAGTAAAAAAAAAGAAAAGAAGAGAACTTCGACATTTCATTCATTTCATGAGACCATTCTTTAGCATCAGGTTTGTCTACTTTTGTCACATTTAGGTATTTCTGCAAAGACATAAAATAACAAAGTCTTTCCATGATCTATTGTTAAATGATGCACACACAAGTGATACTGATCAAAACTGAACTTCCACGAATTGCGGAAGCTGTGAAGTGTATTAGCAAAAATCCCATGCAAGCTAATAAGAAACTGCAGAAATCTAAATACAGAAATCATTCTCAAAATAAGAATGGCAACATAACGAGTCTCGAATGAGTTCCAGTTCAAAACAGTACAACTGCACAAAACAATTAAAAGAGGATACTCACTTAAACATCAAAACTGGAGTATCGTGTTAAACTAGTAAAGCACTCAAAATGTATCTATTTTGAGTTTTGTTTATCCTTAAGTTGGACGGATTCTCGTCAGTGTTCTGTAAAGCTTGTTCAACCATAGAACTATCACTTCTTTCAAAAAATGCACATTTGAGAGACAAACATGTCAAGGTATGCTGTAATGCCTGCAGAATTACAAGCATCTGTGGTCTCTCAGAGCAACAGCTGCAAATTCAGGGGAAATCTGTTGCACTGGTGGAAGGTTAACCAGGCTTTGTTTTTATACAAACAATACAAAGCTTAAATGTTCATATTCTGTTTAGAGAGCTTTAGGCAATGTAAAGGCTTACATGAACCAACTGAGCTTTAGCTAACTAAAAAGTAATAATCAAAATATGCAGGCCTGGTTTGTATTAAACACCAATGAATGTACATGTCAGGCATTCTGCAGAAGTCCATTAAGACTTCAGGCAAGGCTTTTCTTGATAAACACACCGCCAACGGCTACATTAACAGAACAGATCACATTAACATGCGGTTTCAGAGCTTAGCCTGTGATTAGCCTGGTGTGAGTGGACTATTTTTAATATTATAGGCTGGAACTAGTAACCTTAGCCATTGATCTACTTCAACATAACGGACAGCAGGTCTGTTCCTGAAGTGTTCCTGAAACAGGACAAATGTGTGGAGACCAGCACAACACTGACAAAGGCCAAACTGAAATGGCGAGTCAGAGTATCTCCAAAACAGCAGGTCTTGTGGGGTGTCCCTGGTATGCAGTGGTTAGAACCTACCAAAAATGGTCCAAGGAAGGACAACCGAAGGTTCTGGTATCAATATGTGAGATTGTGGGGTGTGCTGGGCAAAACTAGTACAGTCAATGGAAGCATGTGGTATAATGTTATAGTGTGTGTGTGTGTGTGTGTGTGTGTGTGTGTGTGTGTGTGTGTGTGTGTGTATGTGTATATGTGTGTGTGTGTGTGTATGTATATATATATATATATATATATATATATATGCATAAATATACAACAGAAAAAGGAATGCTGACCATTTTTTGTCAACAGCTTCAGTGGGATAAAATGCGAGTTAAACTTTGCAGGAGAACAATTTTAACCAGTCAACATAATCAACAAATCAGACACAACAAACACCCAAATGATGTCTGTATGACAGCAAAACAGGCGTTAAGACAAACCATTCAGCATTTAAGCCGTAGAAAATGTTACTATGCTAATAACCATAGCTCAGAAAACAGGCCTGGTCCTTAATTTATGGCAATTGATCTATATTTAAAGTGCAGTCACAATATTGGTCAGAAAAATCTACCAAACCTACTTGTTTCACATCTAAAATGAGACTAGTTTAAATGTGTCATATTTATTTAATCACTTCTCAAGTACTGCAGTATCCAACACCTTCATCAAGTGCCACATTTTATACCCACATCCTACAGCCCTTCATGATGTGATATTAGCAGCAAGCAGAGCAACAAACTTAAGGAAAAAATCCTTGCTTTTGAAAATGCGACACCAACATGATTGAGAGAAGAAAACTAGTGAAATATAATTTATATTTGTAAAATTACTTCTTTCTACTTAACTAACAGGATAGGGTTATCTAATGAAAAAAGTATTTGGTAGGAAGACTTTTCGGGAGAAAACAGCAACACAGAAACTGACTTAGCGCTTACTTACCCCTTACCCACTCCAACACTGCGATTGGTCGCACACAGCGCGGGAGACGACAGCGATCGCATCTTCAAGCGCCGCTGTCTCCTAAGCTTGGAAGCGCTTAATAACCGGGAGCCCAGGGTGTCAACGTTTGGTCAACTTCCACGCAAAGCCAAACCAACATCCAGAAAGTCAGAAATGCAGAGGAGAAACTTAACTACACTAAACGAACACGCTTCATCAACTCTGCCGCTTCCCAACTTCTCAACTGCGAACTGTGTTTCGAACCAGTCATCCAAGGCCACGATCAGAACTCCATTAGTTCTTACTGTTGCAAATATCAGAATTCAGAAATAAAGAAACACTCCAGACTAACGGTCTCTTCATTCTATGTTAACTTAAGGCTGTGTGTGTGTGTGTGTGTGTGTCGGTTGCTGAGTGGCTGTGGGTTAATCAGATTTGGAGATCAGCGGGGGTTACTGGGTGTGCATATGTCTGATTGAGGGCCAGTTGGGAATGTAGGAAGGTAAATCTTTTCAGTATTTAATCCTTAGCAACAGCATGAGTGTGATGTTATATGTGTGTGTGTATGTGTTACAGTGTTACAACCTAACCCAGAACACGTTCCAGGCACATGTAGAGACCAGGAGTCTGTGTCACGGAGCACATTCATGTTCATACTTCGCATGGTTGGTTCAGTTAAAACGAATCCAGGAGCTATTGCTCTGTTAGTGTGGTAAATTACTTGCGCTTTAAAACCAACATTATTTTAAACATATGTAAATAGAGAATAGAGCCCGACCGATAAAGGATTTTGAAGGCCGATACCGATACAAAGTTTTGTTGGTTTTAAAATCTGATATTACGATATATCGGCCGATGTATATATAATTTGATTTATTTATTTATTTTTAAATTTCAGAAACGCGCAACAAAACATTACCAGATTTCCCTAACATTAGTTATTGAACACACTTCACCGATGATCTCAC
>JBBPDB010000007.1:22127707-22138402 GCA_037974465.1 Brachypetersius altus | reverse complement strand
AATGGGTTAAATGCAGAGGTTGAATTTCGTGCTGTTCACACTGTGTGCAGTGGTGTGTTCACGTATGACAAATGGTCGCTTTCACTTCACTTGCTCAGGAACCCTGTGAAGGCATGCTAAAGGTACTCGAACTCATGACCTCTTGGTCTAGGCCACGCCCACCCTGTTTTGGAAACTCCGGATTTTCATTTACTTTGATATTTTCACTTATTTTTATTGTCTGATTCCTCATTATACATGTTCAATTAACAATAGACAATAAAAGTATTTTTGGGCACAATATTTTACAGTGAAATGGTATCATATGATGTTTACATTAAATATGACATTTACATTAAATTTAACAAGGTTAGTAAGTTGTCTTTAATACATTTCCTGATAAAAGATTGTCCTTAAAAAAACCCCAGCAAACCTTACTTTGATTCTTTTGTTCTTCCTTCACTTAAAAGGAAAAAACAACATAAAGCGCCTAGGAAATGATGCTCATTCCAATCAGGTTCTGGGTACCATGAGTTAAGTGGCCAAAACAGAATGAAACAGCTAAAACTGGAACTCTGCTTTGATTATGCCATGGACACAAAATCTATGTATCTATCAAATATACGTCAGCAAAACTTTACACCAGGGTAAAGACAACAGTGTAGATAACATATTGCCCAGCACTACCTTACACAAGGTTAGCAGGTAAAGTCAAACATGCTTCAACAATCCAGCGCGCGCTAATCTACATATCTGAAGATGGCAACAATATGGCTGAAAATCCAACATTTTACAACTGTTTTATTACTTTTAAGCCAGTTCCCTGTAGTGCATAGCTCTCTCATGTTACATAACAGGGCCACCAATATGGGAGACAGCCTCTTAGAGCACACAATGCCCTAAAGAACAAGACACATCCCAAACAGCTTGGATATAAAAGTAGAAAGTCCTAGTTTAACACGGACACTCTTCCAAACCATAAAAAACCTGAAAAGAACTGGACTAAATAAATAAGCGAAGGACAACAATAACAGAAAAGCAATATATCCAAACCTCCACCCTGTTCTCCATTTACACACGCCCTCTCTCTCTTTCTCCCCACAACCTGCCAATCTAATCATTCCTGTGTTTACATCAGCATTTTTCAGGTTTTACAAAAGGGCCAGACTTCCTGTACCAAATCCACCAACCCACACACTCCTACCCCCACCTAGACAAACAGGACAGCCACAGTCCTCCAGCCCAGGACTGGCTGTAAGTTTACTAACAGAGAGCACAAACACCAGGGTTACAACAGTAAACTAGTAGAAAAAACTAATAAAGTAAAACAGCCACTAAAACATCTTAAGGAAAGCCAAACAAGCCCAACAAACCAAACAAAACAAATAACTACAACTACCTGAAAGCAGTATTTACTGCTAATCCCAAATTATTTTTCAGAAATGCTTGCGGATCAAGTGAAAAACATTACTACAGGAACTGCAATATTACACTATAATACAATATTGTACTATAATAAGCATCATAATGATAAAGACATACGTAAACTACAGATATAACACTAATAAACACATTTAACGTTTACAGTGGGTTAAAGCTTCTGTGTTGCAGAGTTTAACTAAATTGGAAGCGCTCATTTAAATAAATACAGGAATATTGTGGTCAAAAAATCTTTTTAATAAATCTTTTGGCTTTGCTCTTCATCAAACTCAAAGTACATACAAGGCAAATGGTAAAGGCACAGTAACCAGACAGTGAAGGATTATCAAGACAGCATGTTGACATAAGACACAGAAACGATAAGCTTGAACAGTTTGCTTACTCACATCTGTATGCTAGCACACTTAAAAACACCAGCCACCATCAAAGCCCTGAAAAGAATGAATTCTGTAAACTGCTTCTAATATGACTGTGATGTTCCTATGTTCTGAAATTAGCTGAGGGATTTGTGACTCTCTGAATAGGCAATTTTTTCACCAATAATTTCACAGGCTTTAGCCCGCTGCCAACTTGTGAAACACACACTACACCTCCAAAATACACAATACACCACAGGCTTCAGCTCTTTACTGACCTGCAAAATAAACAATACGGCTCAAGCCCACGGAACCCACCTGCATATTTTTATACCACATGAACCACAGCGTAGCTCATGAAGTTCTTGTTAAAAGCGGAATATGTGGTCTATGAGCATTAAAGATTTTCTACAACAGGGTGATAAACTGGCAGGCATACTGTTAATGTACACGTTTACAAATACACAAAGACACATTAAAACTGTTTACTTCATTATGGGACCACTCAAACCAAAGGTAGCAGGTACTGTTCCGTTAGAAGTTCCACACACATACGAACAAACACAACACTCTTGTTCTTTTTATCCAACTACTTTATGCAAAGGCATAACGGACAATGAAAAAAGTTGAAAAAATAAGTTGAAACATAAGTTGATCATAAATTACCAAGTATAGCACTCAAAAAAAGAAACACAAGCAACAGTTAGCAATTCGGGTCAAGCAACAATTAAACTAAACACATTTCTGAAAGAGAGAGAGAGGCAGGAAGATTGGGTCTCTGAGGGTGTGAATAATAAATAAGACCTTCTTGAGTGTCACCATGCTCAGGTTTCCTCAGGTATAGTGTGACTGAAGGAAAAACATACATGCATACAAACAAACATACCACTCTCTGCGGTAAAAAAGTGTGATAAAGAAGCAAAAAACAGTTGCTGATCACACAAAAAAAACTGTTTATGTGATATCACCTTGCCTTCATTAACAAACTGATATACAGGACATCAGATAGTGTACCAGCATGTGTGAGAGAGCCCTGACCTCATTACAGGTGACTGTATTTGATTAAGAGAAGCATGCCGTTACTCTTGCACCGCCACAAGCCTTTCTAATCTGCTAACACAATACTGTTTTATGCCTAAACATACACAAACACACTGGTTAAACAAAACATGACCACATGTACAGAGGCAACGGACAAGAGAACAAAGCCCTTCAGCAATTCTCAAAACAAGTGACAAACTATGAAAACACACACACCCACACACACATTCCTCACCTGTTCTGCTCCATATGCTGTTGCAAATTCCATAAACTCCTCGATTCGGACAAATCCATCTCCATCCTGATCAAGAGCTTGGAAAACAGCCCGCAGTGCAGAATGGTCCTCTTCTTGGGAGGTCTCCGCTGGAGCGGTCGGCACAGGGACCACGATGGCAGCAACGCTCCCGTCCTGGGATACATCTGAGCTCACACACAAATCCAAGGCCATTTCTTCATGGCTGGGAACGTCAGGAACATCGATGTTGTCCTCCATCAGAGGCGTGCATGTTTCCTCTGGCGGACAGACTCCACTAGAATACTCATCTCCGTACAGCGGAGAAGAGTTTCCCTGCAGCTCTGCTATCTGAGAGGAATTTGGCAGTGTGTTCGTTACCTGAGGCAGGTCTACCTGCGCGCCCTGCACAGGTGGATCAGTTTCCTCCTCTACTTTTACATCAGCCAAGTCTATTGAGGCCCCTCCCATCCGCTGCTCCACAGCCACGCTCACCTGGGTCAGCTGACAATCCACACTTGAGAGGGGAGTGGAGTCAGGAGGACTGGGAACACTCTCACAGGGGTTTGTCACCTGATTCTGATCATTATCTCTATCCTCCTCCAGCACACAACACACAACTTCGTCTCTCAGGCTGTCTGGTGCAGGTAATGTTGAATTTGAAGGCAAGTTTTCCATAAGGACAGCAGTCAATTCCATCATGTATGCATCCACACTGCTCTCCCCAGAGGAATCAGTCGGTGTGCGCATTTCCTGATTGTCATGATCAGATATTACATGATCCTCAGCTGTGATGTTTTGAATTAATCCATTTTTGTTTGGCTCTCTTGGAGTTACACATTCATTAGGTGTAGCATCTTGTGTTTGTGCACACTCACAGTTACGCTCACCAATGGAAAGGTCCTCAGTTGTCTTCTGTATGTTTGGTACCTGTAGGTTTATAGTGCCATTTGGGTCATTATAATACAGCTGTGTTACATCATTTACTGATATGTCATCTGACAGACACAGTAAAGCTGCCGCCTCCTGAGTGTGCAGAGAGGGAGATAGAAGGTGTGGGACCTTATCTAATATACCTTCCGAGCAAGTGTTGATTGTCTTTTCGTTCCCTGCTTCCTCAGGCGAGTTATTTATATCAGAATGTGTTTGGGAGTCAAGCAAGACAGTTTCTGTCTCAGGCTCTACGGTTGGTTCAGGTGAGATGTCTAGTGCAGTCTGAACAACAGGCAGTGAAGGCAGTTCTGTTTCTGAGGCAAAGAAGGTGTCAGAAGGGGATTGACACTCTGAGGCGTCAGTAGAGTCAGCAAATGTCTCTTTCTGAGAGGTAAATGTTTCAGGGTTCAAGATGTCATCAGCAGGTGATATGGAAGGTAGGGGATCAAACAGTATGGAAAGGTCATAGTCTCCATAAAGGTGGCATGAAGTCTCAGGAGTGCTTTCATTCTCACAGAGTTCTGCATTCTCCCTGCTGTTCTCAGATATTAGTACAGTCTGTAGAGACAGGGATGAGGTTGACTCTAAGTCCACTGGAGTCATTTGCTCAGGTACCGAATCAGGTGAAGCCAGGAGAACAGACAGAGTGAGTACCGATTCAAGGTCAGGTACCTGAGAATTCTTGGGTACCCCATCAGGTGATGCTTCTTTCTCCAACTCTCCTACCATTGACTCATCTTTCTGAAAGTGATTCTCAGTCCCAACATCAGATGGGCTTCCTTCAATTGGACCATCTGTAATCGACCCAGGCAAAACAGGCAATATGGACTCAAGTGATGCCCCAGATACAGTCAGGGAATCTGATCCAGTTCTTCCAAGTACAGATAATGTGTCAGACTCAGGCGCATCGACAGGTGAGTATGTCCTTGCCTGGAGCTTGAAAACAGAATCAGATGATATGTTACTATCTGAAAGTGCCTCTGTCTCTTGCTCTGAGGCTATCCCTACAACTTCAGAATCAGGTATGAGGGGGAGGCCATCGCTCTCTTCACATGACTGGAAATGTGAGCCTAGACCCAATTCTGAGGAGGAGATTCCACCTGGGGGCTCTAGGTGAAAACAGGGGGGTGAGTAAGATGAGGGGTGGATGACAGGTAAAGGAGTCAGACATACAGGTACAAGCTCACGTTTACATGAAGCAGTCCTTTCTGAGTCAGCTCCAGTTAGATCCAGCACTTCGGCAGAATTAACACTTGTGACGTCCCTTACCTGGTCAGGTGTGCTATGAGAGGGATGCTTGTTCTCATTTGTTACCTGGGACTCCAGATGCTTCTCAACTACTGTAGTCCTCTGAAGGGGATAGGAATCAGAGAGTGGTGGGTCCAGCAAGTGATCTAGAGGAGGTAGCCCTACAGATCCATCTAAATGGCAACCTGTGTCAGCCATTGCAATCGGCTGCAGGAGGTCCATCGTCTGTAAAGGTGAGCCCTGCCTTGTAGCCTGCATAGACGTGCTAGTGTGTGTAGGGCTGGCAGAACTGAAATTGATGAGATCTCTGGTGTCCACATCACTGGGAGCATTGCAGCAAGGCTCCTCAGCCAGTTCCTGTGTGTGAGGAGCCCGTTTATCCCACTGTGGTGAACTTCGTTCCCAGGGATAGGTCTGTTCTAATCCAGAATACCGGGATGCCCGGAAGAGATCATCTAAACTGAAGGCATTTTCCTGAAAAATCTCATCAAAGCTTAGAGCAACAATGTCTGGTTCTCCCCTCTGATGTCTTTCTGTGTTTTCAGAGCTGCCAGTGACTACATCATTATTCATATCTAAAAGCAGAAATCCAAGTGAGTTTTGGTCAGATTCCCAGTCGGAATGACCTCGCGGGCTGGAGAGAACCTGCTCCATTTAGGAGCACTGTTCCTCTCCCCTGAAGCGGAAACACTCCAGAGATACTTCCTTTTTATTAAATTTCCGCTGAGCAATAACGTTGGGAATTCAAAGTCAGTTTGTGTCTTCTTACAGCCAGTGCGCCAGCAGGAATGTTATTGCTGAAATCCATGCGTAGCTTGGATGAACAATTCAAACCGTCTCATTTCGCCATCAAAAGCATGAACATTCAACCTACAGTTGAAGCTCATTTATCCAGACATACAAAGCAGCTCCATCAAAACAGTAGGGCCTTTTTTGGCGATGTTTCCTCATACAGTTTACAAATATACAAATCCTTTTTCACTTTAGCCTTTTTAAGTATCCTGATCCACAACACAATCCAGAAATCATAAAATAGGATTACACAACAAACGACCACAGTTACAGCTTAACTTAATGACCCCTGGCAAACACTGTTCTGTCATTCCAAATACAAAAAAGATTCAGAAATCAGAACCGCTCAGAATACCAGTAGCTTTTATGTTTAGTCATTTCGTGGCTGTATGTGAACACTGACTTCTCTAAACAGTAAACGGATATAAATACTGAACACTAGTTTTCAATGGATGACATTCAGATACGTGACAAGAGACTGCCCTGCATCAAAACAAGCTTCTAAAAACCTTAATATTCACATGCAAAAATGTAATATCCCACTGTCACAACAAGCAAGCAAACATCTCAGTAACGAGACTGCAACTCTCAACTCACAGCTGGATGCAATTCAGTCATGCAGAATGGGGGGGAAATCAGAACAAAGCGAAGTACTAAGGTTTTGGTTTACACCGTCATTTAACACATTAGGACTCAGTCAGCATCAGTAATAAGCGTTATTAGTATTTAATAACCCAGCTTAGTCACGTCAGCTAATATTGGCTACCCTGTCCTCAGAACCGCCACCCTGAACAGCCACTAAAACCACGTCTCCCTAAAGCTTTAACTCTATAACCATGAGTAGAAAAAAACAGAGGATAATTGGCTGTCTTTATATGCCTCATTAGCCGTCTGTGTGCACGACAGACTGTTAATCTGAAGATTAGTTTAGGGATTTTGGGTGCTAACGCTGGCTGCTAACTGGCTAAGCTAAACCGGGCTAACGGCAGGAGCATCCTCCTGTGGACAGAGGACTCAGGCAAAACACTGATTTGTCAGGGGGGGAAACACACGTACACCCTCATCAAATCTCTGTCCCTTTGAAAAGCAATATGTAATTCTTTGTCAAGTCTCGGTTAGACCGATAAACGGACAAGCAGGCGGTTGTTTTCCCCTCTGGATATTTTTCCTCAAGATTCCATAGGCCAGCGGTCCAAAGACGAGTCCACCTGTGCTCCGTGTTCAGCTTGGACTAGATGATAAACACTCAACAAAAACAATGCTAATCCATCGCCTTCAAGCATAATATTATCCATTGGATCCTCCAAACGCCCGACAATCTGTGTCCATAATCGTAAAGGGTTTTAAAACATAGGTTTTCTTCCACAGCGAAGGGACAACATTGGCATCATCACCATCATCATCACAAGCGGCAGCAGTGAAACCGTGATGAATGATTCACAAAGGAACCGATACTTCAGAATGACTCTTCTGATCCAAACGAGTCGAAGTATTGGAAATAACCGAGCGGAATGAAAATTAACGAGAGGTGAGGTTGAAATATAAACCATTATTATTAGATTGCTGACAAACAGCAAACTCATACAAATATACTCAAGTAGAAAACGAAGTATCGTTTAAATATGTTAATAATTGCCATATCATCTGGTGTTTTTTTAATTAAGCCACTTGCATATTAAACTTTGCAGCATTTGGCTGACGCTGTTATCCAGTTACAGGGACAGCCACCCTGGAGCAACAAAGGGGTTAATGTGTCTTCCTCAAAGACACAATGGTAAAAAATGGGATTTAACTTTGTGGTCATCAGGTTCACACCCAAGTGTCTTACCCACTAGGCTACTACTATCAAGCGGTACTATATGGACAAAAGTTTTTGGACACATCTGTTTTTCACGGTTTGGGCTAGGCACCTTACCTCCAGTGACGGACAATCTTAATGCTTCAGCATTGTGGACAAGACATTGTGGACAAGACATTGTGGACAACGACTTTGTGGACATATTACACCAACGGGGACTTAATGTCGTTATATATTACATTCAAATACATGTATTTTGATATGGAGTTGCCCCCACCCCCCCTATTTTTGAGGCAATAAACGCTTCCATTCATCCTGGACGTCTTTCTTCAAGATTTTGAAGTGGTCTGTGGGCCTGTAGAGCAATTATGAGACCAGACACTGATGTTGGGCTAAAAGGCTGGCTCCATTCCAGTTCAACATAAAGGTGTTGGATGGTGTTGGAGGTCGGGGCTGTGCGGGCCAGTGAAGTTCTTCCACACCAAACTCATCCAACCAAGTATTTATGGACCTTGAATTACAAAGAACGGAGCAAAAGTCACTAGTTGGAACATCAACGTGTGATCGTAAGTGTGAGTTAAAGTGGTCCATCGTGTCCTACAGAGTGGTTAGTGTTTCTAAATGTGATTCAAAAGAATCGAACTGACCAGGTTCGATTCATTCAAACGAATCGAAACAGTGAACTGGCTAGAGATTCTCTCCATCACTACCGTACCGCATACACACACACACCGCAGTCTTCTAGACCACAGGCGTCGAGGATAATTTGCTAATCGACTCGGTGTTTTGGTATGATGGCCTTGTTTAGCCAGATTAATGTGAATGTGGGCCGAGAGCCTGAACTGAATATATTACATATTTCTTTCGTAAGGCCCTAAAAATACCAGCTAAGCCACACCGCGTATCAGATTTTAACTCTTAGCTGCCTGGGCATCTTTTTCTTCCTGAATAATTCAGCATCATCGTGTTTCTTCGTTTCTTCCCAGGTACGACACCCAGTGGCTGCAGCAAGGCACTGCAAACATCTATGGGGCTTTTGAGTGTGAATTATAAAACGATTTATTTTGAAACCTGTGTAAACTGCAGTACAATATTCCACTGAAATTATATTTACAATGCATGGCAACCCTCTTTTCATTCTACAGCATAATACCTCCAGTTATTTCCACCATCACCATTCATTCACATGTAGTGTTGCAAGAGTACACATACACAAACATTTCAGCACATTAAGAGAAATGGACAGACACGTTTCAAAGGTCATTAGCTTTCGTTCTGGATTAAAATCAGGAAGATCAATACTAGGCTTTAAATTTGCCTTAATATAATCTGGAGACAGCATGAGGTTACAGTATGCACCATGCAGCACATGATGATGTAGTGGCTCAGCAGGATTTTCCCCAGTATTCAATGCATATTATTCACGGTTTTGATCTAAATCCACTGTGACTGGTCATACAGGAAGTGACCGCTTGGCTTCTTGTCCTTTCCCTTTCGTTTTAAATCAGGCTACTTCTCTTTTCTCTTTTCTGCTGACCAGAAACCTAGAGACACAACAAGAGAACAAAAGCAATTAAAAAGGGAAATTGGGTAAATCAGAAATCCCTTCAGGCTGCACTTTACATCAGGGTATGGGTCAATGTAATTCAGTGTAAAAAGACAAAAATGCACTTTTGGTGCATTTGTGTTTGCACTTTCAAAGCCAAATCTATTTTCTGTGGCAGCTGATGGGCCATTGACTGGCAGGGGGGGCATCCCACACCAAGGCAAAGAACATTCTGCCCTGGAATATTTCACAGGGCCATGAAACCCTTACAACCTCATGAGTTAGATCATTTAACAAGACAACTTTCAGAATGGTCCCAGTTTCTAATGTAAGGGTCTATAGTGCCTTAATTTTTCCCTTTACGTTCACAAAGACGTTCATGATTTTATGAACAAAAGTGGGCCTAAGCTGTTTCTTCTATATGAAAAAAATGAACAGCTTATAACCCACCCCCTTATCAGGACCTATGGTAAACAGAAAAGTCCCAAACACAGTGTAATTTGTCCATTTGCACATTTCCCCTGAAGGTCACTGAATCTTTTGAATGATGAAGTCAATGCTGATACAAGCAAGCGAACACAGCTTCCATACTTGACTCAAACTCCTCAGAAAAACCCGTAAGCTTCTTTAAGTGTGGAATTTAAGTGGTAGAGTACATTTTGAGCCGCTGATGTTGGTATTTAATGCAGTTATAGTAGTGTTGTTACTATTAACACTTTATGCAAAAGGGTTCCTGAGTGTCTAAGCACAGGCTCTTTAGAAAAGTGCCCTGAGCATCACACGAGGTGCATGGAAAGAAGAGGAGCCTGCAGAGGACGTGAGATGCTCAGGGCAGTTTTCTAATGGGAAACCATGGATTCTGGCATTCTTGTGGATGATACTTCGACTCATTTAACCTACTTAAACACCAATGCAGATCAGGTGTACACCTTCATGACAACAGTATTCCCAAATGGCAGTAGCCTCTTTCAACCGGATAATTAACCCCAACACACTACACGCACTGTTCGGGAATGGTTTGCGGAACATGATGAATAGATCAGGGTGTTGCCCCAGAGACATGATGAATAGACAAGTTTGACCCACGGAGATCTTTTTTTGTTGCCAGAAACCAGAAAGCACCCTCAGAGGTCTTGTAGAGCCCATACCCTTATGGTCAATGCTGTTTTAGCATATTAGGCAGGTGCAGTGCTTGAAGTGGGCCGGAACGCAGCGGAACGTAGTTCCGGAACTTCTGTATTTTCGTCTTTTGGGTTCCCCCACTTTTTTCTGCGTTCCGGCAGTGCTTGAAGTGGGCCGGAACGCAGCGGAACGCAGTTCCGGAACTTCT
>JBBPDB010000007.1:22098217-22125205 GCA_037974465.1 Brachypetersius altus | reverse complement strand
TGGGGTTTTCATTAGTTGTCAGTTATAATCATCAACATTAAAAGAAATAAACACTTGAAATATATCAGTCTGTGTGGCATGAATGTATACATTATACAAGTTTCACTTTTTGAATGGAATTTTTGAATATATGCTAATTATTTGACCAGCACCTGTATATCCATTTTAAACGAGGCAGTGTTACACATTGCTGCATTAAATAGTATATATAATAATGTGTTTGTGTCGTAGCCTTAAAACGGGCAGACAAGTAGGCTACTGTTCTCATTATAGTGCACTAGGTAGTGTACTAGTTTAAAGAAATCACTCAATTTGGATCATACCCAAGACACAATAACTACAATGGTTACAAGACAGGTCAAACATGTATGAAGGTCATAATTCATAGAAATTGAACTGAATTTGTTTTCCCCAAATTGGTAAATAAGATGTCTGCAAATTGAACGGGCATAGACTACAAGTAAACTTACCATTAAGATACACTGCCAATGCACAGACACAGTACTTGTCTCTTTTTAAATTGTATTTGTATGTACAATAATGTGAAAGTGACAGTCAACAACGCTTACACCAGGGGTCACCAGTCTGCTGTGGCTGAAGTAAAGCGGCCACTTGTCACACAGTGAACAATATGAAATTTTTTCTCTGCATTTAACCTGTTCAGGAAGTGATGCAGTGGACAGCCAGCAATGCAGTGTGAGGACGGTATTCTGGTTCATGGGTACCTCAGTGGTGCCACTGGCAGTCCTGGTTCAAACCCACAACTCCTTAACCTCTAGAACACCAGCTGCCGCATTACTCACACAACCGAACTGATGAAAGAGCAACTGATAAATCAAAAGGAATCAGGTGAACGAAAACCTGCAGCAACACCGTCCCTTAGTGCACAATACTGGAGACTTACACCAACAAGCATTTTCTGTCAGACAATCCCAGGACAAACTGGGAGTGCTGGGTGTAAAGGTGAAGTCTTTCTGTCAAAAGCACTATTTTGTCTCACAGTGGAACATTCTTCAAGATGGCTTAAATGAAGACTTTTTTTTTTGTTTGAAACCATACACTGGGGGGTAGAAGATTGGGCAAGGTGACCTCAAAACGGATGTAAAACAAAAGAATTTTTGGATCTGCACACACTATTAAATGTTATTCCCCTAGGAGGCAAGGTTTTTTCTATACATATGGATTTGACTGTTTTGAGTTAATGTAGATATCACAGAACATTAATATACATCTTTAACACATTATTTTGACTTTCAGTGCACAGGGCAAGCAAAAAATGCTATTAGCCAAGCTAGTAAAATGGTTGGGCAACAGAACTGTGATATAATAAGAGTTTGGAGGATCCACCCCATCAGTTCTACTGTTTTGTTTATATGTATTGAATTTTTGCTTAATATTTTCAGTTGTTATTATGTTGTCTTGAGAGAACTGTCCACTCTGGCTGGTGTGTCTATGTTGATTAACTGGTTTGGGGTCACAAAAAGAGGCTTCCCATTTTTGTGAAGGATAGTTTTACGTTAAACTTTGAACTCTTTGTGCCCAGTGGTTCCCAATCTTGGCCTTAGAACCCCCCCCCCTGCTCATTTTAGCAACTTTCCACGCTCCCAACAACACACCTGATACAATCAATCAGCTAAATAACAAGGCTTTCTGGGGTTAAAGTAGATGCGTAAGAGCAATTAAATCACTAAAATGTGCAAGACGGCATCCGAGACCAATGCTTGGAGCTCCTGCTCTAAAGGTTCAGTATGAATCACCTTGGACATCCGTTTGAATGATACTGAGCTAAATACATTTTTGGTTAGTAATTCATGCTCTTGGGGTTTAAATGTATCTTAAATAACAGTGTTCTTACATTTACTGGGGATTAAATTTACAGCTCATGAGAAACAAGACGCCAATAGGTTCAAATAAAAAGTAACTTCTTAAAGTCTCAAAGAACACAGCATTTAGGCATCAAGGATGTGATGCAGAACAACAGGGACATACACATTTATTATAAAAGTATTTCAATGTCCTACATATTTACAGGTTCATACAGAATTCTCGCTCCCATTGCTGGGAACCTTGTGTGCTGAACTTAAGTTCTCACAGAGAATCTGTGCAGGTCTTCGTAAACAGTGGCAGGGGTGGGAGAACAAGCAAGGAGGTCATTTCTGAGATCATGAGAGAATCTGAATGACCTCTTTGGCTCGATGGGCCCTCTTCTGCGCTTCTGCAGTTTCAACTTCAGCCCCATCTTGTCCACCCCAACGGACCAGAACCTCTGCTTTCTGCACGGTGGTCTCTCGAGCCACTCCCTGCAGACCCTCCAAATATGATAACAATACTTCAAAATGAGCATTGGGCACCTGGGGGGGGGCACAAGAAGGACAGTGAGTGAGAAAGAGAGAGAGGTAGGGAGAGGGAGAGTGAAGGAGGGAGAGAATCAGCAGCACCAGTTTATTACCAAATGTATTAAATCATCTGAATCTGGAAAGAGAAAGGTGTTTTGGACCTCCATACCTTTTCACTGTCAAACATGTGCTGCAGTAACCACACCTGCCTCGTCTTCTGAAATTTCCAGTCCTCCCGCTTCTCCGACCAACTGTGGACACACACAGTATCAACAAATCAAGAAATCATACACGGTTACATTCGTTTTGACAAGGTGTGTGTGTGTGTGTGTGTGTGTACACATGTCCTATAATAATATCACCTCATGAAAAGAAAGTGGCCTCAGGCCACAGTTACACTGCACATCTGCAGGTTGTGTTGCCTTGTGAAACAAGTGTGACCACATTTGGACTGGAATCATTGCAATAAAAACAGCCTCCATTTTGCTAACACCACCCAAAACCAGTACAAACAGAGAAGAGAACACAATTCTACCATATAATTACACACTCAAGCGCACACTGCTGCAGAAAACTGCAGAAACAAATTGTGAGTAACTGATACAGTTAGTGGTCAAGTATGAGTGATGAAGAGGGTGATATTATTCAGCCAAGCAGCTTCAACAAATAAGGGCATCATCTAACAGATTCTCAACTGATTATGCTGCTTCTTCTAATGTGTTCATTTATAGACAAATGGGAAGAACTAGGTGAAAGATCAGGATTAGTACTTAGTACAGCTTCCTCAATTTGAGCAGTGCCCTTCAGAAAAGAATAGTGCTGAAGCAATTGTGCTGTTGGTCAATGAGGCAAATTTAGTTCTTAAAGTCAGCAACAGAGTAGCAGTTAATGTTTTTCATCAAAATGGAGGCAATTTTGTTCTAAAACTTTTCTGCACTAAAGCCAGAGAGATTTAACGGTCATCGCTACAACAAAGGTCTATATTTTATAGTACAGAGGGTCCTCGAGTCACGTTTGGCAACGTCAGTTTTTTCCTCTTGCAGTTTCTCTGCACCACCTTCACGTTTTTTCTCTCCTCCACGGACACTGTACACTGGCACAGTGCCAAAAGGGGGAGGGGTTTAAAGGACCAGCCTCATATCAGTAAAGAAAAGAACCAACGGGCCACAGTTGAGTGTTTCAAACTTCTGTGCTGGCTTTTCTGACGAAAGCGTTTCACAGGGACCAAAGTGAAAGGGGGATTGATTGGGGCAGCCCAGTGACAGTTGTGCCACTAATCTATCTATGAGTCTTATGGGCCAGACAGACCAATAATTAAATAAACAAATAGCACGTCGGCCCACCAGAAAAATGGCAGATACGCCAGATGGTCAGTGCGATCCTGAGAGCGGGAGTGGGCAAGAGCGTCTGAAACTCGAACCATTGTAACCGAAGGAACCCCTGTAACCACAATTTCTAAAGCATGTTCACTCTTTTTAATTAACATTTTAATAACTGCATGTTTTGATATTTAAATCGGTGGTTGTATGCATATACACATACACATCTGTTTTTATGATGGATGTCCAAAGATGCTAAAAGACAGAAGTTGAGCGTGGATTTTGGGGGGCAGCCAACAGCCCATTGGAGGTTTGCATCCCACACATTCAAAATCACAAACCTAAACATTTTAAATTGTACATCAAAGCAAATTATGAAATGAATATTATGCCATACTTGAACACACAGTGTGAACAGCACAACATTCTTCCTCTGCATTTAAACCATTTATCAAGTGAAGCAGCACGAACACAGCGCCCGGGAAGCAATGTGTGGGGACGGTGTCTTGCTCAAGAGTACCTAAGAGGTGCTTAGTAGGCTTGGGATGCGAACCCACAACCTTCTAAATTCAGGGGGAACTCCCTAACCACTACACCACCAGCTGCACCAAAGTCAGCTGAGTCAGTAAGGAGCAATTCGGCTAAGGTAGTCAGTTTCACTACTCGCCCTGCTGTGTGTGTTTGTGTGTGTGTGTGTGTGTGTGTGTGTGTGTGTGTGTGAGCTGTGATGCTTCACCATGTGAGATACTCCAGAGCCTGTGCCTGGGCCACGCTGGTCTTGCCATCCTCCTTTTTTTTCTCTTCCTCTTTATTTTTCTTTTTCTCCTCCTTTCGCCGAATCTTCTTCATCTTCCTCTCTAGCACTCGGATCTCGTCTGGGCTGAGTTCATCTTCCCCCTCCATCCCTCCCTCCTCCAGTCTGTCCTTCTCTCCCTCGGCAGGCTCCTCGACTTCTGCAGGAGAGACACTCCCAGCTGAACTCTGCAGGAAAGACAGAAAAAACAGGCCTGATTAAGATCCATGTCCATATAAAGACTCTGCAACAAAATAGATTATCTAAACTGATTACTCATTTTCGGCCACTCTATCTTTTACAATTAAACACGCTGGTTGTATTACTGTGCCTTTAAAGCAGATTTCTATTACAGTCCGGACCAAAACAACATCTTCAGCGTCAGTGGGTGGAGTTACAATGGTATAGATGGAATATGTGTAAATACACTAATTCCTGTGACATCATAAAAACAATGAAAACATGTTGCTTTAGCTGCTTATTGCATAATGAATGGCGCATTTGATGTCAAGTGAATCAGAAATAATTTGTCTGGGACATGAACAAACTGTAAAAAAAGGTCACATTTATGCACATTTTCTTAGAAAGTCAACAGTGGAACTGTGACTCACTGACCAACCAAATGAGACTGACCGTGTGTGCGAGAGAGAGACAGACAGACAAACAGACAGACACAGAGACAGACAGACAGAGAGAGAGAGAGGAGAGAGAAAGAGAGGAGAGAGAGAGACAGAAGGAATTATATATCGATGCCAAACAATTCCAAAAACTGAGGCTGACGACCTCCTCAGACAACTGAAAACCAGATGACTGTCATTTTAAACCAAAACTTTTTTTATCTCTAGGCCTTGAAACCATGCATTTGCCAAAAGACAACAGCTTTTTTCAGGCTAACTTAGTGCACTGTTGTACGGTGCAGCATAGAAAAGCAGTAGTAGGAGGAAACAAAGGGCAAAATGTGAGAAACAAAAGAAGAGAGTCTTAAATAGAGTCCTGTCCCAAGAAAGTCTGTTACTGGAACAAAAAGCTTCCAGGAACCCGCCATTCACTCCGCATTACCCTAAACAGACACACACTGTTCTTAAACACGGTGCACAGTGTATTGGTCGACCTCTCTGTTTGTCTGCCTATCGTTCTCCGAAGTGAGACTGAAAAGGTAATGGACCTCTTAAAGTCTTCCAACATTTAGTTTAGTGTAAACAGACCAGGCGATTGTGTGTCTGACCGGTCCACCAGTATTTACATATTTATAAGAGACACTCAGCATCCATTAACCCGACAGATAAAAAGATACAGATGCAAAGACAGAGAGAAAAGAGAGCGAGTGTGGGGGGGCAGGGCTGGGGGTTTAGGAGAGTGTAGGTGTGCTTCAGTTCAGGAGCAATGAATGAGATCACACATTCACACACCATGCTGGGAAGGAATCACACAGGGGAAGGTAAGACAAACAATAAACGTTACTTTTATTACTTTTAAGCTCCAGACAGACATCCTCAGAGCAGCAGCGCCTAATCTAATCTAAGGGTGCTTTTACACCTATAGATCGATTGCTTTAGTCCGCACCAGTCAGAAAAATGTTATAATGTAGTAAACAGACGTGGGTCTGTGGGTACGGTTTGCTTTCACATATGCAGAGCTCTAAACGAACCAAAATAAACCGGGAAGATCATCGGCGCCGGAAACAGACTATTATTGCGCCACTTTCAATAATCATGGAGGAAGAGCTTTGCATTGCGCTCATGGCGCTGATCCTCGCGCATTACACTACATGAATCGCCGTTGAGACTCCAAACTTCCTGATTTATTCATCTCCCCGACGACGTATTGCGCGCCACTTCAGGGAGCAGAGACGTGCCCTCCTCCGCCTGAATGATCATTCCGTTATTAGCCGGCGATCTTCCTGCAGATCCATCAGGTATTCCATTGGCCTATCAACACAGCCTAGCCACACATTTTTCATCTTTAATGTGATTTGGTTTGGTTGCTTTCACACCAGACGAACGGTTCCAAAGTAGAGCGGATAAAGCGGTTCGAGACCACCCCTTTAGGCAGGTCTCGGATCGATTGATTTGGTGCGCACCAGAGTACGGAGACTGCATTCACATCAACTCAAATGAACCGAACCAAGGGACCAAACGTGTTTGGTGCGCTCAAATGCTGTAGGTGTGAAAGCACCCTTAAAGGTTGCTGTGCCTGCAGGTTTTTTTTTTACACCAATCAAGCAGATGCACACCTGATTCAGCTTTCTTCTGTTGCTCTTAGTGATCAAACTGATTGGTTACATGAGACGCTCCTGCTTAGCTAGTCATCTGTATTTAAAATCTGTACTGTTTCACACTTCTATGGGAAGCTGAAAAATTCATTGTTTGTCTATTGAAATCACAGTTTGTGCAATTTTAACAGCTGAAATTTTAGCTTACATAATCAACAATGTCGTCTGAACGGGTTTAATCGGGACATTTCATCTAACCAATCAATCAACCTACAGCCATTCACATAGAAGTTGTAAAGACTTTCAGCTGAGACTGCTTTCTAAAGTAAATGCAATAAATATTCCTCATTTAAATATTCCAGTCTTAAATGCACAGGAAAATCTGTTTAACTGTAAGAGAAAAACAGAGGTCAGGAAGTGATCGCGTAAACGATGACCAGTTTTGGTATGTATAACCACAAAACAGACTTCAGTGGAACAAATTAAACAAGAAAGATATAGGATACAGAGCTAAAACCGTAGAGCTAAAACTCGTATATTGTATAAAATAATTGCAATTTACATCACAATATCACAATTAGAAATTCTCCCCAGCTCGACTGGTATGTATCCATGTCCACATTTAAGCACCCTACCAACACATCAGGCGATCTACACAGATCAGACCCTGTTGCTGGTTCACCGGTTGTCCTGTACCAGGAACATACCATTAAAACTGCTGTTTTTGAGATACTTTGAGTAAAAATCTAGCAAAAACAAGTTTGGTCTAGTCAATCTGGCTCAGATCCTTCAACTGACAGTTCATTTGTCGTCTTATAAATCCCACCCCTTGACAGGAGTCATTGTAATGATATAATTCGTTTCATCACTTCACCAGTCAGTGGTTTTAATACTGTAGTTGATTACTTGCTGATTGTAGTTGACCAACTGAGTTTATTAGCTACAAATCATATGTTATATAAACGTAACTTCCATGTATTGCTTTATGATACTGGTGTAAACAGGGCATGGGAAGACGTTTGAAAGATAACTGATGTAAGGCTTGAGTAACAAGTGTGCCATTACATAACATGACTAAGGGAGAGGTAAAAAAAAAAAAAGCCTATTATATAAGAGGTTTTAATAAAGGTGCATTATTGTTTCAGTGCCAACGTGTAAATAGTGCTCTTTTCCTCACTATGCTGGAACTGACCTGCTAAAGGAGGAAGAAGATGGATGGAACCCCAAACTTCATCCCTACTATGTTCACCCTCAATGCCTCCAGCCTCTCCTGGTCCGTGGTCAGGGACAACCAGACGGACAGTGATTTTTATCTCGTCAACCTCCTCCTCTCCTGCGTTTACACTGCCTTACTCTTTCCTCTCGGCCTGCTGGGCAACATCCTGATCCTGCTGGTGAACCTGGACCCCTGCCAGCGGCGGAGCAGTCCAGACCTGTATTTCACCAACTTGGCACTGGCCGACTTAGTGCTGGTGCTGGACTCGCTAATCGAGGTGTTCAACCTGAGCGCACATTACTACGACGACGCTGTGCTGTGTACTTGCATGGCTCTCTTCCTGCAGATCAACATGTACAGCAGCGTCTTCTCTCTCACCTGGATGAGTCTGGATCGCTGCTTGGCTCTAACTGGCCTAACATCTCACGCTCTGGCCATCGCCCACGGCTCGGCACGCCGCCACTCAGGCCTCATGTGCGCTGCCATCTGGGTGGCTGCGGTCACCTGCACACTTCTGCCATTTATCACAGCTCATGCCCGTCATGGCTGGGGGCGGGGCTTTTGTTTTGCAAGCGCACCTGAAGTCCAGTGGCTGGAGGTCACGCTGGGGTTCGCCGCACCATTCTGCGTGATCGGTGTGTGCTACAGCTTGATCGGCTGCAGGCTGTTGAACTCCAGACGGCCACGCAGAGCCAAAACGCTCCAAATGATCGCAACAGCGGTCGCCGTCTTCTTCATCTGCTGGCTGCCAGAAAACATCTTCATCAGTGTCCACCTGTTGCGGGGGGTCACCGAACCGTCCCGTCGCCGTGGCAACAGCACCCTGTGGCAGCAATACCCACTGACAGGTCACGTGGTCACGCTGGCCGCGTGTGCCAACAGCTGCCTGAACCCTCTAGTCTACGGCCTGCTGGGGAGAACATTCAGACGCAAACTGCGTTTCTTTTTTAAGCGCCACACGCACTGTCTTTACACGCCCGTTCAAACCCCAAACAGGACTCACGTGCACCTTTGTGACAGCCTGAGAGTTCGGTTCACTGGAAAGTCTATCTGTGAGGCGACCAAAGTGCTGAATGAAAACTCAACAAAAGCCTAGAAACAGCCAAGTCTCTTCTCACCTCCCATCACTCAGGGAGCTTGGGGGCCGAGCGGTGTATAACATTCCCGATGTATTACGGCATGGTCCATGTGAGATAGTAGTAGATAACCATATCATAAACATCCCCTCTCTCTCATGATGGCCCTTGCCCTCGAACAGACACAAGAAATTAAAAAATGACATTGATTCGTCACTCACACATGGTGTGAGTGCATGTGATGTTTGCAAGTGTTTATGTAGGGAACAGGTTGATTTCCCCTCTTTCTGCATTCAATTCACCAAATCATAGATCAATATACAGAAGAATATTTTGAAGCAGATGTGTTGCAGGGATTAATAAAATCCTCATATTGGTTTGATGTATGCATCAAAGAATTCAATCAAGCATTTATGAATTGTTTTAAAATATCAATATACAAATGTATTGGGTATAAAATATCAATATTATTGTTTATAGGTCATATTGCCCCACTGCAGCTAAAACTAAACGTGAGAAATTCATACATTGTTTACATTTTTCTGCTACTAAATTTACCCAAACATAGTGTGAAAATGAGACCTGCACGTGACGTCATTAACACCTCAACTGAGCATTCACAGCGCAAATGATCTACACTGTATCTACAATTGACAGACTGGAAGATTTCTATGAATAAAACAGCAGCACCACCATGTGGTGAAACATATTGCAGAAGGATTCAAACAGATATGAACCAGTAGAATAAGGATTAAGGGACAATCATTTTTAAGGATGGTACTCCTATCTATTCTGCCTCTCTTTTTCTTGCACTCTTTTTTCACTCACCCACTGCATATAGCTGACCAGCCAAAACATAGTCCAGATCTGGAGTTGGTGTGCAATTGTAAATGTATTCGTATGCAGCACTATTTCTATAATAGCAGTGCTTTGCATCAGTGACACTACATGTTAGGGCTGCATGATTATGGCCAAAATGATAATCATGATTATTTTGATCAATATTGAAATCACAATTATTCATTATTTTAGGTAAAACACATTTTTGTGTCACTTTCTATTTTAAACAAACAGTAAGCGAACAAGGCTTTCAGTCCAAAATGAAACCTCAAAAAAAAAAAAATGTAGTGAAATTATAAAATAACATTTACCCAAGATAAAGGGCTTACAAAAAATAAACATGCAATTGCAGAGTGCAATCAAAGCGCAAACAAATGAAAAAAAAAGAAGCCTATGCAGAAAAGGCACATATTACAAGGGAAATTAACATACTACAGACCACACAAACACACGCACACTCCTTTTTAGGCAGCTTACTGAAGGCCTAATCTCTCGTTCGCCCCCTGGTGGTTGGCCGACTTATTGGTTGAGAAAGTGCTTGATCTGACGTGCGGCAGAGCTGCTATTCAAATCGCAGACGATCATCTTAATTTAACCTTGGCAGCCAAAATCGTGACCGTGATTAAAATTCGATTAATTGTGCAGCCCTGCTACATGTTCATGTTAAAGAACAAACATCAGCACAATCTTTTACGCAATCTGTAAAAACTACTTAGATACTAGTTCAATTATTTACTGAACTATACTAATAACAAGACAGGGCTTTTGAACTTGATATATAATTTTCAAGATGCTTCACCATCAGAAACATTGCTAATCAAATTTGTATGTGGGATGATGCTGGTGTGAGGAAAAGGAGACGGAAAATTTAAGGGTGACAGAAATTAAAAGAGAGAAGCCACAGATGAAATGCAACGGCTAAGATTGCATAAAAACGTATTTACAATAATGTCCAATTCACTGTTATCAGTGACCAAAAGAGCCTTAGCATGCTTGCTTTTCATAAAACCCCTGTTAATAAAGCAAGCGTGTCCGTACTGAGGCGGGGGGTTAAGGATGTGGTAATGGTGTACATAAAGTGCTACAGAAACGCTGGTACCACATCTCCACAAAGAAAAGAAAGACACAAACCTTGGTTTTGGTCTCCCCCTTCTTTTTCTTCTTGCCTTTGAAAGTTGTAGCATCATTGTCAGATTTCTCCCTCTTGCCATCTGTGACATCATTGTCAGATCTCGTATTCTTATCAATGGTGCCGTTGTCAGATTTCTCATCTGTGACATCTCTGTCAGATTTCTTCTTCTTCTTGTTCTTATCTATGAGGTCACTGTTAGATTTCTTCTGCTCATCTGTGATGTCACTGTTAGATTTCCTCTTTTTCTTTTTCTTATCTACGATGTCGCTGTCAGATTGCTTCTCCTCATCTGTGATGTCACTGTTAGATTTCCTCTTTTTCTTTTTCTTATCTACGATGTCACTGTCAGATGGCTTCTGCTCATTTGTGATGTCACTGTCAGATTGCTTCTGCTTATCTGTGAGGTCACTGTTAGATTTCCTCTTTTTCTTATCTATGATGTCATTGTTAGATTGCTTCTCCTCGTCTGTGATGTCACTGTTAGATTTCCTCTTTTTCTCTTTTTTATCTATGATGTCACTGTCAGCTTGCTTCTGCTCATCTGTGAAGTCACTGTTAGATTTCCTCTTTTTCTTTTTCTTATCTATGATGTCACTGTCAGACTGCTTCTGCTCATTAGTGACATCATTGTCAGATTTTTTCTTCTTCACATCTGGGACGTCATCAGAAGGGGCACACGCCTCAGTCTCCTGTAAATAACACACACACACACACACACAGACACACAAAGAGAACATTAAGGTCAAGGTGCACATAACGCATTTTGCACCCCGTGAGGGCGCATTTGTTTGCTCACTGACAGGACAGCAGTGGTGGGAAACATAATATAATTGGTCAAGAGTTCTTGCAGCATTTGTAAATCATAGATAACATTTCACATGTGAGAATACTAAGCACAAACACCACATCTTAATAGGCTGTGTGCTGTAGTTCCCAGTTTGTGTCTACTTGGTTGTCGACAGAGTTTCTAGCCTATTAAAGCAAGTTATGTTTTATGACTCAAGCTGGACAAAGCTGTTGGCACAGTCACTGATTTATCAGAAGCTGGCAAAAATCAAACGCAACAGAATTTTGTTTTGATGTGATGTAACAAAATCTGACAACAGACAAGAACTAAAGTTCATTTTGTTTTAAATTTCACTCCCATGTGGAATTAAGGGCAGTTCTATATGTTCTCCTCCAGATGAGCTCCTGACACACAGAGCTTCTCAGCCAGTTTTTTCCTAAAGTATAGTTTCCCCCCACTTTTCGCAGGGGTTACATTCCAAAAGCACTCGCATATAGTGGAAAAAACACATTGTTGTAATAAAAAAAAAAGCCTAAAATGCCTATTGTGAGAGGCGGCACGATAGGACTGACTCCCATGAGCCTTTGCAGGCCAGGTGAGTGACCAGTTTATGTGTTTTTGTGAGTGTTAAGGGAGGAGGAGTTAGGGAATGTAGTCATAGTAGCTGTTTTTGTGTAAACTGTGTGTATTTCTCGTCAGCCACTCTACTCCAGAGTGTTAGCTGCTGGGGTGGCGGGCGAGACGAGTGTTATTTGTTGGAGTTGGGAACAGTACTGGGTCATGTCGGTTGGGTGCACAACACTCTCTGTGTTGCAAAGTCTGATCAAAGCTGCACAAGCTGAGAATAAAAAAAAAGGTTCCTGGAAGAAAAGCGTGTCTTCACATTCTCTCACTCACACTAGATATGCCCTGAAATATGCTCCCAACACACGTCCTAGTGCAGGGTTTATCTTAGCAACCCAGCACGAGGACACGGGGGCGTGGCAGACAAGGCCCGGACGTCATAAAAGCAAAAGAAATGCGGAGGATATCTGTATTGCCGTGCCTGTGCGGGGGGTTCAGAGAAACATGTGCTTGGTTCTCAGATAAAGTGAAAGTGATCATTCTGTCATACGTGAACACACCACAGCACACAGTATGAACAGCACGAAATTCAACCCATTTACCAAGTGAAGCAGGGGGCAGCCAAGACACAGGGCCCGGGGAGCAGTGTGTGGGGACGGTACCTTGCTCAGGGTACCTCAGAGGTGTCTAGCGAACGTCCTACCCACTAGGCCACCAGCTGCCCTGTGTAGTGAACTTACTGTATAGTGATCTCACCGTCTCACTGATTGTTTTGAATGTAGCTGACAGAACTGATGACCAATGGCATTAATAGACAGACGGTTGTATTCAGCCTTAGGTCACAGTGGAACAGTGTAGAGACTTATACAGCAAATAACAGGAATTACCACATTTACACAGAGCTTTAACATAAACCTTCCAAACAAGGTGCATATTATCTGCCATGTGTAAATGCTTTATAATGCATGGTAAGATAGAATGTATTACTACTGTTATTATTATTAGGCAGCATCAGGCTGGATGAGACTAGAGACACATAAATGTATATACAGACTATTTAAGTATGAATTCCACCAACATACACACACACACACACCTTATATTCTGTATTCTGTCTCTTTTTTTTCTTCTTATCATTTTGATCCACGCAGCTCTCCTTGATGCCTGGTTTCGTCTTCTTTTTTGTCAAAGTAGCTTCCGGTTGAAGGGGTTGACTCTTCGCCATGGCAACAGTGGTGCTGTTTGGACAGGGCAACAGGTCAGACGTGGTTATGAACATTAACAGTAAAAACAATGCCTTTGTGTGATGTGAGTGGTCAGTGGGTGTTTAACAACACACTGACTCTAATCATTATATGCTCAAACATTAATCACATCAAGAAGAATAAAAAGAAAAAGGAATTTATTTTGTTACACTCCCATAATGGTTCAAATACAATATTTAGAATCTTAGGGATTTCAATCAAAAGAGAGTCATCATATTTTACAGAAAACCTGATCTTTTATTTTACTGTGAAGTTAAAAAGCTTTAATTAATGTTGGAAGCACTGCGAAGCAATCCAAAATGTCTTGATACGTTGAAACATTAAGATTGTCCTTCACTGGAAGGAAGGTGCCAAGCCAAATACTTTTGTCCATCTCGTGTAACTATTGACACAGACTAAACATATTTAAAATAAAGTGGGGCCCTTATAGTCACGTGTGAACACACAGCACACACGTGTGGAAACGTGCGAAATTCTTTCTCTGTATTTAAGTCACCAAGTGAAGAAGTGGGAAGCCACAAACGTGGGGTGCCAGAGAAGCAACGTGTGGGGACGGTAAAATGCTAAGTGGTCTCACTAGCAGTTCTGGATCTCGAAATCACTACCTTCTGATCGCAGTGGCAACTCACTAAGCAATAGGCCACCAACTGCCCCGTTTTATTAGTTACTACATCTAAATAACGAACTTCGCATCAGTTAAAAACAAATCTTGTTTTGGTGGAGGGTACAGCAACGTTGGACTAAAATATACAAGAAAAACATTAACACTGTACAGTCTCATTGAATCGCTGCTTTAAGAACTTATGATCATCAAGCTAATGGCGTATTAAAATGTATTAAAATGACTTTTACTCACCCAACGATTAGAAACCCTGCCTCCACACGGCATGTAACTCACGTGTCAGGACACTTCTCACCGTTACACCTCAAACTCCAACTCTAATTGGTTGAATCTCTCAGTCGCTACCGCTCTTGGGATTTGTAGTTCATTTTGTTAGTTAAGGATTTTTGTGGTTGTTTTATTTCGTGACTGATTTCTATTTATTTTTAATCTACATAGTAAGTTAGTCTACATTCTAAGTTCCTAGTCCTGATTGCCAAATTCTCCATGAATAAATATTTGAATACAGATTCGAGTATTAAATCAGAAACATCTCTATAATGTTTATCTAATGCATACTTTAAAACAAAAATAATCATTTTTTAGTGTCTTCCAAGATGTCCAAATTAGCATTAAAGTAAGCAAAGTCTGATGATTTTAAAGCACATATACAATGTATTTCCAGCCCGTGGAACTCAAGGCAGTTTATCCGGAAGCTAATGATAGGCGGACCCGCATGTTACATGACCTGAGATTCTCAATGTGAGTCTTGGGAGCCGGAACATGGCATCAGCAACACGGAGGATGTTTACTGCTATCACACGGGTTTCTTCGTGTCCTGTGAGCTCTGCATTGTGGAGTTTAAGGTGAGGATATTTGCAGTTACGGATCCTGAAGCGTTGTGTTGTGGGCTGGGCGTTTCGGAGAAGAGTGTGTTAAAGTCACTCTGGTCTTATACTACTGAAGGTCCTACAGCTGATATAAGGATAATGGTGAATGGTAATATATGGTAAAACACGTGCACAAGTTAGCTATACACATTCTTAATAGTCAAGTGTCAGAATATTTCCTTTTCATGGACATAAGTGGGCAGTGACCCAGTGACCGGCTTACATCCACTGTCGGTGAGCTAACCAGTGACCATTACTCCATTTGGCTTTGGGCTTATATTTGTGTGTGCATATTTATATATATGTATATGTATATATGTGTATGTGTGTATATATAATGTATATATACATAATGTATACATAGACATACAAAAATGTTGTTTTTCATGAACTGAACAGCTTTGCCCTGGTTTTTACAGCTGGTAATATTTCTCCTAATTACCCAATAAAATTATTGTTCTTTAAAGCATTGGCCCTGAGATAAGAAGGTTGTGGGTTCGAATTCCAAGACTGGTAGTGGCATCACTGAGATGCCAATGAGCAAGGTACTCCCCGAGCGCTGCGTTCCTGGCTGCCCACTATTTCACATTGTTCACACTGTATTGTAGTGTGTTCACAAATGACAAACGGTCACTTACATGTGTGTAGCAGGAAAATTTGACCCACCAGTGTTAGTTTTTTTGTTAATCCTAGTTTTTCCCCTTTTTGTGAAGCCTCTCTTTCCTCCCTTTCTCTCCTTTAGACCATGCAGAGTACGAACCCTGTCTCTCACCTCACATTGCTGCGGAAAGTCCCAAAGATCTACGAATGGAGGTGAGAATCATGAGCTGTCCAAGCCCATCAAGTTCTCTACAAGCCGAGCCAGCCATCGGACCTGGAAGGTGGATAGCTCTATGGGTAGCACCAAACAGCGGCCTTGGTGGCACGTTTTGCCACTAAGTGTGTTGGCCATATCCTTCCTTCTCTGGTGCTTCTTACGGAAAGAATCAGAGGTTGATAAGGCTTTGGAGAAGAAGCTTTACGAACATTTACCCGGATTACTGACAACTGAGGAAGAGGATGAGGAAACAGAGGCACCAAAAAAAGAACTCTGACAATGGACTAAACCAAACTGTCTTTAAATGTACTTATTGCCTTGCTTTGATCATTAAATTGTACAGAATGCATCATGAGTTTCTTGGTTTCTGCTAAAGGACAAAGTCGTGTGAAGTAAATAACACTAACACTATTTAAGGCCCCGTTTGTATTTGAAAATGTTGGGAAGCTTCCGCAACATGGGTGGTGGTGGCCTAGTGGTAGGATACTTGCCTGTGGACCAAGGGGTCATAGGTTCGAATCCTACCCTCACCACACCACCACTGGGTCCCTGAGCAAGACCCTTAACCCCCAGTTGCTCCAGGGATACTGCCCCCTACAGTTAGGGAATGAAAGTCACTTTGGATAAAAGCATCTGATAAATGCTGTAAATGCAACATGGTTGGCTTGCTGATGGCACAGATTAAGAAACTAGCTTGAAGCCTAAGACACAGTTGTGGTAAATACAGATGTTTACAGTATGTGACTTGGACTCACTAAATACTAGGAGTACTAGCAGTGGTTGTAACAGGGCATGAGCTCACCATTTAAGTTACTGTTAATCAGCAGCCAGTAAGCCTGACTATTGAAATTCCAAATTACACAAACTTCACTAAAGCTGTATTGCAAAACTCAGTAAGCAAATTTCAGACACACCATACTTTGGTTACTCAGCTAAAGTTGTGGTACAAGTAATTTTTATTAAACCATTTTTCAGAAATCCAAACTTGGTTTTCCTCCACCTCATACAAAGTCACAAATGTCCCAAAATGTATATTCCAATCATGACAGCAGTTCATTGATTTAAATTGACCATGGCAGGATGCTACTAGTTTGACTTAAGGTTACATTTTATATTATGCCGTTGTCAAATACTGGTCAGTTTCCACATAGTTTTGCTTCAAAAACAGCAATATTTTGTCCACAGATTATCCAACACAAATGAGGTAGTGGAAAGTTTATTTACAACCAAATGGCCACAATGGAGGAGAAAAATAGATCATGATAGAAATAAAATGGACACATCCTAATACCACCATATAGCATGCAGACTAGAGCGTACAGGCAGAGGTATACCAAAGTCTAAAATACAAACTTTAAAACCCTGAGAGGAGCTCCCGGAATGTTCAGACACCACCCCCTACTGTCACGCTGAAGAACCACAAGATTCCCCTCCCCTACCACAACTACCAAAAAAGTTACAAAAAAGAAAAAGTAAGCTTAAAACTACAACAAGCATTTGTAGTCGAGTGTAGGAACCCACCCCTAAGACCTCCTCCCCCCACCCCCCTCCAAAAAAGGTGGATTAAATAGAATGAGCTATCTAAGCACGCTCGCCACGGATTCGCCGAGCCAGCTGGATGTCCTTGGGCATGATGGTGACGCGCTTCGCGTGGATGGCGCACAGGTTAGTGTCCTCAAACAGTCCAACCAGGTATGCCTCACTGGCTTCCTGTAGCAAAAGAATAAACAAAACCCAACCATCAGTAAACACATCGATAGAGTCTGTATTGGAAATAAACTAATTTCCACTGCTGGTGTAATACCAGTCAAAACAAAAGTGACACCCCCCTGCTCTATAATACTACGGGTTAATCCAGGGCATCACTAAGACTGAGGTTTACAAACATACACAAACTAAGTTGATCTAGCAATCCATTCAAGTTGGAACATGAAAACTGGCCATCAGGCTAAACATCCTCAACAGTAAATCAGACTCTTGTTTGTTTTAGAGTTCCAGAGGACTGCTAGACAGAGTCATACTGCAAATCACCATTTACAGTAATCAGGCCAATTCACAAACCAATGCAGGTTGAATTAACCAGACTTGATCACTGAAGCCATCAACTGATCCAGTCACTGTATATGAATCCATGTCAATCACAATCAGTTCAGCAAATGGATACAGTTCTGCAGTTTCACATAGCCACATGCCTGCTGGCAATTCTGCCCACTAATCCAGAGATTGAGATACATATATAAATAATCAAACCAGGTGTAACTGACCTGCAGAGCTCCAATAGCAGCGCTCTGAAAGCGGAGGTCTGTTTTGAAGTCCTGGGCAATCTCCCTCACCAGGCGCTGGAAGGGCAACTTGCGGATCAGCAGCTCAGTGGACTTCTGGTACCGACGGATCTCACGAAGAGCCACAGTTCCGGGGCTTGAAGACACAAAAGGCAGCAAGAACAGCAAATAGTAAGAAACATGAACAGAGTTTGGAAAGATACATCAAATAAATCCATGCAAGTAAACACCAAGGTGTATACCGGTATCTGTGGGGCTTCTTCACTCCACCAGTGGAGGGTGCACTCTTCCTGGCAGCTTTAGTAGCCAGTTGCTTCCTTGGGGCTTTGCCTCCAGTAGACTTACGCGCTGTCTGCTTGGTACGTGCCATTGCACTCGAGTAGTCCTCTCAGCTACAAGAAAACAGAGATGATAGGGTAAACATAAGTGTTGCCTGAAGAGGTGTATTACATAAGTCAAGTGAGAGTAGCTCGTCCTGAACTGAAAACTTTCGATCTCCCTTATTTCAATATTGGAGCGGCAACTTACACCCCCACCCTGTGGGGCACCCAACATTTGGATGCTAACGGCTGTGTCCCAAATGGCTCCCTAGCGGCCACTGCGGGTAGTACACTGTACTGCCACTAGGGAGCCATTTGGAACAGAGCCAGCATCATCCAATATAAAACCGTGACTGAAGCGACTAGGGAAAATATACTACCCTCCATTCAAACGCCTACCAGTTCGAAGAGCTCTCACAAAATCGAATCGACCTACGTTAAGCACGTTCTATTCAGTATTTGAGAGAAAAAAAGTCGACGGCACCAGTGTCGTGTTCCTTTTTTAAGCTCGATCTAAAACGCAAGCCGGCGCAAAACAGCAGTACTAATGAAAACATATATGCATTTATAAAATTGCAATAATTGCCTTTAAAACATTTAGAAAATAAAATATTCAGTGATAAAAAATATTAAGCTCGGCCACCATTACGCGACGTTCGGCTCACACGTTTCTCCTTCATTTGTGGCCAACATGGCGTCCTCTCACAACAATTACAGCCTCTTCTTTGTTTAGGACGAAAATAGAGGAAAAATGCCTTTGAGAACATTTCGTGGTCAAGGAACAGGACGTATAAGAAAATAGGTGTGTACCTAAATACTTAAAGGGCCGATCACAGTCACAGAACGGGTCAAAGTTCGATTAATGAAGTCTCACGAAGGATAAAATAAATTCGCCTTGTTGCTGTGAGGTTATGGCGCCAGAGAAGAGCTCGGTCTCGTCTCGCCTCTTCAGCGACGGAAAAACAGCAGTTGTAGCTGAAAAGAAACGCTAAAAACGCTCGAAACTACTCAAAGAGTTGGCAGAGACACATAAACAACGCCTAGTTGATGTTTCGACGTACAGGCAAAAGAGAGATACTTACATATTTGTCTCCGATTACTCACTCTGTCGACCCAAAACAAGAACGTCGATCGTGGAGATTTCGTTTTCCTCCCCCTGTATTTATCTAGTCGTTAACGTCACTCGTAGGATCCCCCGCCCACCGCGTCCCTGATTGGTCGGAGCGGGCCTTTGATCTAAAGAATGGCGCATTTTAAAATAACGATTGCGGTGCGTCGCTGAATCCTATTTTTAAATGTAAAAATATAACCGTGTTTCTTTTTTTAGACATCGTTAAATATCGAATTTATGACTACAAGGATTGTAGTTCACTACTAAAGACCTCCATCCCGCAATTAATCTCTGTTAATGTGCCCTAATCCGAGTGTGTTGTGTCACTGGGTCAGAGAGTTTACTCACTATTAACACACTCGACTAGACTGGTAAAATGCACTATGTGGACAAAAGTGTTGGGACAAATTCTTTTTTTCTTAATTACTCATGATTACTGAATTCCGATGGCCTCTTACTTCCAGTGAAGAGTAATAATCGTAATGCTTCATCATACCAAGACATTTTGGACAACGACATGCTTCCACCTTTGTGGACACAATTTGGGGAATGTTCTTTTCTATTCCATCATGGCTGTGCCCCAGGGACCAGCCCACACAGAGCCCTGACTTCAACACAACCCAACACCGTAGGGGTGAGCTGTAACGGAGATTGCGAGCCAGGCCTTCTCGTCTACAGCAGTGCCTGACCCCATAAATGCACTACAGAATAAAGGGGCACAAATTCCTACAGAAACACCCCAAACTCTTGTGGAAAGCCTTCCAAGTAGAGTGGAAACTACAACAGCAAAGGGGGACCAACTCAATATTAAAGTCTGTGTACAAAGGACGGTTAATTTCAACGAGCAGACTTTGTTTAAACATAAGCAAATGTTTCGTTGAAACTATATGTGTTCTATATCTGTTTTCTGTTTTTGTAAAAGTGTTTTGCTGGTGTAATTTACTGTTTAATGGGACTGTAAAGGCCATTAAGGTGGGAACCACTGGGAAGAAATATCCATTGCTAGACGGAACGGAAAAACTGCGCACCATTTCAAGCATGAGCATAATAATGTGGGCTTGTTTATGTCGTGTTTCGAAAAAGTTTATACATGTGTGACATTTATAATATCTCGGATAATATTTAATACAACCACGGGACGTTTCATTTTTGAACAGAAGGATTTATCCACTGCTGAACCTAAATGTAAGGTATGTGTTGATAATTAGCTTCTGCTGAAACAGCTGCTGACTGAGGATCAGTGCTTTTATGAAATTACACACAGCAGTTTACACACGGGTGACAAAGTAGTTCGTGTTCAACAGTAATTTCTATGATAATAAACCTTTTGCGAGTGAGCCAGTTTTGACCAACACAGCAACGTTACTCAAACAGCAACGTGACTGAAATCCCTGTGTTGCCATCTTTCTAAGTACAGTGAACTGGTGAACTGTTTGCATTACATGGAAAGAATCATGAGAATGCCTTAAACACATTTACTACACATCAATAACTGAAACGTAGGGCCAAAGTATGAAAACACTACAACACAGAGAATGAATTTCCAACCTTTTGCCTCCCAAATTTCTATATAATTATGTTACTGTTTCAAGTGTTTTAATAATTCAAGTTGCCATTAACCCACCACAGTAAATACATTAAAGTTTCTTCTTTACAGTGCACCAGACCATTCCGAATGACTATTCTGAATGTCTGAATTAACTTAAATTGTTTAGAATTCCCTTTTAATGAGATATTAAGCTAATCATAGGTTTCTAAAGTTGCACATATAAACTACACAATTACTGAAAGAAGCTCATCAAATGTACAAAGTTAAGGCTATAAAAATTAATTCACTCAACTTGATGGCTTGTTTTGTAGGTTGGGTCCCTCTTTTTCCCCCAGACGTAAGTCATTTCTGTGAGAAGTGAGCTCAGACTATGGAACAGGGTTCATCTGAAAGGGGTAAAGGGTCCCTTACTACTTAACACTTTTATTAGCTTTAAATTATGGCATTTATAGTTTGCCTGTGGACTTCAGTTATCTCAATGTTTCATTCCCTTGTGTGCATTTGTAACAGAGCCACAGGGGGGCAACAACTCAACCCAGGCTGACTTTCACTGGAAGCACAGTGATAACTCCTTTGCCTTTAACTTCCTCCCAGAAGCCTCATCCTCTCTGAACCACACAGCAGCAACGCCTTTGGAAACCCAGGCCCAGCCCGGACAGGGCAATGGGTCAGACACGGGCTCTGGCTTCACTTTCAATTTCCAGATCCCTGCAGGAACATCTGAAACCAGTGCCATGCAGACAGGAAGAAACGAAATTGGAATAAATGCCAGCGAGCTTAGTGAAGATTCTTCAAGAAGTAAGGCCAAGAAAAAGAAGAAGAAAAAGAAAGGAGAAAGAGGGGAGGAAACTGGACTGCAGACTAAAATAGTTGAAGAAGCTCCCAAACATGAGAGTACAGAACTGGTTAGTGAACATATATATCTCCTCTTTTCTCTCTGACTGCAAACATTACATTAAAATGACTATATATCTACAGTATTTTTCTGCCATATCTGCCATTAGAGCTGAGAAAATAGTTTGTCATCTTTTTTCAGAAAGTGCTTCAGCCAAAAAGTGCTGTCATTTATTCTCTCTTTTATTGACATGACAAAATTAATGGTACATGTATGGGACACAAAAAACAGGGAACACCATTTAGGACTCGTCACACTTTCACCTATTTTTTTTTAAATAATATATTTTAGTAAACAAAAAGAGCCAACAACATATTTCATAAAGATTATATGACTTTTTGCCTCTTTTTCCCAATTACCCTCCCACCATCTGTGGTATTAGGATGGACTAAGACAATGTCACTTAATTTTATCATAGTTTTAGTGTGTCTCCTCTTTTTGCTGTTGGCGAATGTAGGATTCAGTACATTTGCACTACATTAAAATCGTAATGTTTTTCATGTTGCGACATTGACTTCACATGTTAAAAATGATATAAATATATATGTGTGTGTGTGTGTGTGTGTGTGTGTGTTAGTCACCAGAGCAGCAACTCAGCAGAGAACTGGACTGGTGCATTGAGCAGCTGGAACTGGGTTTGAGAACTCAAAAATCATCTGCAAAACAAAGTGAGCAGTCAAGCCACTATTGTTGACTTTGTTAAGTCTTAGAAACTTAAAGTATTGAACCATTAAATCATTTGCTAAACAAACTGCGGACTTGACTGTGGGTTTGTTTGTGTGCGTTTGTGATAAGGAGAGGAAACCAGTCGTGCTTTAAAGACCCTGCGCAGCTCCAAAGCTCCAGTAGTGAAAAAGAGGCAGGTGATGAGAGCTGTGTCTGGAGATTACAGGAGGAAGATGGAGGAGGAGAAGAACAAACAGTTCAAACTCATCCAGTCAGGTGAGGTGCAGATACAGTGTTGTCCCCTAGTAAACATGAGCAAAACAGGCTGTAAAAACATAATTACCGTTCTATTTGATCTTTCATCTGAAATTATAACAAACATAACCTTATTTTCAAGTACAAGTGGGAAGAAAAAAAAACTCAATGTATTAAATATTTTTTGTCTTGGGACATTTAGAAATTCGGGATAAAATCTAACTGAAGTATATTCTTTATATATTTATAAAGAATACATGTTTTAAAGATCACATGTGTGCTAGGAAATGCTTAGATTGTCAGCCATGGCTTCCTGTTTCACTGAGGTGTATACATATAAGGCATCACATAGAAAGGTTGAGTTGCATAAATCCTTTAAAAAAAAGCCTTTTCACTATCAGGAAAAGTTTAAAGCCACTGTATACCTGAAGAATCTGCTTAGAAGAGGACTTCTCCAGATGGCCGCTAGGGAAATGCAAATATTAATTGTTCTTGTGGTCAAGCTATTATAAGCTGACTCTTGACTCCTGAAGCAGATCTCAGTATCAACTTCAATATGGTCCCCAGACCAAAAACGCAAGGCTTTGCCACTTGAAAGTTTGGGTTTTTGTTTGTATTTTGAGTGAAAGATCAAACAGAAAAGCATTAAAGAATGTTTTTCTGTCAGCCTGTTTTGCTCATGTTCACTAGGGGAGCCAATAGTTGTGGAATGCAAGATGTATCCTTTGTTTTATGACTGTACTGTGAGTTACAAAATTTAGATGTTTTAATAGTGGTTAAATGAAGTAAATTAATAAGTATTGTAAATTATTTCTTTGATTTTCACAGGATTGCATGTGATACTGAAGGCGATATATCTGAAAGTTACATTTAAGTCATGTGTTATAAAGTACCTCTTCCTGGTGGGAAAATACATTGATGCTACTTTCATTGTGCATTATCTTGTACTTTTTTCTGAAACATAAAATGTGACTAACTGGTTGTCCCTGTTTCCAAAGCAATGACCTCTGTAAGGGTCAGCAGTGTGTCAGAACCTTCCCGCAAACCAGTGTTTCACCGCTGCGCTGAGACAAAGAGACCCAGCACTGACAAACCCCAGGACACATGTGGACTTTCACATGCTGATGAGCAGATCAGTGGAGACGTGGGGAAATTTGTTCTCAGGCCAGCCTGTGAGGAGTTTCATTTTAATTTTGACCTGTGATGCCTCTTGAGACACAACTACATACTGCAGTGTTGGGATGTATCAAACATTTTCATGAACTGACTCAAATACTGGACTTGTCACCCTGAAGAAGTGGTTTTGGTGAATAAAGGTTAAAAAAGATCATGTTCTGTGAAGATATCTGTATTTTTAATTTTTTTTTCAAAGTTAATCACTGATTAAGCACTAATACGAGTTTTTACATGTACTTTAATAGACTAACACAAATGTAGTGTAATTATATTTGGAATCTGCAGAACTGGAACGGCATCGCTATGGGTTGGGCTGCGTGGGGTTGCCATGGAAACACCGCATGGCGGTTTCGGTGTACAAACTATATTCTAATCAAATTATTATTTACTTTTTTTGAAGGGTTTAGTTTAAAACCATTAATCAATTGCCCACGTATTGAACATACCTAATCACTTCCCCCGTTTAATAATAAAATGTTGAAAAGCCAATCCATTACGTAGCAGCCGCTGCTACAGTGGTGGTGTATGGGAAACGGAGTTCATTGACTGACGATCAGCGATTCTAGTCCACAAGACAGCAGTTAGGAAAAGACTACAGATCCCGAGTGTCTAGTGAGGCTAATCCGAACAGATGTGCGAACTTCGCAAAACGGATGTCTCCGTGCCGTTACTCAAACATCGATTTGTTTTGTTGTTTATATAGAAAAAACAAGCAAACAAAACCCTCAGACGCTCACTGCTGTAAGTATATATTATTATTTTACGGTATGACCATATCTATTTTTGTCAAGTGTTTGTTGACAGCCTCATTCCTGAGTTCCTCTGACTAACGTAGAACTTCACTTGATCACTTTTGGACACTTCGGCATAGAAATAAAGACACATTCAGCGAAAATAAACCCGCTTTAAACACGCTTGTTGTCTGGTCGTATAAAGATGTTAAAGGCGATGCTAGTCCAGTTGTAACAATAATCCATGTGTGAAATGCTCTTAAACGCGTCATTAGTACAGAGACATGGTTTAAACCAAAGTTTAACGTTTATCCTCAATCGCCTTTTGTATTGAAGCGACTGTGTTCCTGTTTCCAGGTTTGTTTGTTGGAGAATGTCGGAGCTGAGCGATGAAGCCAGCGAGTCAGAGCAGCTGGGGGCGAGTCTATCCGTGTGGCTGGCCCACAGCGGGAGCTCCCTGATCCGCCCGGAGGACCTGGATGTGCCGCTGGACCTCCATACCGCCTGCTCCATCGGACAGTACGACGTAGTGGTGGAGTGTATTCGGAGGTATGTTAGAGTCACGAGATTGTGTGCAGCACAGTGTGCTGTGCTGTGCTGTGTTCACGTGTGACTGAATTGTATCACTATTCCAAATATGAATACTGAATAATGTACTAGTACACCAGCGGTCATTAGCCAGTACTGAATTGGTCTTTGCCAAGAAGTAATTGCCCAGTGTTCATTGTTCAGAACTGAGTTTTGCACTCTGGTCTACTGATTTGGAAAGTAGTTTGCATGGTACAGTATCTACTTATAAGCTCCCCTTAAAATGTGCCTATAAATACTCACTACAGATGTCAGTTCTTACATCAAGAGTGTAATGTGTAATCTCCAGTTTGATTATATTGTTGTATTCACTGGTATATACTAATCTAAGAGTCATCTAGGCCCTAAAATATTTAAAGAGATCAAATTGACCTGATCCTTGACTGGTGCCATTACAGTGTTCAACAATAATAACTCAGGTCTCAGGTATTAACATGCTTAAATTAGAGCCTGTTTGGTAGAGAAAGAGAACAGAGACAAAAAGGGAAATGAGATTGATAAGAGTAACATGAGAACTGACCCCTCCCCCCTTTGAGTCAGAGGGTTGCTCAGGTCAAATAACTGTCATGTTTATTGCTGTGCTGACTCATTAAGATATAGAGAGTCAAGTATGGTCGAATTAGTTAATTAGTGAGGTAGATTTTCTAAATACGTACATTTCTTCTACGGGAAACACACTTCGTAACATTTTAATACAAAGTTACTGATCTTTGTTCAGGAAAAAAACAAAACGCATATACAAAGGTTATTGAACATTTAATATAACAGTACATGCACATCACTGTATGATTAAAAAAAACCCTAATTGAATAACTTTAATTGTAAATGTGTATTTTGAGTGTTTGTTAGCTAAACTAGAGTTTTCTGTGGATGTGAGTTTGTGCAAACAACTCTATTCAACTTTATATTACACATCTTAATGTGTCTTCTGGGTCTGTAATGTATGTGTATGAGGCTTCATGGCGCTGCAAGCACCATGTAAAGGATGACCTGCTATTTTTGTGTGTGTGGTATTATCTATTTCTCTGCAGAGGGAATGTGGATTTGGATGGGAAGAACCTTGGTGGATGGACTCCACTGATGTATTCAGCATATATTGGTCACGACAACATCGCTAACCTGCTCTTGGAATCCGGTGTTGGTGTCAATGCTTGCACTTATAAAGGGCTTACACCATTAATGCTGGCTGCCAGTTGTGGAAACGAAAGCATTGCTTACTTCCTCCTGCAGGTACAAATTTGCCTTTTTAATTGATTTTCTTTTCATTTACAGTTCTGTCGTCGCTTGTGACGCTGGAAGATTTACCTGATCATTCAAATCTTGTGCCAAGTCCTGTGCTTGTAATCCCTGGCTTTTGTTTTCTTTCTTTATCAAATCAAAGATGCACTTGGCTGCATTTTTAATTAATGTAATTAATTCATTGAAGTTTTGAGTGTAATGTTGGCTCTTTTGGCTTTAATAGGCTGTGTGTACAGTGGGGCAAAAAAGTATTTAGTCAGCCACCAATTGTGCAAGTTCTCCCACTTAAAAAGATGAGAGGCCTGTAATTTTCACCATAGGTATACCT
>JBBPDB010000007.1:22078659-22091857 GCA_037974465.1 Brachypetersius altus | reverse complement strand
CCTCTTACAGAAGAAGTTACAGGTCTGTGAGAGCCAGAAATCTTGCTTGTTTGTAGGAGACCAAATACTTATTTTCCTTATTTTTCTTTAAAAATCAGACAATGTGATTTTCTGGATTTTTTTTTCATTTTGTCTCTCATAGTTGAGGTATACCTATGGTGAAAATTACAGGCCTCCCTCATCTGTTTAAGTGGGAGAACTTGCACAATTGGTGGCTGACTAAATACTTTTTTGTCCCTTTTTTTGAACCTCTTTAACTATAAAACAAAATGCAAAGTGTGTGTGTGCATGCCAGTTAAACCATGGAACATATAATCATGATACGGAGTAAACGGTCAGATGAATTTTTTTAAACTGAGTGGCAACAAACTAAAAAGCTATTTAACAGATTGAAAGACGATTTAAGATTTATAATTTGTTAAATATATATCTCCAACTAAAAATACTTACTGTGCATTTAACAGCATTTTTTTTAAGACCAAAGTGGTTTTTTTTGTTGTTTTTTTGTTTTAAACCATTATCAACAACCAGTTTGGTCCAACACACACACACACACACACACACATACACATACGCACACTCCTCTTGCCTCCCAGCTCTAGTGTGGTCAGTAGATTATGCAACAGCAGGGACACAGTCAGCATTTCTATTCAAAGTTTGGTTAAAATTTTGGGAGAATATAAAATCTTGAAGCAAGTATTTTACATTGGCTTGTGGGCAGAGTGTATTATTAAATCTCTGTTGTTATTGTTATTATTATTATTATTGTTGTTGTTTAAAGCAAGGGGCAGACCTTGAGTGTAAAGATGGGCGAGGCTGGACAGCTCTTCTGCACAGCACGAGCACTGGACATCAACAGATGGTCAGATTTCTCCTAGACAACAATGCCAATGCTAATGTCAAGTGAGAAACTCTCTCTCTCTATCACTCACTCACTCACTCTTCCACATGTAAAACTGTGGACACACAAGTATGATGTTCTGATATTAACAGTATTCTCCAGCACCTGACATTTAGCTTGACCTTTTGAATTTTGCTTGTTCAGGGAGCCAGTGTTAGGATTCACTCCCCTGATGGAGGCTGCAGCATCCGGCCATGAGATCATTGTCCAGTATCTTCTTGATCATGTGAGTGCGTGTGTCTACGTTACTAATTAAAACTAATGTAAGTAACTACCAGGTACAAATACCAGGGTTGTGTACTGTGTCATTAGAATGCTTGTGTGTTCATTGCAGGGTGCTCGAGTTGAGGAGAGGAATTTTAAGGGTGAGACAGCAAGAGTGTTAGCCATGATGTACGGCCATACGAAGATTGCAAGCCTCATAGACATGCACTGTATGAGAGTCAAGCAAGGTCAGATACACACAGCACCTACACACTTTTGCTCAGACACCCACAAAGAATATAGCAGAAGTAGAGATAAATGACTACATGTATCTACATGTATCTCTCTCTCTCTCTCTCTCTGTGTGTCTTTCTGTCCCTCTCTTTCCAGGTTTGTATGAGGAATTGAGCTCATCTGAGGAGGACAGTGCAGCGCCCAGAGCCAGATCGACCCGCAGCAGAGCCAGAGGTCCCAGCATACACGACGGCCCACAGGCCATAGCCCGCTTTAGAGTGAGGCCAAAACATGGTATGTACATATACGCTTCTCAGCTGGATTCACAAACAGTTTAAACTTTGTTTATTTATTTATTTTTTTTACTTTAGGGTTAAAGTTCAATCTGACATACTTTGGGTCTAAAACGTTTAGCATGTTAATGAATCCTGGCTTTTCCACAGTATGTATTGGCACCATTTCTTTTGCAATTTACATCGCGACAGCATTTGTTGTCGCCTTCCACCGTGCCCCATTCTTATCATATGGCACTTGGGCATTAACAGAAAAGTCGACTTCAGAGGCACAAGTCGGCGCCCCCCCCCCTCCCTTCCCCCCCACAAGAAGACAAGAGACACAGCAGAAGAGACAGACACATCACATGTGTGGAGATACTTCAGTCTAGACCAATGCTGGCCATTGGGCATACCAGGCATTTGCCCGGTAGGCCGATGTTAAATTTGGGCCAGCGCGGAATCCGGATATATCGCCCATCTCTAGTTCAGACTACCATTTGTGGCATCTTTGAGGCATCTTTAAAAGGAAAACTGAACGCTGATTGGACAGGATGGATGGTGCTTTTCATTTTAAGTTTTAAAGCATTGCAGCAGTTAGGCTTAATTTATTTAAACATTACAGTTTTAGCCGTTTTACCTTTTTAGCTCATGTTCTTTGTCACATTGAGCACAATTAATCATATATCATTCGAAAGACAAAAATTGTGTTTCTCAGGGATCTTTGATGGAAGTGAAGGAAGTTTTGCTCACCTCCAAAAACTGATGAAGTTTGCAAAGGCGTTTTTGCAGTTTGCCTTTCCACCATCCCACCTTTGTTCTCAACAACAGAAAAGCCTTTCCTAATCACTATTGTTACTATAGCTGCATATCACTCATTATTTTGAGCTTAAACATTCTAATATGAGAATATGTCCAAATCAGGCTTTAGAACCATTGTAAAATTACTGCACATTCCTAATTGTGTGTGCCCGAGTAGAATTACAAAAGTTATTCTGAAATCTTAGCAGAGTAGCTACAGTGAGATAAAAGGGACCAGATTTTTCATTTGATAGTGTTAGCATGACAAGTCATATGATGGTTGAAACCAAGAAGAAACCCAGTTTATTCAGTTTTCTGTGTTCTTTGTAGACTTTCCCTCGGCTCCGCCTGGCTACGTGACATTCCGTGATGTTGGGGACCAGAACGAGAGCATCTGCAACCGCGATGTTACTTCTCCCATTAATGAACTAGATGGCCAGAGCAACAGCAGTCGAGGTTTATCTCTCAGTGTCATTTACTCACACACACACACACACACAGATGCACCACTTGTATAAGCTGCGTATTAGTACTAAAATTCTTTTACATCCTAGTACTGCTATATGGTCACTTCATTAGAACACATGAGCTGTTCCACTCCTACTATTATATTTTTGGCACAATGATTTTGAAATTCATGGACCACACACTCTGGAGGTCACAGGTTCGAATCCTACCTTCAGCACCACCACTGGGTCCCTGAGCAAGACCCTTAACCCCCAACTTGCTCCAGGGAGACTGACCCCTGTAGTTAGGGAGTGGAAATCGCTTTGGATAAAAGCGATAAATGTAAATGTAGAGATGGAAGATATGGCAAAATATCCCATCTTGATAATTAAAGTAAATTTCATTTGTAATACGCGAGTACATCACGGTATCATTATGTACCACTAACAACCTCTGATGCTACATTTGAAGAACTCATTTACTACATTTTCTATGTATTCCATGTATTATTTCTTTCTGCACTTTATACCATTCATGTGGTATATCAAACATTTTTCAACCTCTGTTTATCCCTTACAGTTTACCAGACTGTCCTGAAAAATACCATCCAAAAAATCAGGGCATATTTAATTTTTTTTCCAGTATGGTAAACTCAAAATAAGGAAATACAAATTAAGCACTAAATGGGTGGAAAAATGCTTACATGTGTTTGCTGTGTTCAAGGATGTGTACTTTTCACACCAACAAAACTGGGAAATTTAACTGGGAATGTTTAAACCTTTGCTATGGACTGTGGCTGTAACTTCCATACCAACCGTAACACGTGTGTGTGTGTGTGTTTGTGTAGATGAACTGTTATTTGATAATGACACACCCACTATAAGGAGCAGCAGCAGCAGTAGCGAGGGCTTGCCACGCCTCCTCGGCCTCAGCAGGGAGGGTTCACTGGAGAGCAATGAGGTAACCACAGCAACAGGCCCCTGAAATCTACCTACAAAAACAACACAAGCCAATAGCAGGTTGTGCTGTATTCAGATGTGTGTATAAAATCTTCTTCCATCTCTCTCAGGACTCCGACCAGGCCAAGAGGAGTTGTCCCCGACGAGCCAACAAACTCCATCACTCTAAGGGAAAGAGTCGTCATAGCAACAGTGACTCTACTCCACCCAGCGGCATGGGAAATTGTGGGATACCCCCTCCCTACACAGGCCCCAAGGTAGATAAGCAAGTGTTTATGCCTAAATAGGGGGTTAGGAGTAGTACAGAATGGGGCTGCTGTCCATAGTAGTGATCAATCAGGAAATGTGTAAAATGTGTTCATATTACCTGCATGCTATCAGTAGTGTGTATATGCGTGTTTATGGCAGGACCTGGCTGAGTTCCTGGAGCAGATAGGCTTTAGTAAATATCTCCCCTTGCTGGAGGAGCAAGATATTGACCTCCGAATCTTCCTGACACTGACTGAGAACGACCTTAAAGAAGTGGGCATCACGTGAGTCACACGCCGTCTTTCAGCCCTCTCTCAACACATTCAGACTTCTGCATCAAAAGCAGTCTGTCTGTTTTCTCCCTAGTCTGTTTGGTCCCAAGAGGAAGATGACATCAGCTATTGCACGTTGGCAAAGTAATGCCCGACCACCCAGCGACGCGTTAGAGCAGGCGTATGCAGACAAACTGGAGGCCGAGATGCAAGAAATGGCCATTCAGCTCCACAAGGTAGTTCTTTTGTAAGATTCTGATTGGGTTCAGTGGAAACTTTTTTCAGACGAACACAAAATTTGGACACACCTGGTCAAAAAAAGTTAGTCAATTACTGTTTTTGATGAATTGAAAAATAAAGTGTAAAATTACAGTGTAAAACATAACATTCAATGGTTATGGTTCATTTGGTTTGATTAGAAATTAGGCAGTAAAATGTGCAGAATAGGGCCATATTTCAGTGTGTTCTCTGGGGATGTTTACTCAGAATAGCAGCAAAACATAATTTGACATATGTATATGACTGCATAACACTAGACTATTTTGCTGTGTGTTTGTGCAGTGCTGCGTCGAGGTAGAGTCTCTGCAGGGCCAGGTGTCTCAGGAGAAGGAGCTGCGCACTGTGATGGAGGGATGTCTAATGGAGGAGAAGATGGCATGGAGGAATGTGCAAGCAGAACTGCGGGAGAGTGTTAAACAAATCCATGCCCTGAATGCCGCACTGCACACACTTCGAAACACACGCTCGCAGGTTCCACAGCTCATCCGTGATGACGGCCAGGCTACAGCAAAAGGTCTCAATACTAGATAAATAATATACACCAATCACCTGCTTAATGTAGACAAGTATCAGAAACTGCCACTGATAAATGGCAAGTGCAGAATTCAACATTTCTGGTCTGGGCTGGAATCCATAACAATGTGATTTCCCCTGCTCACACACACCAACTAAACCTGGCCATTAACAGAGTATTTTGATCAGGTTGGTCTAAGCAGGAAAATCACTAAACTGCACCCTCCCGCCAAGAACCAGCACTAAAGAATGCTGGACTAGAGGAAAACTAACACAAATTGTTCATGAAAAGGGAGTCTGTACCCAAACGAGGTGGAGCTACAGTAACTTAGAGGGAGGATTTGAACAATATATATTTTAATACAATGTAGTAATGTGTACACTGTCAGCTTATATTAACAACAACAATGATTTGTAGCACCTTCAAAACAAGAAACAACATACAATAGTAGACAGGGAAAACTACAACACAGAGTACAGTAGTAGGGAAGAAAAGGCTATTTTATGACGTATTAACTCTATTAAAGGCCTGTTCATTTCTGAATGAAGACCAATTTTGTTTCCATGCATTATTTTGAAAGGAACTATTTCGGCAAGTCAGTGTCAAACCTGCTGAACACTGCTGTGTTGAATCAGGTGGATTAGACACAGGAAATCACCAGACTATGCAAGACTCTGGCCCTCCAGAAACAGCTGGGGAACTCTATGTAGAATCTTTAATAAAGATAGTGCCTCATTATCATTGTCAAATGTCTGGTTTTAATTTGAATGCACTTGATCACTATAACTTGCCTCTGTCTGTCCTTTTTATACATTCTTTTTTCTTGTTTTTGTCTAGAAAGCACAGCAAGGTCTCAGCTGCTCACTAACGTGGAGTGCTTTGAGGAGAAGATAGGTAAGAAAGAAAAAATGAACGTGGTGTAAGAGTGTTTAAAACATTTGTCAGACTCCGGTCCTGGTGGGCCAAAGCACTGCGATGTTTAACATTGAGAAGCCTGATCTACCCCGTTGCCTGTGTTAGATAAGGGAGAACACTAATCTGTGCATTGTTGTGGCAAGACCTGCGTTGTCATGAAATCTCTAAAGATAATGTATGTCTGTGTTTAGCTGAAGGTCTGAAAGTTTTGTGCCAGAGTCTAGAGCACCTAGTCACACCAGAGAAGAGTTCCAGTAGCTGGCAGGAGGAATCCTAGCACCTGCATGTGAGTCTCTCTCTCTCTCTTTCACATACATAAATACACACACGACTCCGCACACATTTGCTGAATGTGCACACCTTCAGCAAAATTACGCAGGTGCAGTCTTCACAGTCTTTGCGCTGGAGATGTGATGATCTTATGCTTTCACTCCATTTTGTTTCACACAGCAGCTCCTCCAGAGTTCCACAGACAGAGGGTGAACATATCACCCTGAACAAGTACGCAGTGAAGTGCCTGAGCTGGCCAGGGAGACAGAGGGCGGAGACAGACAATGAAAGAAGAGGTGCTGAACGTCAGAATGACAGTTCAGGGGGAGATGAAGGGCAGGGTAAAAGAGTGTCCCTTTTAGTGAAGGCAGTAATTCGACAAGCAGGCGGAGGGTAGAAGCCTCTCCCAACCCTGTGCTCTGGCAACACGGGACCGACTGCATACTGCAGATCTATGCAATTTAAGACAATCCAATCTGAAAAATGAGATTGTAGTTCTAGTCCACAAAAATATGTGCTCACACTGGCAGAAGAACAGACTTCATTATCTGTAGCTAGTAGCTGCATCGACGAGTGTTAAACTCCCAGTACCACAGCTGGGCCTGATACAACCATATCAGCACTACACACACTACAACGCCAGTGTCACTGCTGGGTGGAGAATGGTCCACCAGCTAAATGAAATGATCTGGATCAAAGCGGTCCTGTGGTCAGTAAATGATCGTTGGGATAAAGGATTGCTGACAAATAGTCTGCAGCTGTACAGTTTCTAATAAAGTGATTAAGTGTATCTGGCAGTAAATGCAGAAGGAAAATCAGGGATAAAGTCTCCAAATAAGAACACTGACATTATCATGCTATAACTTCGGCTTTCGTTACTGTGATGGTTTCAACTGACTGCAGTCCCACGGCAAGCCCACACATCTGCAGCGTTGGGGTCAGGACGGAGCCAGCTGAGATGTGGAGCCAAGTTTGGCTTCACTGTCCTCAATTTGCCCTGGATTGTAATTGGTGGAAATGCTTTGAATGCTTCGAGTCAAGCTCATTTCTAGTACACCAGTGGACACAAAAGCAGAAGCCAAACCAGGCGGTCTGGCACTCTAATGAATTTTCATAAGGATTGTTTTTCCTTTATTCAGCTGGTGCTATAAATGTGGGAATGCTCATTTAGGACGAGGCCCAGACAACAGATGGCTATTCCAAACAGTGTATTCAGTTGAGCTTTCTCAAGCAGTTGATTTACACAGTGCATAAGATTATTGTACAGTAGGAGAGTGAAACTTTGCTTTGAACAAATTTTGCCCTGCTTTAATGTTGGTGGTCAGGCAAAGTGTGTAAACACAGGGAAGAGATTTCAGTTCCATGTGTTTCTCTGGTTGTATAGAAATCAGCAAATAATATGAATAAAAATTAAGTATTATATATTGCATTTGTGTCATTTTTATGAATAAATGCACTTGCTTTCTCAAGACACAAAAGAACAAAGTATTTCAGTACTGCTATATTAATAGTCTGTTCAGCTCTGGTTTATTATAGCATAGGACTTTCTTAGTTCTTAAACTGCCACCCGTTCTGAAGCTCAAAAACAATGAACGAATGTTTGCATCCTGCTACCCAAAAGTGCCTTTAAGTGTTTAATATAATGTGTATATACATATAACAATCACCATAGAAGTAATGGATGTAGGAAGGGGGATAAAATTACCATTATCTTGATTTTTTCCTGCTAGCAGAAATGAGCATAATTTTACATGATAAACAGCATCTATTTAGAATACTTAAATGGTGGTTTCTGCATGAAACACTGCTTTATAGTGATGAGTGGTAGGGCCATACTTATGATTAGCTAATATCTCATGTTGGTGGCAGCCCACTGCTTCACTTGGTGAATGTGTTGAGTGTAGAGAAAGAATTTCGTGCTGTACTCTGCTCCAGTAACTATGAAGGCCCACAAAAGCTGTTGAGCTCCAGCTCCTCAGTAGCCAGAGCACTAGAAACCTAAATCTACATGTAGGTCATTTTTTGTTTTGTTTTGTTTTTTAAAGCAGTATTTTCTAATACATTCCTAAATTAATTTCATATTTTTCATTTACATTTTTACTTTCCTCAAACTGGCAAAGTAAAAACCACGTCATTCACATGAACTGCAACAATCAGTACATATCTTACGAGAAAGATGTTTTCATAAACAACCAAGCAGCAAACACTCATCTTTGCTGACTGCTGTAGTGACTATTTTGTAAACCCTCTATAAATAGAAGTCAACGATAAAATTCATATTTTAGTCACTCTGGCAATATTTAATGGAAAACCAACAGTATTTAATACCAAACCAACTGGTACGCCTAGTATTTATACCAGAATGCATAGTTAAGAGACAGAAGGAAAGAAATTTATTGTCAGGAAGCCACCTTTTGTGTGTTGGCAACGAACGAAATGAATTGCCAAACACACACGCAGATTACTGAACTAAAAATACTTACACACTGAAAATAAATCCGATTTCTACAGCTGCACATGCCTGGGAACAATGCAGCACATTAGAGATTTACATAAATAAAGTCCATTTGGGGAAGAAGGCCTTCTTACAGAAATGCACTTCAGGTCTGCCTGTGATTAGCTGGTGTTATCACGCTGTGTGTGTGTGTGTGTGTGTGTGTGTGTGTGTGTGTGTGTGTGTGTGGTTTCCCATTTTCTTGCCTTAGTGTTAATCATCTCCACTTCTTAACACCACAGCATTGTCCTACATTATTCATAATCTCCATACACACACACAACTGAAACTGAGCTGCATAACACTGAACTGTGTGTGCCTATGTCTGTGAGAGAGACTAATGAAGGTCACATAAAGGTGAGAGTTGCGGTGCGTGTGTCTGTCAGGTGTATTCACAAAAGTGTCCACAGCCTGCAGGACAGTGGTTGGAGCTTTTAAGCCACTCCATCACATGTTCCAGATGGCCTCCATGACTGCAACCCTGACACCACACAAACAAGCCCTTCACCACATGATGACACACTGCACACACACTCGCACACTGGTGACACCTGAAAAATAGAGACACGCACCATTATTAGGACTGAAGAAGGTGACGAGTGGGACACAATGAACTTAATATTTTAGCTCCTTATTTCAGTATATTAATGCTACACTGCTATTCATTATTCTCACTACAACAAACCACAGGACCCAATGGACCAAGGACCCAACACATTATTTAGTAAAAGTATGCTCCTATAATTAACACAATTAACAAATGATTCAATCCAATAAATCCAATGAATGTTGCGTTGTACTGTTTTCATCTCACTGTCAATCTCCCTGTCAGAAGCAAAGATGGCACCGGATACAGCATAGTGGTATCTGAGTGATCTCATCGGAAAATGATGGAAATCAGAGGGAAAATTAGAATAAGTGCAGTTCAGTCTAGTGAGTCATCTAGTCTGAAATAGTACACGTGTGAAGTTTGCTGAGTCATTTTTTCCTGTGGGTAGTAAAGTGTTTGACACAGTTGAGCATGATAGCCTGCTTCCGGATGCTCATGGTAAGTGAAATACTTGAATTAAAATAGCTTGGTTTTTAAATGAAAAACAATACTGAATTGGTTTTGGTTGATAGTTTTCAATATCATTACCGGGAAAGAAAACATGTGTGTGCCATCTCTATTCAGAACAGGGAGAATGTTAACTAGCTCAAATAAACACTTAAAGATCCTTGCATTGAAACATTTAGTAGCCTGGGAGAGGGAAGGCTAGCCTGAGCATCCTGGGAGTTATGTATGGCCTTCACATCACTGGACAGCATAACGCAGTTGGAGGCGAGCACTGACCACCAATTCTGTTATGTCAGCCAACAGATACCCCTGCTGGCTAGCACTGCGCTGGATCAGTAAACAAGTCTTTTGATTATGCTCTTCCTTTGGCCTTATTTTTGACCTGACAGAAGTGGGGTTGTCCTGATGTTAGGGACAGCTGCACCAATCTGGAGCCCCAACAAAGCAATTCTTGGGTACAAAATCAAAGTCTTCTCAATGATATGCTGTGTGTGTGTGTGTGTGTGTGTGTGAGTGTGTGTGTGTGCACGCGCAAGTGTCCTGTACCTGTCACAGATCCAGCCCTTGTTGCTCATGGGCCGTTTACAGTTGCTACAGTTGATGTGCAGTGTGGTGGAGGCCTGGTTCAGGCAGGTGATGGCACTGCAGGTGCTCAGCTTGATCACTTCATTACTGACGTTCCACAGCTCAAAGCGCTGCAGCAGATCAATGTAGGACATATACCAGTGTTCCTAAAAATGACAAACAAACGCCTTTACGGTCATATTCAAATATGGTGCAATTACACACAGACATATTCAGTCTATAAATGCTAAAGTGTAACTGTCATAATCACACGAGACATGTAATATAAAAAATCCTATGAAGAAATGTATGGCTAAATTAAGTAACGCGATCAATAACATGTGACATCATTTAAGCCTTCAGAGCAGACAAGAGTGAGAGCTCTGCTCTCCTTCAGTAGCCATCATTTGTTATTCGCCTGATGCTGGCCTGGCCTACTCCAAAATAGGCCAGTTATATAGAATACTGACAGAAGACCAAGTTTAAAAAATGTCAAATTCTTCAAGGGTTTCAAAGCTAACGGCTGCACAGCTAAAACGGGCAAGTATAGCCTGCTTTTAGCATTGTTTACTGTTCAGCCAGTGAGTGAGTCAGGAATGTGTTCCTATCTCATGCTTGATTTTTTAATGTTGTTCTTAATTTTGTAATTAGTTCACTAATTATTTAACTTTTGTTTTGATTCTAGATTGACTGGTGTGAAGCAAAGGGTTTGGTAAAGATACGACAGATACTTCACTCAGCTTGCACTGTGCAGAACTGACTTGTCCCTCTGCAGACCTTCTTCTTCTGTTTCTTATTGCTATGGATACTGGTCCTGCCCTGACTGATCTAAAATGCATGAGAACTACCTGGCTAGTTAGCATGCTCTCCTTTACTCGCATTTGTTTCAGAGAAAGCAGAAGACCACCGCTGACATGCCGGCCTTTTTTGTAATCACTGAAAGCTTGAATGCTAGCAAGGAAACTAACTTGAAAAGATTCAGATCTTTCAATGTGATTTAAACCAGATTTTGCAAAAAGCCCTCCCTTAGTTATCCAAGTTCCTCAATAACAATAACAATGAAACACACATCTACTGACACACACACACACACACACACACACACACGCGCACACACGCGCACACACGAGATCACAAACTGCTCAGTCTAACCTGAGTGAGCTCATCAATCTCCTTGCGGATGCGGTCTCCAAGCACGATGAGGACAGAGACAGCCATCTGCACGTCTCCCTGCTCAGCATAGTAGTCCAGCATCTCCCTGACGACGGGGCAGAAGAAGCTGGGGGTCAGCTGCGGCTGGTACAGCAGCTGAGAGACGGAAATCAGGCTGAAGGATTCCATGGGTGTCAGGCAGAAACTTTCTGCCTCGCTGCCGCTCACTTGTGGAGATTCAGGCTTTTCGGCTGGCGGCTCAGGGGCTGCCGGGTGGTCTACAATCTCATGCCTCAGAGGGAATGCCTCCTGAGGGAGAGAAAATTCTGCCTCCTCTGTAGAGGGAAGCACAGTCCGGGTGAGGAAGCACATATTTGTGCAGTTTTTGTAGGTGACTACGTGTGTGTGTGTGTGTGTGTGTGTGTGTGTGTGGGTCTGACCTGGCTGGTTTTCATGCTCCATGCTGTAGAGGTCATCATCATCCAGCTCTGCATCCCCGAACAGATACTCAGCCTGGCCATCGCTGCCCTCTGTCTCTTCATTCTCTAGAAGGTGGGGAACAATTAAAGACGGTTGAGGGGGAGAGAGCGTGAGAGAGACAGACAGAAGAAATGTTCAAATAAAAAGGAAAAAAAAAAAAAGTACTGGAAAATGAGAGCTGGTAAAGTTGAACAAACTTTAAGAGTTAAGTAGTCTAGTTACATAAGGGAAAAGATCATAGGAGTGTATTTTGTATTTTACTGGAGAAAGAACTGGCAAATGTTTGTGTTTGGAGTTCAGTTCATTGCAGGAGTGCATGTTTGTACAGGATTCTGAAATGAGCTGTTCACACGGAGAATGTCACATCCTGCTTACTGGTATTCTCATGGCATGTATGAATGCATGCTTCCTGGCAAAATATCTTGCAAGACCTGCAGGGGTGAATGGCGCAAAGCTAAAAATGATCCTTATCCCACAGTGCATGTAGAAAGGGCTTGAGTGTTTTCTCACCATCGTTGTTAAGGTTTGTCTCCAGATTGTGCAGGTTGTCCTGTCGGTTCTCTTTGTTTCTCTCATTCAGGGCAGCGCTTATCTCCTTCAAATTAAAACTACAATACAAAACTCTGTCACTCAAACTGCAGTCCAGCTCTTTAAAACACACCTTCACAGATGCTGATGCTGCGGACGGATGTAATGGAGTGACCGTACCTGTTCAGGAGAGGGATGTTGCCCAGTTTACTCATGTTGTGATTGGCTGGTGGGGCTGGGTTGCCTGGGTCAGAAAACATGATCCGCAGCATGGTCCACGTGGTTGAAACCTAATGAACAAACAGACATGCAGAAGTAATATAGCTTTTACATATAGAAGAGAAGTCAAGTTTTAGTCCAAAGTACAGTCCTCAGACTGCTTCTACTTATGCATCATTACCAATAACTCTGAATCATACCAAAATAAACAAATGACTCATGCTTATATCTGCAATTTCATGAAGCATACAATTGTCTCCTAAAGAATCATAACTAATTTAATGACAAAGTTCTAAAATTTACCTGCTGGCTGACAAACACACACACACACACACACACACACACACACACACACACACACACACACACACACACACACACACACAC
>JBBPDB010000007.1:22059950-22076909 GCA_037974465.1 Brachypetersius altus | reverse complement strand
ACACACACACACACACACACACACACACACACACACACACAAACACACACACACACACAAACACACACACACACACAAACACACACACACACACACACACACACACACCTGAGGTCTGTTCAGTTCCTTGGCGACTTTAGCGTTGTGGTCGCAGAGCTCAGTGAAGGGTTTTCCGCTCAGCAGGTACCTGCAGGCCGTCTTAATGAACCAGTCCATCCTGCTGCTGCCATCTGCATCTGACTCAAAGACGCTCAGAGCGCTGGCCACCTGTGCAAACTGCTCTGTCACGTCTGGCTTCTTGAAAAAGAAAATGGGGTAGCGGCGGTCTCCAGCTGGGTAGGGCTTCCGTCCCGCCTCACCCGTCATCAGGCTCTCCTTGGCAGCGAAGGCCAGGTCTCCAAACAGTCCGAAGCAGAGGCCCTCAGGGTTGGCCCGGTCCACGGGCCGGCTGGCATCCTTGAACATGTGCTGGTAGAGAGTACTGTCCTTGGAGCCGGACAGCAGAACATAGGGGTCATGCTGGTTGCGCCACACAATACCTGTAGTGACGTCCTTGTGCTCTTCAAAGGTGGCAAAGGGGATGAAGGGGCGCCGGACGTCCCAAACATAGATGTTGTGGTCCACCATCATGGAGCAGGTGGCCAGGTGATAGCGCCGCTCTGGACGCCACTTCACCCGCGCCACTGAGGCAATGGTCTGCACACAGTAGATCTCTTTGGCTCGGTTGGTCGTCATGTCCCACACCTTGACCATCTTGTCTCGGCCACCTGTCGCCAGCCATCCCCTAAAAAGACAGGAAGAAATCACAGTTATGGCTACCAATAAAAGAAACCTGTGTTAAAGGCCATCAACACGTGAATGTGAGTGGAGAAAAAAAAGCTTCAGTTAATTTATTGCTTTTAACACCAATTTTCATAATGCAACAGTGACTACATGTTTCAATTAACGATAATATACATTATAAGTACACTTCGTGACTAACAGTGAAGATTCACTAGAAGAACTGAAGTGTTACACTTTGATACTGACAGCTATTTTGCTGCTCATTAATTTATCTCTCTCTTATTCAGCACTATCTAACAATTAATAAAGGTATTGCATTAAAAGTCATCTAAAAGCTGAAACTAAAAGAAAATGCTTAAGCTGCTTCAGTTTTAAGGACATAATTAAATGGCAATAAGTCCAGTAGATGCCTGATTATTTCTTACTTTATCACCTATTTTCAACAACGTTAATGTTTGTGTGAGGAAATGCAGTCAACATCACACACACACACACACACACACACACACACACACACACACACACACACACCTGTCCTCAGGGTGCCAGTCACAGCAGAACACCGGCCCTGTGTGTGCAGTGAACATCCTCTCATAGCGGTCAGGTCTGCGAATGTCCCACAGCTGCACATTTCCGTTCTCAAATGACGCAGCGAACGTGAAATAGTCCTTCATGCTGAACTGCACATCGCGAACGCTCTCTGACTGACCTGGAGAGAAACATTTGCATTATGGAATTGCTCTGTCATATTGGCAGACTACTCATACACACAGAGTATTTACTTACAGGTCATAAATACTCAGACACACAGCAAGAGATTTTTTAAATATTAACCGTTCTTTATGGTTTTAGAGACATCAGGCTTAAAAAGAAATTGAAAGTAACAGAGGCATTGCAAATGGAATGGAAAAAAATTGCTTAGTGATGGTGTGAATCCATAAAGAAAGTGCGACTGCCTCTCCTCTTCCTATGCTAACATTACCTCTTGTTCCATTCCCAGATTTTTGAATATTTCATTTAGACTTTTCATCTGAAGTTTGCATAAGAATAACTCACTCAGTTACTGCATGCAGTGGTGTATTTCACCCATCTACTGACAATTGTGTCATCAGTTTGCCAAAAAATCTGAGTATAAGACACTATAATTAATCTCCACAAAATGAACAGAGCTGAAGTTGGCTTCTTATCAGCATGATGCAAATAAATAATACAAATTCAGACAGTGTGTGTTATTGCGTGTACCAGAAAAGGTGCTGACGCTCTCTTTCTTGCGCAGGTCAAAGCACTTCATGAAGCCATCCTGCGATCCAGACAGGAGCATGTGCACCTCAGTGGGGTGGAAGCACACCTTGTTGACTGTGCGTTTGTGCTCTGTAAACAGGTGCTCCTGCTTGTTGCGGCAAGGCCGAGCCAGGTTCCACGTCACCACTGCGCCATTGGTGGCCGCCGTGGCCAGCAGGTTCTCCTCCATTTGGTGCCACATCACATCGGCACAGCTGAAGTTCAGTGAGGGCTTGCGGCCCACACGCAGGTTCAGACGCTCCGTGAAGCCGTCCTCCTCCAGCGCATAGATCTTGAAGATGTTTCGGCCGGCCACCACCACCTGGAACAGAGGAGGAGATAAAGAAAAGCAAAGAGCAATAAAGAGATGAGAAGCTGGCCAAAAAGTCTTCTCTATTTACACTTTAAACTACGGTTACAAGGCTGGTAGGCCTAAAGTGAACTAAAGTTTAAATGTGTGTTTTGAAACAAATGACTGAGAGAAATGAAAAACTGAAAGGGGAATTCCATGACTGCCTACATAATTCAAACATTCTGATGCAAAAATCAATCATTCAGCATGGTTTAACGGTTAACTGCAGAGCAACTTCCTGACTCAGATTTCTTTGCAGTGGTGGTGAAAGCCAAAATCAAACTTTTGTTGGATTTCATGACTAACTCGATCCATCAAAACTCCCAGTAACACTCATCTGGATTAGTCAAAAACACTGATTGGTGACGGACTAATTTGCATATTGCAGCCTCATGCAATATCAGTATCGCAGACAACAATATCACAAGCCCTAGTCTGCAATGTTAAAACAGCAGAAAATCTGAATAAAATACATTTTCTTTGGAACTTTTTTCCTTCCAACACCCTGTAAGCACTACTTTAGCATGAACGGATTACAAATATTTTTCAGATTTTAGGTTATTTTAAGCTAAAATATAATCTCAGGACTATTAAACAATGACTATTGAGCATGGGCGTGGATCTATCACACCATCTGTAAAAAAGCTGAAGCTGAAAAGAGGATGGCTTCTACAACAGGACAATGATCCTAAACATAGATCGAAGTCCAACATGGACTACCTCAAGAGACGGAAGCTGAAGGTTTTGGAATGGCCACTATAAACATCATTGAAAATTTGTGGGTAGAGCTGTGCATGCAAGACAACCAAAGAATATTACAGAATTGGAGAAAATCCCAAGTACAAGAATTGAAAGACTTTTAGCTGGCTATAAAAAGCAAGCTGTGATATCTGCCAGAGGAGGTGTTGCTAAGTACTGATTATGTAGGGTGCCCAAACTTTTGCAGAGGGCCACAATAATGTTTTTATTTGTTTTGTTTAATTTATGGCCCAAAAAGTAACTATGCATAAGTGTTTGCTGAAAATATTGTGCATTTTTTCCATTTCCTAGAGACTGTGTTTACATCTTTTCAATTAAAAAATGACAAATAGTCTATCAAGGCATAGCCTTGAAGTTTTAGATGCACTGAACTCTTTATCTGGTTCCCATTACCACCACTGAAGGACCCTTAATAAGAAAGTATTGGTAGAATGGCATATTTCCTTGTTTACATGAATTATACTACAGAAATTCCCTTTTAAATGTGAGGTCATAAGTAGAAGCTGTGAGGAATAATGAAAAGGAGAAGGTAGCTACACCTGTGTAGCATCCCGGCACACACTGATGGCGTTGGCTGGAGCGTCCAGGTGGCAGAACATGGTCCGGCCACTGACAGTGTTAACACAGGCCATCTTCTCCATCTCAGCCTGAGCGCACGAGAGAGAGGGGGAAAAAGAGTGAGGGAGAGAAAGAGAGAAAATTAGATTAGGTAGGACAGCATTGCAATTTATCTTCTGACCAATAGGAGGCGAAACAGGACACTTAATAGCTCTGTGTCAAACGCTCTTCTCGCTTACAGTCCTGAAGGAGCCTCTTCATGCCCTGTCAATTAACTCTGTTTTCACCAAAGTGAACTAACCAGGGGTCAGTAAACTTGCAGTATTTGTCACATTGTCTTCTGGCAATCTTGAGCCATCTATCTACCTATTATTTTAGTATTGCTGATAGTAGCCCATTGTTGGAATGTCCATGCAGGGAGGATAATGTAATTAGTAATTAGGTTGCAATTATGTCATGAAAAGGTTTAGAATGAGATGAATGATCTACTTTTAATTTGAATGTACTACCACTGAGTGTCAATTGCATAATAACTTCATGGCAATCTTACACAAATCAGCAAGCCGGTGTAGACACTGATTCATGATGAATTAAAGATTGAGGCTATAGAAATTCCTTTAAACTGCGTGTGCAAATAAGGGGGTGCCACTGGGTCAGTAACTCACATGTCAGATCAAAACCTGCTTTGCTGAGAAACCTCACACCGCAGCCAAGTTTCCAAATTCCAAAACAATGTTGAAGCTCCCCTTCAAGTTACTCTGCTCACCTCAGCTGGAAGCAGCCACACACCTGCGATGTGTAGTTTCTGTAAAATCTTCTGTTACCAATCTCTCATGTTGAATCACATGAATTAAAGGCCTGCATGCCGCAGCTCCTGACACATCCCTGTGTGAAACACCACCCGCGCCCACTGTAAAGAGCCAGAGAGAGAGAAAGAGAGAGAGAGAGAGGAGGAAGAGAGAAAATGTGTGTGTGATAGAGAGAAAAGACCGACAGTGAAATTCTTTTTGATGTTTGTCTGAAACAAAGTTTATGAGCCAGGTCAGGAAGGGTTCCAGGTTTTTTCTGGTGTCTGTTGAGGCATCTCCTGTCAGCACAAACAAGCATGAAGGCACTTTCATTCTTATTTAACTCTATAATGCCTATGACTTTTTTTTTACTGTATTTCAGGAACAATGTAGATAGTACCGTTTGATCGCTACTGTGAGGTGTGTTTAGTGAGGAAAGAAACGGCCTTCAATCAATATGCAGGAGTGCCCCCCCCTCACTCTCACTCTCACACACACACCCTCCGTGTCCCTCCCTGTCTCTCTCTTTCTCTAAGAGACCTCATCATAAAAGAAAAAACGACGTATCTGTAAAACTGTAAGATTGACACCGAGCTGTATGGGTCGTGTGGAGGTTAACTAGTAGTATAAACACACGCCTTACCCTGCAGACAGGTTCACGGGAGGGTACATCTCTTCCAGTTCAGTATTTGAAGTGCGTGTTTCGGTCTGAAGTGTCTTTCTGCTGCAGGGAGGACAGATTCCTGAAATCAGTGAGTCAGAAACAACAAAAAAAACTGAGATTAAAAACATCGACGAGAAAGCCCAGCTTCGCGGGGGCTACGTCTAGCCGCGGCCGCTCCTCTGGCTACATTTCTTCTTCTAATAACTGTAATAATAATAACAATTATAATAATTATAGTTTCTGCTAACCCACCTTTTCAAAACAAACGTGCCATTCGAGAAGGGAACCGGATGTCAGGCTTTCACTTCCGCCCTGCTAAAAGTGTGTGCAACTTTCTAAACATTGGAGCAGGTTTAACGTGTGAACTTAAAATAGTGACTTTAAATGAATAAAACGGTTAAAATGAATTAAAGGTAATGACGGAGGCTTGCTAATTAATTTTATTTACTGAACGAAGCGAGTCTGAGGTTGGTAGACTCTATTAAATGTCTAGACTTGTTAAATGTATTTTTTAAGAAGTCGATTTGCCCACTGTCAACCAGGATAGAGGGTCTTGCCATTGCTGCAGTGCATTTTAACATCTCACTGTCGGTTTTTTGCTTCAGACAGTTCTTCTGCAACCTGATTTGGATGAAACTCAGACCAGGTTAATGAAAGTCGCTTCTGCACTATAACGGTTTTCTGTTTAGTTTGTTAAAGTACTTATAAACTCCTTGATTAACACTAGTATCCTTCGTTAACACGGACTAGAGTTAAACTATCGTTTTACTAAACGCGTACGTGAAGGGAGATGATTATGTCAGTAGACATAATCATGTTTAAAAAAAGGCCAGGGCGCTTTTCATTCATTTTTCCGACACACCTCGTTCACTACCCATCTTTCAAAGGCTAAAGTAATCAAGACAAATGTCTTTGTTTCAATTCAGCAGCAACAGAGAAAGCACTGATTGCAGATGTAAGTATCGAAACACAGCTATAACCCTGAGTTATAAAATATACATTATATCTAAAAATATTTCTAATAATTGTTGCTAACTGCCCCATTCACGTGTCCGCTGACATACTCACTGCCTAATAGCTAGCAAAATGTAAGGTAATATTACTTTGCTTACGTCTTTTTCTGTTGTTAGAAGGAAAACACTACAGATAAGATCAGATTAGATAAATCATGCCGGTTGCAAAAAGCAAATGCTCTCCTGTTGAAATTAACATCCCGCCGTCCACTCCTGTGTTGTGCACCTCTAAGCTGTGAGGGCTAGTGGGTGAGATCATGTTAAAAACACTAATGAAATTGAATTTACTCCTGTTTTAGATTCAAATAGCATTGGTAACAAACAGGCGAAACAACACCATCTGTGTGCGTGTACTCAGATTTTTTCTAGCCTACTTTGGCTTCCTTTATGCTTCAGGAACTCTTCAGTGGTTACTGGGCAGTGATTATTCATTTCTGGGAGCAGAAAATAATGTGTGTACAGTAACAGTTCAGACAGTTCAGTCTGATACATCAGTTTTAAAACCTGTCTATGAAATGAGAGGTTTATTTATGTATTTACTTTTGAACAGTTGTTTTCTTTTTAATCTTTCAGTACAACCACCCTACACCAAAGCTGAATAGTATCTAATTCCTGGTCTTTTGAGGGCATAATTGTTTGTGAGATATCAAGTTCCAAGTAGATTCACTCACTTCATGCTTTCACATGAGGCTGAATTTTAGAATGTGTTCTCTTTCTCTCTGTGTCTGTCTGTCAGGATGTCTGGGGCTGAGAGTCTGTACAACTGTAAAGACCCGACTGCGTGGCGAGGGATTTATGGGAAATACTGGACTGTGGTGGAAGCGAAGTCCGCTGGGAAGGGAAAGAGTTCGGGGAAGCTGCTGGCACTAGAGAAATGGTATAACGGACAGGGGCTGCAAATGCATAGCAATTAGTCACATACACCAATCAGTCACAATGGTAAAACCACCTGCCAAATCTGTATAAGTCCCCCCGCTCTGACAAAACGGCTCTGAACCATCAAGGCAGTGAAACCGCAAAACCTCTGATGCAATACTATGGTGTCTGGCACCAAAAGCAGATCCTTTTAGTTCTGTAAGTTGTGAGCTGAGACCTGCATAGACCTCAGTTGGTTGTACAGCACATCCCACATATGCTTGATTGGACTCAGATCTGGGGAATTTGAAGAGAAAATCAAGGAATGTACTTGGTCTGCAACAATGTTTAGGTCAATTTAATAGGATCAGACTAGCTTTTGCTCCCCACTTGCATCTGTGCACCTTGGGCGCTCAGGTACCTGTTACTGGTTTTGGAGATGCTCTGACCCTTATTAAAATCATTCAGATCGTTACACCTGCTCATTTTTCCTGCTTCCAGTCTAATATATCCCACCCTTGACTACTGTTACAAGATAATCTGTCTGATAACATGCTGAACACTGTACACATGACACAGTATAGCATACCTAACATAACATTTTGATAGGTATCAAGAGGAGCTGCCATTGATCATTGCAGACCGGACAGAGCCCTATCTAACACATCAAGAAGTGATCAAGCTCATGGAGTGGAAACTGACAGTGAGTATGTCATAACCTCATGCTTCAGAGCTTCTCAGTATTTAACTTTTCAGGTCTTGAGTAACAAATTTCAGTGCTTAGTAGGTCTTACTATGAAGCCAATAGACAGGCTTGTTCCAGAATACAGACCAAAGATTAGCCGTCTATATTCCACATGCACGTTATTAATGTCAGAGCTTCTTGATTAGTCTATAATCCACTGAGGTCAGTAAATATGCCCACTTCCAGAACCTCACATTCATTTCCTGTTTGAACCTGGCCCATTTCTGGTTTGTAACTTAAAAGAAGCACTGCAAACATTATGTCTTGGATATTTCAGGTCACAGTTTTATCTAGTGAGAGCGTCTTATTCCAAGGGAAATTATTATGACCAATGGAATAAGACACTCACTTAATAAAACAAGTTAAAACATGTCAAGAAATAAGTTCAATAATGTTTTTGCAACAGACTTTTTGACTAGATGATTTTAAGCTGATTTCACTTATAGTGTTTCTGTAGTGAGGAATCAAAAAGGGCATCATTCAGGGGCTAGTTTCAATGCACAGGTCCTAAAGTATCTTGAAGGACACTTCACACATGCACATAATGAAGATCATGGATCCTCTGATGCTATAAGTATGTATCATGATGGTGTAAGAAGATAAGGTGAACTGGAAGTGACTTGTGGGGTGGTTCCTCTCAACTAGAGGGGCAAGTTCCGTCCCCGGCTACAGCAGCTGGTTGGCTCCAACAGTGAGGAGGTGGTACTTAGCTGCACCAAGAAGGCCTTCGGTCTCCTTCCCAACGTCCAACTAGCAATCGCAGAACTGAGCAAGCTCAAAGGTCTTGGACCTGCTACAGCATCAGGTATGAACATGTGTATATATTTAAAGCAACAGTAAAAAAAATCTAATGTTTACAATTTAAACCCAAATTTAGTTGATCATGCTTGGTGTCTGAAGTTTGCTTCCTTAGTTCACATGTTATTGCTTACATGAATATGTTTCAACAAAGACCAGTGAGCAAACTGCATCCCTAAATCATCACAAACTTTCTCTAAACCACTTTTAGTGATGTCTAATAGACTTTGTGGTTTCTGATACTGTATGATGTTGTATATAAAATTATAAAATGTAGTTGTCGTCACCTCAGACCTTGAGTTTTGTCCATACTCTTGCACTCTGCCCCATCCTCTGCAGCGGTATTAGCAGCAGGGGCACCTAGTGAAGCTGCCTTCATGGCTGATGAGGCAGTGGAAAGCATTGCTGATCTGAGACCAGTTCAGTACACAGACAAGCACTACTCCCTCTTTTTACAGAAAATACTGCACAAAACCCAACAACTCAACAAAGGTAACCATACACCTTGTACAAATTTTCCAGATGCCTATTAGAACCAGTTCATTTTTGCAACAAATAAGTGGCTTAAATGTGAGTTAAATGTTTTAGTATTGTTTTAGTCACTTCAAGCTGCTATTACTGGACCATGCCAATATAAAAGCCCAAGCCTTGAGAGTCGTCCCAAGGGGAGAAAAGCTAGCTGCAGTAAATTAAGCGGCTCTGTTTGTTCCATAAAGCCAGGTGGCAAATAAAATCAAGTAGAACTCCACTGATGATTCAAAATTTCTGCATGGTTTCATTACTGAGATGTAGTACGTGTGAAATTGTTCATTTATGGCAAACTTTTTTTCTGGACAGCCATTTATTTTATCACTAAAAATGACCTACTTGTGTCTTCATAGTTTTTTTGCTCTTGTTTAACCCTCATTTAAAACTATTATAAAAACTATTCCTCCGGCATCAGGCAGTCATTCATAATCATTTAAAGCCATATGTTTTATGAGGTTGCTTTTAGAGGCATGTTTTAGACCTAAAGGTTCTATCACCACCACTGTGAACAATTTTTTCTCTATAGTGGAGCATTTCACATCAAACTATTCTCTGTTTACATCTTAATTTAATTCGGCAGAAATTTGGAAAACTGGAATTTTTACTTAAGAGCCACCATATATTAAGACTTAGAATCTAGAATTCTGCCACTGTTTCGAGCTGGTAATTATGGTAATGCTGCTGTTCCCAACTGGAAACCTGTCCCTCTGCTATTAACCGGCTTCTCTCTCAGTGGACAGTCAACAAGACTGGACACCTCATAAGGTGGAGTTGTGCTTATGGGCATGGGCCATAGCCAATCAGATGCAGCCTTCACTGCTGGAGGAGTTTTCCCTGGATGACGCCCCACACAGCGAGACCAAAGAGAAGCCAGGGAAGAGAAAGCGCACCAGTACTCTGCCATCTAAAAGACAGAAGACAGACTAGACAAAGAAGACACTTTTTTGATTGGAGGTGCTTTTTGGTGCTGGACTGTTTTGTGAAACATCTTGATTTTTTTGAGCAAACTTCATCAAAAGGTAAAGAATTGAACTAGGTATGTCTTGACATTCCAGGCCCTGATGAAACCGCTTGTCCAGCACCATCAGTAACAGCCAGGTTTACCATAGATAGATTTATATGACACAGAATTTCATGATCATGCTTTTGTGTTAGAACCCTTTCATTCTATTTTCTTATTCAAGAGAGGACAATTAAATAAAGGAAGAGAGTTTTCAGCGAACAGATGTGTGAAATCACACCACTCCTGTGAAGCCTAATGGAGGAACACTATGTGCGTGTGTGTGTTTGCGTTTTGTCAACACAAACATTTCAAGGTGATTATATAGGACTGGTCACAGCTTGGTTTATTCCTTACAGCTGGGAAATGAAAGCAGATACAATGAGAACAGTACAAAAAAAAAACAAAAAAAACGAACAATAGAAAATGCCTCAGCTTCTGACATTTAAAAAGTACATCATGAAATTGATAACGAGGAATTTGATATAAACTACCAATATTTACATCTGAAGCAGAGAAAAATAATAACCTAGTGATACATTTTTTTCCAAAGCTCTAGGTTGTAAACAGCATTTTGTTTTGTTTTTTCTTTTGTATACTGAAACGAGTCATCTCTCGTTTTTTGGCACCATTTCGAAGTCTGTGAGTAGACTACAAACTCATGTGAGGACTACAGTTATGGCCACAGCATGGAGATGACCCCAGCGAAGCACAGTGATGACCTCATCATTCATGTTGAAACTGACGCCTGCAGCACTGTTGCCGCTGAGTGCCACAGCAAGGCAGGGGGTCCAGTCACAGCTGTGAGGAGGACGGGCAGTTATTGGCCTTGATCTGTTTCTTCTGAGCTTCCAAGTGCTGGTCCAGGTCAAATAATGCATTTCTGGCTAAAATGAATCAAGACCCAACAATTCAGTCTCAGGAGCAGAAGGCTAAGTCCAACACATCCTACTGCTACAGGGGACTGCTGCTACTTCCATGAGCCACACACTCACTCACTCACTCTCAATCTCATTTACCCTGACATACACATTATTCCCTATAGCATAGTTTGGCCAAAAATATTTTCAATGTTTATCAGCCCCAAATGTACTCAATTAGCCAAGACATGCTTGCTGTTTTGAACTAGGAGCTACAAGGCTAATAAAGATAAGTAATTGGTGCCTTTACCTCAACAACTAGCATCACGCTAACAGGCTCAATCCCTGTTTTCCCATTGTGCCTACCATTTGCTCATTAAAATGTCTACAAAGCAGTCTTGTGTATAATGCTGGTTCCTAAACATATTCCTCATTGAATTTTTCATTGGTTTGAATAGCAAAGCATTAGCAAAGCAGACTTCCATGCCAAGATATCCTCAAGGCAAACATTTATCCTCCATTTGAACAGTGCCTCTGGCTAATAAGACCCTGAGTGCCATCTTAATAGCTGTTCCAGTACTATTGTAGTTTAAAGGCAAAATAAATATAGATTCATTGAACATAAAACGTCTGTAAATCTGTTTCTTCCATTCTTTAATATTCTGCCATTTACAAAGCTCAAACTGGGTTTTATGTAGTAAATCATAAATTACTTTATTCTGAAAGCTTAACTGCTGGCAAATTCAGAGCTAGACAACTAAACCACAAGAAAAAACATGACATTACAAATTACATAGATTAGGTAATTAATTAGGTCAGTGGGGCTAGCCTAGCTGAGGGCAAGTGTGTTGTAGAACATACAAAAGCTCCTGACTTATTTTATAAACGTTTGCTCAGTCATAAAAGGAGCGGTTCAGGATACATTTCACTGTGTATTGTATGAATATGTGACAAAGAATCTTGAATTTACATCAATGTTTCTGAAATGTTATCTGTAAAAATGGGCTGCTCTTTCTTGCTAGCTAAATTGTAGCTCCTGTGTGAAACATTTAGACACATCCTGGCCAACTGTGCATTTTATTTTTCGCCAAACTATTCCACTAGGAAATTGTTACGCACTCTGTAACTCATTCACACATTGCATGTAACAGTCTGACAAGCTATAATAGTTTCTCCTATGCACAATTAAAGCATGATTACACATCCTGTTCCCTTTCCCTCTCTCTGTCCATATCTCCACACAGACGCGCACACACACACACAGTATTTAACCCAATCACATGTATCAAATGGAAAAAACTGAGCAAATCCAACTGAAACATTTAAGGCCGGGACAATCCAACGTTCGCCTGATGCAAACCACGTTCTTGGAAAAAAACACCTTTAAGAGTATAACGATAAAAAATTGTTTTTTTCTGCATCATTACTATTTCTGATTCCAGTATTAATCAATTAAAGCACTACAAGGTGTGCAATATGATACTGCACTGTCATGGGATCATGTGCACCGTGTAGATGTACATCATGAATGGACATCACCAAAAACCAAAGTTGCAAAATACCAACACTAATAAACAGCACAGTCCAGCAAATTCATGCCACACACCACGTCCCTCCTACCTTCCAACTCTGGTGTCATTCGTAGATGCAAAAGGTTTGTTTAATTCGAATATTATGATCGTATCGAATCATTATTCCAGCACTATGAATCAAATCAGATCATGACCGGAGTACAGTGTTACACCCAACTACACCACCAGAATTTAAACCATAATAATTGATATAACCTGAGCAGTCAAATTTAGCTGCAGAATACTTTTTCCAATAATCGTTTTAGATTATTTTATGTCCCTGGTCCTTTTAAGCATGATCCATGTTGTACCATATCAAAATACATTTTTGCTTTCTTGTGATCGTGCAATTAATGGAATGACGTTTTCTGACTGCATCACCACGCACCAGTGGGAGGAAGAAAATGTATCCAATGAAATCATGTATAATAACACTTCCCCCTCTCACAACTCCCATCCATCATTGAGAGAAAATGCTCACTTTTGTGCTTTCTGAGGCACTGTTCACCTTTCTGCACTTGACCCTGTTCGAACACTAATGGGAATCAGTGAGCATAGTTAAGAGGGTTTAAGGCAGTTTATCTGAATTGGAACACAGCCGTATGATGGACGGGTCATTTGGGAGTTGAATTACATATGTCCCAATGTTCACTGCAATTGATTCACCCATACTGAGTGTGTGTATGTATGTGTGTGTGTGTGTGTGTGTGTGTGTGTGTGTCTGTTTTAGATGCCGCATTGTTTCAAAGCATGTATTGCATCATTACCACTCAGTTCAATGGGACCAGCTTACAGAAGCCGCGAGCACAGAACAATGATCTGAATAAATAGAAGTACAAATATAAATATATGGCACAAAAATTCACAATAACACACATATCGGTCAGAAACGCCATCATGCTTTTTTGGGAAAGATCCCAGGTCAGGTCCCTCCCCAGTGACACCGTTTCTTATAACACTCCTCCCGCAGCGAAACTCTAGGAACATAAATAAAAATAAAGATATTCGATATTAAATGTACAATTTGACATAGCAGCTTGGCGAATGGTAACTTGGCACTGCAGAATTTTCAACCAACTTATTTTAACCAACAGAGAGTCACGAGGACACCACTGTCCGAACCCCGCACCCAGGGGAGGTATATTCACATATCTGGCAACCTTAGAGAGAAAATGCCCATTTTAGTGTCTTTTGAAGGTAGATGCTTCTTCTTGGAGAGAGATGGAAAATGGGAAACAGAAAGGACGACACTGAAACTTATCATCTCTGACGCCACCATAAAAACCTTCCATCAGGTATCTTGACCACTGTTTCCACCGTGATGAGTGGGCAGTGGGGAGATGGGGGGTAAATCTCATACCTTGACAACAGTTACCATAGCAACTGGTAGCCAAGGCAGCAGTCACCATAGGATACATGTGGTCCGGTATCAGTGGCCGCTGTCCACGCTAATGCTGTCGTGTCGCGGACGCCTTCTGACCCCTCCATGCGCATGTAGTGGGAAGGTCACGAAAGGGCAAGATCCACCCTCTTAGCTGTAGTGAGTGTGTGTGGGTGTGTGAGTGTGTGTGTTTGTGTGTAGAAGCCTGGCAAGACCAGCACTTCAGACTACTTTTCCATCCAGCTTTCCAATGTCAGAGAACAGAGGTGGACCCACCAGAGCTAATTAACAGATAATGCACCATTTGAAATCATTGTTTTTCTTTTTTGGAAACTGCAAAATAAAAACAGAGAAAGACGAGTGGTTGGGACTCTATAAGAGACAGAGAGAGAATAATAACCTTGTCCTGTACTGTAGTGAGTTCTATAGAAAGTCCAGTTCCGTCTTCCCCGTTTAGCTTAGCCGTTGTTAGTTGAGAATGTGTCGATAAAGTAAGGTGTGTCACTTCAGAAAAGTATTTCTGAACTTGCTGTTCCTATAAGCGACCTCCTCTTGTCCGGTCTGGACCATCCCCTCCACCGCTGGCTGAGTGGAGGAGGACAGATGGAGCTGTAACAAAAGGGGAGGCGTGGAAGGCAAAACAATCTGGTTCCTGAAAACAGTCATCCACAGCCAGAGGGAGAATGAAGTTGTGTAGTTTAGAGCAGGGGTGTGGCTTAGGCATGGAGGGGGGCGTGTCATTAGGGTGGGGGTGGGATCTGAACACCCAGCAGCTCATAGGCAAAGATGTTCCAGAAGATAGCAAAAAGGAGGAAGGTGATGAAGGAGAAGACAAGGACCCACCAGGAGCACTGTTTGTGGAGGGACTCCTCGTAGCTTCGCAGAATCAGCAGGCCCATACTGATGCCCACCACCGCCCCCGACAGGTGGGCCATGAAGCTGGGCTGCGGCCCGGACGATGGCAGCGGTGGTGAGAATCGAAGCCACACTGCCCGTCCCACCTCTGAACTCACTACAGAACAGAGAGAGGAAGATGAGAGAGATGTCCAGGGTGTCACCAGCCAAGTGGAAGGTCACTGCACAAAGATTTATACAGTTGCATATGGTTGCTGCTGGAAAAACAAAATGTGTCTCTACATGTTTTTTATATTTGTGAATAATTTAATGAGCCTTAATGTCAAAAATGTATGTGTGTCAAACTAAATAGTCAAACTTACATTTGGAGCTATGTTTTATTTTAACAGCAAATTTGAACTAATTAGAGACAGAACAGAATTACTGTATGAGGAAATATGACCAAATATGGCACCTTTGACACATATGCTGCTTCTGAAATCGCATACTACTTGAGTAGGTACTACATTGAAATTAGAGCGTACTGCTCTAACGTTCTATACTGTATGAATGAGGGTAGTATGAATGGAATTCGGACGTACTACATCCGCTGTTGTCACGTGTCGTGTCGTCACAACAGCACGTTATTTTTTACCTTTACAGAGGGCATTTTCTCACAAGTGTAATTTAACCTCAATGAACATGTAATTTAACGCTTTCATTAAGGTACTTACACTTGAAAAGAGCCGCGTCTCTGTTTTCCGCCATTTTTCGAATATGCCGTCGCCTCTCCCGCTGCCTTATGGAATAGTGCAGTGCTCATCGAATGCCTACTACAGAATTCGGCCAGAAGCAGTAGGTCATCCGGGTACTTCTCGCCCACTGTTTTTCCAATACTATGAATTCGGACATACTACTCGCCTCGCATACTGCTTTTGCATGCTATATAGTAGGGAAGTATACGATTTCGGACACAGCGATAGTGATTGATGCTACTTCCTCTACACTCACTGGACTTCAGATTAGCAGTAATCTGTAACTGTACAACGCCTTCCATTCATTTGTAGCGTCCTTTATAGGTACACCATACAGAAGCACAATTGGAGACTGTAGACTGTTGATCCACAGTTATCAGTCACCCTCTACTCCATTTCAGCACTGTTCAGTTTCTGGACCACAGGACCACTGCTAACCAGATAGTATTCAGGTAATAGACTGTTCACAGCCAAACAAGAGCACTGATATGGTAATGGCAAGATATAATCTGTGGCACTGGCAAGAGTTATGAATAGTGATAGAGCTGGAGTTTTCAACACATCAGAGTCACAGATGAACATTACTGCTCTTTTCAATAAGTTCACTTGGCTCAGCTAGATAACAATGAGCTCTTTCTTCTCCCGGATTCGCACTCCTATATTACCCTAGAGCCGTGGCCGCAACCATTTTTACGTCACAGATATTTTCAAGGACAGGTATACAGTAACCCTCAGTCTAACACAGATTTTTTATGAGAACCAAACTGTATTACCGCCACCAGCCCAAGTATTTTAGTGTTTTAAACCCCCCTCCCCAACCCCAAATGTTCAACAGTTATCACACTTTATTTAGTATTGGTAAGCTGTGCCCTGTCTAAACATGTGGGTAGAGAGAACGTTTCTTTGGTGTATGAGTCTTTGCACGCTGATAATGCTAACCGCTAACGCTAACGTTTTTTAAGCAATAAAGTTTTCTGATTCTGATTATTTATTTACCTTTACATTTTATTTAAGGGTAATGCATTAAAATTTTAGGCATTTTTTTTTACCAAAACACAACAGCGCAGTTTTTCAATATACGCGGGTGCTCTTGGAACGTAACCCTCACGAAAGGCTGTTTATTTTTTACTCATATTTGCTAGCTTGTGAGCTAAATATTTGATGTACCGTATCATGTAACTGAGACAAGTTTCAGCCTCTAATAATCAATAAAATATTTTTATTCTGGTACCACGGACCGATAACGGTCCACGGCCGGTGGTTAGGGACCACTGCCCTAGTGAACAATTCTAACATTATTTGTCAATAAAACCTTTAGTAAAGTAATTGTAAGGGCTGGAGTAGGAGGTGAGGGGAGGTGGCAAGCTGACTCAACCGAACAATCCATTCCAGAACAGCACTCCGGGGTTTACACCAAACCAATTAGGCCTAGAT
>JBBPDB010000007.1:22010500-22024174 GCA_037974465.1 Brachypetersius altus | reverse complement strand
GTAGCACTTGTTTTATTGTACGGTGTCCTTGTGTGCCAGAAAGGCGCCTTCAAATAAATAAAATGTATTATTATTATCATTATTATTATTATTAATGTCCCTGTTGGTGTAATGGTCATGGCTTTATCCATATGGCATATCATGGGATTTCATGAGCAGATTAAACACAGTAGGTGCACTGTAAATTCCAAAGTATATGGAAGTGAAGGGAACATCTGTAGTAGTAAAGAACAGTTTATCACTGGACATTTCTGCTTAAGGACTCTGCGTAAAGGAAGGTGTGTAATCTAGATAGCAATCAAACCTATAATGCATGTTTGCCAAACATGAACAGAAGAGGTGACAACTGTTTCTACAAGAATTTTGCTTTGTACACTGGGCGTTGAACATTGCAATACCGGGAAAGGCTTTGCGAAAACTGCTGCCACAAACAGTTTTGTCATGATCTGTTGGCTTGCAAAGTCTTCTAAGACAAACTGACTTGTTGGCAAAGTGGCTTCCTGAGCTCTTTAGTATGAAGAATTCCACTGTTTGACTATGGAGGCTTCAGAGTGGTGATTCACAGATGCAGCCCCAAAGTACAATACATTATCGAACATGTCCTCAGCTAAAATAGAGTGAGAGAATGAAAGAGAGAGAGCTGAGAGACACATCACATGAATGACTTGTCATCTGATCTGGAGGAATGAGTTGGGTCCAGGGTTTTATAGTATTTACATTTGCATTTACGGCATTTATCAGATGCTTTTATCCAAAGCGTCTTACATTCCCTCCCTGGAGCAACTTGGGGTTAAGGGTCTTGCTCAGGGACCCAGTGGTGGTGCTGAAGGTAGGATTTCAACCCATGACCTCTTTGTCTGGAGGCAAGTATCCTACCCACTGAGCTACCTCCACTCCACGCCTTTCTTGTCAGGCTGATGCAGTAGGGCAATAGTGCTAAAGTCAGCAGAAGCACTGGAATCCTCAGAATGGAGAATTTAGCCTTGTCAGGACTGTGTCAGGACTGTGTGGTGAAACAGAGGCCATGTTTAGATTAAGATTTAAGATCAAATCAGAAATACAACAGTGTTAATTAGTAGTCCCTTAGGGGTTAACTACCAATAGGGAATTTCAGAAGCATTAACAGTATGTTAGAATTTATGCTTGTGTTTCCAAAGAGCATGAAACAGTATCCACGTGATTACAGGAGTGATGTGTATGTGTGTGTGCGTAACTTGTTGACTTCCAGTAATGCGAACATTTTTGCAGAGGTGTTTCCTGCTTCCTATACTATTTTCTCTGTGTGGCGCTGTTACATTTAATGCACTTAATTTAGTTTAAATTTGTCTTACTTTAATTTCTACTTACTGTCTGTTCAAAAGTTTGACACCTGTTCATCCGCAATTAAAGCTATTAAGAGTTTGCCCCCCCCCACCCCCTCCTTTGCTGCACTCATAGACTCTACTCTTCTGAGACAGATTTGCACCAGTTGTTGGAAAATTGCTGTGAGCATTTGACTGCATTCAGCTACAAGAGCATTCATAAAGTCAGGTGCTGATGTTGGATCATTGGGCATCGATCCAAAATGCAGTTCCACTCTGCAGCCCAGTGCTGGAGGGCTCATGGCTTTGTGCGCATTGACCTCAGGCTTGTGTTTGCTCCAGAGCAATCTTTTTTAACAACAGTGTTTCTTTATGGAGAGTCTACAGACAGTGTGTACCTTTACAGCAGTGGATTTGCTCCAGATGTTTCAGTTGTTAAACTGTATTTTTCAACATTTTTACACTGCTCTTTACTTCCTTCTTAACTGTGCGCGCGCGCGTGTGTGTGTGTGTGTGTGTGTGTCCACTGTAGAAGTGATGGATACGCACTGCTACATAACTAGTTACTATCCGTGTTGTTCCGTTGACTCTGGATCGGGGGCGCTGCAGGACGGAACCGGGCAAAGTGTCTCAGTTACACACGCACGCGCGGGGAGAGAGTGAGCGAGAGACAGAGACAGAGAAAGAGAAAGAGAGGGGGGGGGGGGGTAAAAGGCGTACTTGTGAATTAGATTGTGCTGTTTTCTGCCCCCCGCCATTACATTAATGGGAAGTAGTGATCATGTCAAATGAGTGTACAATTAATTAGCCATCAGCAATAAATCATTGTTAACGAATGGTCCCCCCACTCACCACCAATAACCACCAGTAATCACCACTAATCACTTATCATTCCTGAGCAGACAGTCAGGACCCGAGAGGGATGTGCACAAACTGCACAAAGGCAAAAATGTCTTTAACCGCCTAAAACTCCCATTACTCAGGCCGTCCTGACAGCTGACTGGCTTTAGACTGGGAGAGGCGGACTGGGGGGAAAGTGTGAACCGCGACCAAAAGTGCAGAATTAAACCCCCCTCCGAACCGGAGACTCAAGATGGCGCTCAGCTGCTAGACCAGCTCTGAAGTAAACAAAAGACCAGAGCGGGGTGTTTTCACTCCGGAGAGATAAACTTCACTCACGTCCGTTAAACACTTGCACGCATGAGTCGGACGTGATCATATATGTTGATGGTGAGAACGTCATCGTTTTCACATGAGGGGGGGCTCGCGCTCCGTTCCCCAATGAGATCCGAACAAAAGGGCGCGCGTCGTGAACACGGGCAGCTCAGGATAACACACAGTCAACACAGCACTAACCCCCACCAGACCCGGTACTAACTCCCCCGCACTGTGGGTGGGCATCAGTGACACCGTGCCCCCCTACCCCCGCGCCCCCCCCCGGTCCCGGGACCCGGTGCCGGTCTCTCTCGTCTGTTTGGCAACTTTCCTGCGAGCGCCTGGGAGTCGCACTTTATTCTCCAAGACTGTTTTTACACATCGAAAACCCACTCTCGGGCGGTCTCGCGCAGACCCGGGCACCCGCGCGAGTTCTCCATGGCATTTCGGGGCGAGTTTAATTCACGCGTGTTAACTCTGGGCGAGCTTTAACGGTAAATAACCCAAATAACGTCACCCGGGCTCGCGGGCAGCGCTGTGTTAGTTCGCCAGCTCCGCATGCGGATTAAAAAACCTAAACGAGCCCGACCGCGGGCCGAACCGGGCGCGGCTCGCGTGGGGGTGATCTTGGTTCCGCGCGAGCTCCTTAACAGCGCGCTCGGCGCCGCGGGCGCGGGTCCATTTGGGCCGAATCGGGCAAAAAGCTCCGCAGCGCGCGCTACCCCGAGTCGGTTTTCGCAGAAAAAAAGTTCGTCGCGCGGCCCTGGCGCGGGAGAGGCGAGCGCGCTCGCGAGGCCGGGACTCTCCCGCGCGGGACAGGGCGGTTGGACCGGTCCGCGAGGCGCCGAGCCGCGAGAATTCGGCTCGAGTTCGAGGAGGAAGAAACACAAACGAGCGCGCGCGGGGCTCCATGGAAGCCTGCTCGCTCAGCTGCTGGCAGTTGGTGTTCTCAATCACGTCCGCTTGGAGGCTTCATAGGCTGCACGCGAGAATAACATACACACCACTCTCTCATTCTCATTCACACACACACACTCTTACACACTCGCATTCCTCCAGCTCGGCACCTGACGAGTGAAGAGACATTTATCCACTTATATTATAAAAAAAAAAAGAACTGTCGACCAGGACGCGTGACAATAGTAACCCTTTCGCCTCCTTCGCTCTAGCGTTTATTTCTTTTACCGGACTCACTTTTTGAGGCGGTTTTTATTGTTGTTGGTTTTGTTTTGTTTTGTTTTGAAGTCGTTTTCGAGTCTGACAGTGCGTTGTGCAGCGGAGAAGTGAGCCAGCATGGCCGAGACAGCAGCGGCGCCCGCGGCCAAGCCCAAGAAGGCGAAGTCCTCCAAGAAGACCACCTCGCACCCCAAGTACTCCGACATGATCAATGCGGCTATCGTGGCCGATAAGAGCCGCGGAGGCGCGTCGCGGCAGTCCATCCAGAAGTACGTGAAGAGCCACTACAAGGTGGGCGAAAACGCGGACTCCCAGATCAAGCTGGCCCTGAAGAGGCTGGTGGCCAGCGGACTGCTGCGCCACACCAAGGGCATCGGAGCGTCCGGCTCCTTTAAACTCGCCAAAGCGGACGAGGTCAAAAAGCCCCCTGTCAAGCCCAAGGCGGCGGCCAAAGCCAAAAAGCCCCCCGCAAAGGCCGCCCCAAAACCCAAGAAAGCCCCCAAGCCCAAGAAGGTGGCCAAGTCACCGGCCAAAGCGAAGAAGAGTAGAGCTCCGGAGAAGAAAGTGAAGAAGGTACCTGAGAAGAAGAAGAGCCCCGTCAAGCCCAAAAAAGTGGCCAAAAAGCCTAAAGTGGTCAAAACGGCAAAGGCGAGCAAAACCAAGAAGGTGAAACCGGCCAAGCCAAAGCCCAAGACAGCAGCCAAGAAAGCAGGCAAGAAGAAGTGAAGGGACTTTAAAAAAAAAGTTCATCCAGAACTCTGAGACTGACAAATCCACAAACCGCCCTCAAGCTCACTGTACATAGACTTTTCTGAAGAAGTTGTTTTGCTATAATTATTATTTTTGTATGGTCTCTCTGTGCAACCCAACCTTTTTACAGTTTTCTTCCACCACTACTTTGCACTATTGTGACATTATAACGAGGATCCTATCAGTAAAAAATATCAGAAGGATTGCAATTATGTGGCTAACCATTGTTATTTATTTCTTATTTTATTCTGAACGTTTGGTTAAGCAAGTAGGAGGACCCTTAGTGATGCCTGGACACTAACACGGGAGAGCGTATTGTTTTGGTAGTCAAGCTGAAGATGTCTAGGCACCTCTGAACTGGAGGCAGTGATTTTTACCCTGTGATGTAGCGCCCCCTGTCGACCAGAATGGGGTTGCCGACGCGGACTGGTGGAGACCCGATCAGTTTTAAAACAATTGATTAAAATGGTAGATCTTACCCATTTACAGATCGTGTTTCATCGTCTTGTCAGGTTGTTGTAAACATTTTAGCCTGTATCTGTGATAAATGGCCCAGACGCCTTTCTATACTGTACAACAATAAACTTTTTCTGATCCTTGTAAACGGGTGTCGGTGTTTTTAATAGCTGAGGAAAACCAGGTTAGTAAAATGAGAGTGCACTCGCCGAATCTGTGAGAGGGTGAGTTAGGGAAAAAAAAGGATGGATGGGTTTTTCAGAATTTTAGTGTAACGGGCTCCATTCATTCATTCGTTGCTATGGAAAGCGCTCGGCGTGCGCGCGCCCCTTTACCGAGGATGCAGCAACAGAGAAAACAGTCTGTCAGTATCCGGGTCACGTTCAAACATTAAAATTAAAATAAATGACTAAAAAAAAAAACCCACAAAATTCTAAATCACCTGAAATTATATTTAGTCTGTAGCCACGCATGCATTTTAGACAATAGATTAAAAACTCGAAAACAATAACTGAAAACTCTTTGCAGTCGAAGAAAAAATGGGGACGAGGCTGAATTGCATTTTTTTTAAAAATCACAGCAGTACTGAAATATTTTATCCGAAAGACAAAGAGTTGCAACAACTAAAAACTTATTCAACAAAACTACACGGTGCTACACAAAGGAAAAGTCAAGCCAGGTTTCTTTGTAGCACCTCACACACAAAAGGACAATATTTACCATTTTATATTTGTTTATATAAAATATAGGCTAAAATAATTTGATGTGAATATATAAAGTATTATATATATTATATATATAGGCCTTATACATGTATATTTATAACAATATAATAATAAAACAGAATTAAATACATTAATAGAATACAATAATACATAAACATGTATAAAAGTGTAATAGATACTGATATTTAGAAGAGTAAGTACAAATATTATTTGTACTTACTCTAATATTTGTGTTTTACGTCCAAAATATATGACTACAGTATTCCCAATAGCAAGTAAATTCAGATTATATAGAAATTAGGGGGGAAATTGTGATTCCTTGAAACGTTTGGAATGAACAAACAGCAAACTTGTAAAATGTAAAAATATATAACTGAGGGAGACAAATGGTCAGTATGTGTGACCTAAAAGTAGAAGTGGTCTCACTTTCAATGACCCATTTCATGTTTCCTGCAATGAACAAGGCTAAATAAAGCTAGGTCAATCAAACATAGATCGTAGATAGTTTATTGACCTTAAAAAGGAAGACCAAGCACTGGGGAAAAACCCAATGAACACTTTACCTATTTATTATTCTAAGTATATTATTTACTGCATTGCAGAGATTTACTTAAAACTGTAGCACATGGAGCTGAAATGCATTTTGTTGACCAGCTTGTAAATGACTGTGTAACTGCTCCACTGATTAAAGAGGTAGTGCTGGATTACAATCTGATACTGTTGTTTCCATGTGCAGACCACACTTTTAGAGCCGTTTTATTGACTAAGACTGTAGGTAGGACCTCGGGAAAAGTGTTCTTTATACACCAACGTTCAAGAGAAGACTGCTGAATCTTTCTATTCCTCACAGCTAATGTGTGTTCTCCTCCTCTTTCAGTTATTTAGTGTACGTTCATTTTGGAGTGACATACATGTTTTGGCACACAGCCGACCAACTTGCTCACTGACATAAAACCCCAGCTGCCAAGTCTGATCAATCTAGGTAGGTAGCTCAGTGGGTAGAATACTTGCCTCCTTGCCTCATGGGTTCGAATCCTACCTTCAGCATACCACCACTGGGTCCCTGAGCAAGACCCTTAATCCTAAGTTGCTCCAGGGAGACTGCCCCCTGTAGTTAGGAAATGGAAGTCGCTTCGGATAAAAGCGTCTGATAAATGTAAATGTAAAATTTAAACGCTTACTTGCATCTCTCAGCAGTAAAATTGTCTAAAGTGCAATTGTCCAATTTAAAACTGCCCCCTGATGATGTATCTTGAAGGTGGAAGAAATTTTGGATGGGGGTAGATATCTGAGGGTGGGCTCAACCCTTCCATTAGTCAATATTTCCAGCCATAAGCAGAAGACATGTATTATTTATTTATGAGCCTGGGATTTAATGGAAAACACACTGAGAGAATGTCGGGGGTTGAGGTGTGTGTGTTTGTGTGTGTACAGACATTCCAATTTTGTCTTTGTAAATTACAAATTGAATTAGGGCGGAACCAATCCATTATTATTATCCATTATTTTTCTCTGTACAGCACTTCGGTCCTGTGTGGTTGTTTTAAGTGCTTTATAAATAAAGTTTGTATGGTATTTACTTCGTCTGATAGATTAACAAAGGGTCTCTTTCGATTCCCAAGACCGCTAGGCACCTCTGAGGTACCCTGAGCAAGGTACCGTCCCCACGCACTGCTCCCCGGGCGCTGTGTTCGTAGCTGCCCCCTGCTTCACTTGGTGAATGGGTTAAATGCAGAGGAAGAATTTCGTGCTGTTCACACTGAGCTGTGGTGTGTTCATGTATGACCAGATTGTCATCGTCACTTTCACTCTTTCCTCCTACTGCTCAATGGTGGTATTATGTATTTGTTTAAAATACACTAGCTATTATAGTGAGGGATGCAATGCTGCACCTTTTTATAAGTTCTCAAACATAAAAAAAACACACATAGTTTGACGTCAGAAAAGGCTCTGGTAGTATAGGGGACCTTTTTTAGTTACATAAGACAAAACATTAATTACAAATCTTAGGCCAGAATCCCCTTTCTAACAATATTTATGACACTTTAAGAATGTCTCCTTAATTCTTTCATTCATCAGAGACTTGAAACATCCAGAGGAAAAAGTATTGCCTCTCTACACCTGAGATGGTGGAAATGAAGTAAACCGACACCATGTTTGCAAAAAATCAGCCAATCAGATCACATGACCGCATCCAATATTCAGCATTGTTTAGCGTCTCAAATTCACAACATGCTGACAATAACACGACCACAAGGACACTGTTCCCCACACGAAACAAAAATGTTTATTACAAAATACTTTTCTTAGGACATACTGGCTTTGCTGTATCTCAATTAAATAAAAAATATGATAGGAGGAGGCAGGGGCAATATTTAAGTTGCAGTTGGACCATTCAAAGTGTGCGTGCATAAACCTAATGCATGTGTATAACGGAAGGTTAGGGTGCTGAATCAGATATAAAATCACTCCCAAGAAACAATACCTGATCACGTAACTAATTTAGTCATTTCATTAACGGGTTTCCATAAAAAGTGCAGGCTGAAAGCCTACTGCACACAGTCCGGTTTAGAAATACACTTCTCTCATACAGGCACAAGCACAGACATATACAGGCTTTGTATCTCAGGGCATCAGCTTTCACATCTCCATGTGTATAAACAGCAGGGTCCCAACCATGATGGGATCGGACACTGGAGTGATTGCTGAAAGGGTCTGGCTGCGTGAAAAGCTCCCAGCTGACTAAATTTGACTACTTCAGGTACTGGGGTATAATTGATACAGCCATATAAACGCAGATGAGCAGTTATAGCCAAGTGGTTTGATATGAAATGTGCATTTCTAATGATACCAGTTTTAAAGTCAGAATTGTTCACAGTGGTGATAGGAAACAGACATCCTAAACTGGACTAACGGGGCAGTTACTGGATGGAAGGGTTACAAATATGCTAGTTGGGTTGTCAGTGGTGTTCACTGGTTGTTTTAGCTGGTAAATTAGTCTACATTTCTGCTGTAGACCTTCAGCTTCCTATCACAACTGCTTGTGTAATTTGCTCCACAAAGCACCATTTCATTTTAAATCACAATGAATGACATTTTGCTGAAATATAAATACAAAAATTCTAACTTGGTGAACTTTCCCTTGTGGCGTGACCATCCATAGCTTTGTAGACAACTGAGAATCTTCAAGCTGATTTGAGATTTGGTCTCTCAAAGACCAAAGTGTATTACTGTAAGCGCAGGTCCAAAAAAAAAAAAGAAATACAAGAGGAACGTCTACTTCCCCGTCAGTGGCGATTATAATACAATGAACATCTGGTTGAATTGGCAACCAGGAGGTTCCACCCAAATAAAATAATTCAATGTGATTGCAGCATCTCTCCCACTGCTTGCAAAACAAACAAACAAAATAATCTCTCTCTCACACACGCACTACAGCTCTCTCGATTCATCTCACTGACACTGTGTACGTATGAGTGGGCTTTAGTTTGGCAAAAATATCAGCTGTCTACCCTGAAAGGTGAAAATTAGTTCAGCACAGCTCTGCACTAGTTTTCTTCTCCAGTGTAAAGTTCCCAGCTGCTGCTGTCTATGTATGAGGGAGTTCGTCCCACTGGAGTAAAGCTGCCCGAAGTCCTGGTGACTGTAGCCAGGCTGGAGGTTACCTCCGAGTCTCCTGGTAATGCAGTCTATAATTCACATGGTAAGGCTGACCGAGTGTGAAAGTGTGTGTATGTGTATGTATAAGACAGAGCAAGAAAGGAGGGAGGGGCAGCAACTAAGGAGATTGAGATGATAAAAGCATGTTGGAGTGTGTGTGTGTGTGTGTGTGTGTGTGTGTGTGTGTGTGTGCTATTTATGTCTGAAGAAGGCTCTGTAGAAGGCAAAGCCAAGCACAGTTGCTATTGCAGCTCCAAGCGTCACACGCAACCAGAAGGAAGTGCTACTCATGTCTGATCCATTCAGGTGCCTACAGACAAGACGCACACACATGGAGGGAAAAAACACATTCGTAAATACAGAAATCAGAAGTTTTAAGGTATAACATAATGCATCACAGCAGGTAAACATACACTGAAGCACACATCCATGAACTGAATTATTAGTATATTCACGGTTGCAATTTTCAGAACCATGTGACCCTACTGCCAAGCCATAGACGTGAGTGTGTGTGTGTGTGTGTGTGTGTGTGTGTCTATTTGAGCACTTACGGGTACATGGCTGCCCAGGCAAGTTTGGTGTAGATGTGCATGTTGCTGTGCGTGTGCAGCGTGGAGAAGCGCAGTGGCGGAGAGAGCCTGTGCTTGTAGCAGAACTCTGCTGGGCTCATGCCATGGTGTTGCTTCACCTCTGGCAGGTCCGCCTTAGAGCCCACAACCAAACACGGCACCCCACGGTCCATGTAATGCTGCTGCAGACACACAGAGAAAGAAAGAGCTCGAAAAAGCTTTGATAAAGTACTTACTGCAACACTTACTGGTGAAAGCCAGTCATGTTTTGATTACACACGAGCAAACTTATTGTTTATAAACCCCTGTGTAAACAGTTTAGCATCCAGGTTTTGTTGATTTTCTAAGTGAAAATGCTACACAAGCTGCAGTTGTACACCAAAATGTGTTTCTCACTTACAAACTAAATTTAAGTACAGGTTTTACATAGTAAGATTTGTATTTGTCTCATAGACTTTAAACACCTCAAACCTAACATACCTTGTATATACTAGCACAGTAGTTGAAGGAGTCTGGGTCGTTGACATCATACATTAAACAGGCAACATCACACGCTGCATCCGCTGCTTTCAGGAACTCCGTCTCCACATCAACTTCCTCCAGCTACAGTTAACAACATGGATATCGGTCAGGAAATAATATGCTATGTTATGGCACAGACAAGAATAGAGCTGCCTCAAGACACACTGTAAGATTATATAAGGTGTATTTAAACCAGAGGCTATAACAGGCTTCTAAAGAGTAATACGGCACAGAAGCAGCTAACTTTTAATGCCTTGTTGCCCCCTGCTGTATATAACTAAAAGTGCAGTAATGGGGAAAAACCCAAACATAACAGTTCATTCTAAAACATTTGAATGAACATTTTAAATTGATTTTGAGAATGTGTTTGATGACTTGTTTGAAAATACCAACAAATTAGGGCTGCACGATATTAGGAAAACATGCGATATGCAATAATGTTGTTGAGTGTTGCGATGGCGATATCACATGCGATAAGTGAGTATAAGCTTAGCCTTTTTAGTGTTAATATTTTTCTGCTTTGGATTTGCTGGTAACAGACTCCAGACGCTGACTAGTCTATGCAGAAAAATAATTGAATGCAATGTTTTTTAAAGAATTTACTTAAACAGAGCATTTAATGCCTCCTATAAAACATTTGAACACTGAACATTGTTGAAAAAAAATCTAAAAATATTTAAAAATAATTATAAATCTTAAATAAATGTAAACATAATTAAAATTACAGTAAGTTCTTAGCCAGAAAAAAATAGCAAAATGAACAATCTATAACAGAAGCACAGAAGATGAAGAAACTGGCCAGTGATTTTTGTCCTCTTCTGTGGCTCTGGGTGAAGAGTTCTGGAAAAACACCCTTTATTGCAGTTCAGTCAGTTTTTTTGTGATATGGATATTTTTTTGCGATATGGATATTGCGCATGTTGATATCGCGATGACAGTAAATTTGCAATATATTGTGCAGCCCTACAACAAATAAATCTGTAAAATGCTATTTGAGCTAGCGGTACTTTTAAAACAGCCTAAAATCTAAAGTTAAAGTTTTCACGACACCCCAGCAAAGAAAATAGTGAGGGGACAGTCTAGTGTGACCACAGCTTTATATAGTTATAAATAGCTATATTTATATATATATAAATAGCTGACGACAGCAGGGCCAGTCAGAACTGGTGAGGCAGAGCAAGAAAGGAGGGAGGGGCATAATATATATTTTTGTTAGGGATAGTATGAGCGTCATGAACTCCATCCTCGATTATTCTATAACATCAACAAATCACAACAGAAAGCTCCTGTCCTTTCTATCCATTACATCATCCCTTGCATCCACAGATTCTGGAGATGTGTATTTCTGGAAAGTTATGAACAGCACTATACCACCAAAACTGAACTGAAAGTAAGACCTTGACCTGTCCTCTACAGCAGACCAGGGATGCCTCTTCTAAATACCGCAAACATTACGACCGGCAGTGTTTTCTGTCCCTGTGTATGTGATCGCTGCTGTAATAAAAAGGCTCACTTACGATGAGGTACTTCTCCTGGTTGGCAACAGTGACCGTGTTTATGGTGTAGAGAGAGAAGGCACTGGGCTTGCATTCGTCACTCTGAAACAAAAACACAAACTTTTTGTTGACCCAAATTGATAGATCTGTCCTATACACACCCACACACGTTAATTATCAACGTTCTCTAAAATGACCTTTTCCTGAGAGCTGATCTGTATTTGAAAAAAGAAAATCCTTTTTACAGGTCATAGGCCACAAGACAGCATGTCTCACCACGAGACTCCTGCCAAGGAAGGCTTGTAAGAAGGCCGTCTTTCCAGTTCCACGTGGACCAATCACCTTGCAAAGAAACACGGAGCGCTGTGTCTGACCCTTTGCCAGATCTAAAGGTTTTTCTCTGGTTACTGAGAGCGAGCGAGAGAGTGAGAGAGCGAGAGAGAGAGAAAGAGAAAGAAAGAGAGAGAGAAAGAGAGACCTGCAATGAAACTAAAGGCAAAGTAAAACACTACAAGGCTCACTGGCCGACCACAGAAACGATTCTATCCACAGGGGTAGTTTATTTTATTGCCAACTTTTCCTTATGTGAAGTGAAAGTAAAAGTGACCATTGGTCATACGTGAACACACCACTGCACACAGTGTGAACAGCACGAAATTCAACCTCTGCATTTAACCCATTCACCAAGTGAAGCAGGGGGCAGCTGCGAACACTGAGCCCGGGGAACAGTGTGTGCAATAAACTTTAGAATTATTAGAACTCAGAGAGTGATCTGATCTGCCTCACTCATTTAAACTGATCCAAATTTAAGATTTTGTTATTACTTAGAAAGCTCAGTAGAAAGCAGAAGGTAAGAGATTTACAACCACTTTCCTAATTAAATGAGTTTAATGCGTTTCCAGTGTATACTTCTGTAGGTCTTAGTGGTGACACTTTATTCTAATGTACTGACAGAAAATGAAAACTGATTCAAAGGGGAATTTTTCCAAATGTGTGTCTAATTATATAGATAAAAACAAGACCATTCAGAATGTGTTGATGTAAAATGCTCTATTCGAGAGGAACCTTAGAGTCAGAATTTTTCACAGTGATGGTGATGTTTAAAGCCTCTACAAAGAAAATATGATAAGAAATGGTCACAAAAAAGTTGTTAAGAAATAAGATGCCTGAGAAATACAATAGTATAAAGTATGTTTTGGCCTAAAATGTGCTTTAAAAAAACGGAAAAATAGTCTTGCTCAGATTAAAATGAGTCATTGTTGAATTTCTTCTGAATTACATTAAACTAGTGATTTAGTTTAAATTTCAACTACTAAATAAGGCAGAACGTGAAGAGTAAGACTCTTCAGTGCACAATGCTATTACAAAAGCTTTATACTCAGTTAAGCCAAGACAGATTTTAGTTTATTAATATATGAGTAACTAACAGTGACTGTTGTAGCGAGTGTTATAGCGTGTACCCGTGACAGCAGACGTCTGAGAATCCTGCTCCATTAGAATAGGATAACCGAGGTAACCCAGATACTCCAGACACCTATGGACGTCCAGGTATGCTGACAATCTGCATAACAACCAATGACAGGTTAGTAACCACATGACAATCCCCGCATTTGTTTGGACTGTATACAGTGCAAAATAAACCTTTATACAGAAGAATACATGCATCTAAACCTGGCATAATGTCCAACTGCAGATTTTTTAACACTGTACTTCTACTACATTTAAAAATCGAGTTGTTCAAACCCAAAAACAGTCATCTCATTTTGACTGGAAACTAGTGCTGCACAATATATCGCAAATTTACCGTCATCGCGATATCAACATGCGCAATATCCATATCGCCCAAGACTGACTGAACTGCAGT
>JBBPDB010000007.1:21988460-22010400 GCA_037974465.1 Brachypetersius altus | reverse complement strand
ACCCACAGCAGAGCGCACTACACACTAAACCTCAGTGCACTGACACTAGTGTGCGATTTCGGACGCACCCACTGTTTCTTATATCGCATATATGTCTGTAACAACAAGAATACTTTGAGGTCTGTGCTGACAGTTGAGACCTAGTCCAGCATATTCCTCAGCCAAATAAAGAAGAAGGAAATTAATTGATGATTAAGCTTCATAAAGTGGTGACAGACTGTACCTGCAGAACGTTGGCAAATGTATTATGATCTGCTCAGATTTACCAGGCATTTGACCGGCCAGGCATCGTAAAGCCTGGTCATCTTCATCACTCCACTAAAGGATATCTGTCAGGATTTGGAGCTGCTAATCATTTTGAAAGGGGTTAACTTTGGGATAGAAGCAAGACTGAGTCTCCCCCAGTGAGCCAGGAGTATTGTGCAGATAGTGATGCTGAGTGAAAATGCTTTCCCTCTCATCTAGCCTTCCCAGAGGGCACTATTCGAGAGAGACGCGTGGTTCGGTAAGCGCAAGGATGCGTCAAACAGGCCTCGCTGCACTGCATAACCTTCTGTCTTCAGTTCCCTCTCACTTTCTGCATCGTGCTTGTTAGTCCTCTACCTTCGCAGATCCCTTTTCTCTTCAAGATTTCTGTATATTCTTTCTGAGGGTCAGCTGTGAGGTCGGTGAAATCGTGTTGGCAAACTCGATGCTGCGGCAGCGAGGCCATATATCTGTTTATGTTTAATTAGGAAGCCCTCAAGCACATCCATTGAGAAAGGAGGCCGAGGCTAAGGGAGTGAAGGGGGGCACATATGGGGGTCCATATGCCATAGAGCCTGCTACGTCTAGACTGGGTTCAGGGATTAACTAGATTTCCCCATGTCCAAAACAGTTGCTTTAAGGAGCTTTACGTACAAATACACAATACAGTAGGTTATTAAAGAGGCCAGTGCCCCCTTAAATAGTGCTTAATTGGTTTCCTACAAGTGTGTATCCAATATTCGATTCTTTCCTCAATAGATTCGCAGAAAACACACATTTACAGACAACGTCCCTCTCCTCCGGCGAGAGCGATTTTGCAGTTACAGAAAAGAGAGGTTGTTGTTTTACTGGAACGAGGAGGTCCCTTTTTGTGAAGCTGATTTCAAAAGAAAGGATGAAAAGAAGTGCACATAAAGCTGGGCAGGATCCAGAGAGTTAGCAGAGAGCGGAATTCCTTTTCTGTCCTCTTCTCGCCGCCTCAGCCTCCTCTGTGCTGGATGTTCTGCGTGTGGGTGGTGAGACCAAGAGTTCTCAGCCGGAGCTGAATAGCGATTTGTTCTTTTCTAGATTAAAAAAAAAACGAAGACAAAGACAGCAGTGAAATCACACCAGCAACTTGCGATCTGTTTTTATTCACATTTGTAACATTTTAACCCTTGCATTAGCGCACTCTACTAATTGCCTCTCAAAACCACAGCGTTAGTCGGTTTACACCGTGGCACGTGATCTTGATGGACGCTTTCACATAACTTCTGACTTTCATAACTGTTTTACCAGGCACTTTTAGTGGCCATGATATGGCATGTGAGTGTTTAAGAAAGGTTCTTGTTTCTCTCACTCAGTCAGGGATTGAGAAACGTTTTGCTATAGAGCTCCGTCTGTTTATGTAACATAAATCTCAGCTGTTATTTGACATCCCCAGGAAGTGCAAGTTGTGAAAGGTGTGTGGTCAGCAGTCAAAAAAGGTTAAGCAGCCTTGCAGGTTAGAATGGAGGAGGATCTACCTGTTGGTCCAGTTATCCACTGGGGGTCCTGCCTAGGGATGCACCGATTGCAGTTTTCTTGGCCGATTCTGATTACCGAATTTCTTGGAAGTGTGATCGGCCGATACCGATTTTTCCGATACCGATTTCCCCCCCCCCATATAACAGAAAATTAGAGCCGCTGCATGTAGTCGGCAACAACTTTTTGAATGTAACATGGTAGTTACTTTCCCTGTTTACTGGTTACTTTTATAATAGTGACATATAGTAGTGGCAGCTCTACAGCAAATACAAACAAAAATCTAATTTTCTTTAATATAAAGCTTTTTCTTTACAAATGTAAATAAATAAAATGTAATACATAAACAAATAAGTAAACGCCCAAAAAAGATCGAAATCGGCAATACGTGTGAGTGTTCAGGCCAAAAATCGTCCGGTTCCGATCACTGGCCGATCGATCGGTGCATCCCTACTAAATAATAAAAAGTTTCTTAGTGCATTCATTCGTTTATAAATGGTTAAGACCCCTGGGAACAGATGTAGATGTGTGCTGCAAGGTGGCCGTCAATGGACCAGACCAGACCAGGACGCCAAAAAATGCATGAAGAGGTTTTATAGAATGAAATAGGAGGCAGAAATGTTCTACCTCTGGTTGTGTAGATGAACAATGGCTTTAATGCAATAACATCATTCTGCTTTTTGTCCATATTTATGTTCAACTATACTGCAAGAGGTACTTCCTGTTGTGTTTAATATTGAACATGGCACTGTTTAATAAAATATGCTTTAATGTGAGAAGTCATTTTCATCAGTTATCAGAGCTAAAATATGCTGCTTATAAAAAGGAGTTACCCAAATCAGGTGAAGGTACAGAGCACATGCACAGGATTTGGATGGCATCACAACTGGCTCATATTGAGGCAGGAAAAAAGCCTGTATTAGTTACTGCGAACGAACCTGCACCCTGAAACAGTCGACGTGTGCACATCCTGATGAAAAGTCCCTCATGAACATCAAACTGGCTGAATCCCAAACGGTTCCCTGCTCTGTAGCACATTCTGAGAGTAATAAAAAAGACTCCACACCCAAACAATGCACTGCATGCCCAGCAGAAATCTGTGCTTACAGACTGAATCCCAAACGGCTCTTTGTGAGACATATGATGTACTGTTTGGATACAGATCTTATTTTCAAGGCCTATGTAGCACATCATGTAGGGATCAGAGAGCCACCTGAGATTCAGTCCATCCAAGTAGCAGGAAAAGCCCCTGCATTCTTATTTTTTTCTATTCTTTGTTCTACTTGTACTTGAATACTGTCCGAGTTTCTGTATTTTCACAGGTTCACTGCTGCTGTTCTTTTATACACATAAAGCACACAAAATTACATTCCAGTATTAAGTTTCTTTTCCACTTAACTGCTGATGCAACGTTTGCACAATTTTTGGATGCCAAATATACCCTTTGTACTAAATTACACAATTTTACTCTTAGTTTAGAGTTTATATTTTGTTTATATCAGTCTATTCTTTGTCTACTCTCTTTTTAACTCTATAAAATTACACTATATAAAATTAGGAGCCCAAGTCTCATCTCACTGTATACATGTACAAATCTGAGATGACAAAATTTATTTTAAATTTGCACTGGAACAACAAAAAAAAAAGAGAAAAAAAAGACGTGAAGTCCAATCTGTGCGTTCTCTTTAAAGTCACATGGTCACGAACCAGATACAGATATGATTTAAGACAAGTACGACGGTGACAACGATACGATTTGAGAAGATCAGGTGTGTGTATCCATACAGCTCTACAAACATTAGATCTAGGTTACATTAAATCCATAACTCCATCAAACGCAGCACTGATAGAATGACAACACAAAAAACAAAACATTAGCAGCCCACAAACGCTGAAGCTAAAGGTTACTGCTGCAAAATGTCAGACTTTATAGGATACAACTGAGACCGCATTATGACTGAGGCAAAAAATTTTATACCTTAAAATGATGCACCGCAAGAATTCTACTCTGTAATGTATGCTGATGATTAGCATTTGTTGGCTGTATGTCTTGCGCTTCTATAATGTGTGTGTGTGTGTGTGTGTATACAGTGCAGTGGGAGGAGTAATTTGGACCAACGTGTTGTCACACCCTCAGTACTCACTTGATGGGAATGTGGGATTGTGCAAGTCTTTAAAGAACCAGCCTATTCAAAACAAAACAGGGCACAAAAATACACAACCAGGTTCTGTCACATAATAGCAGAACTTCCTTAAAGTGATTCATTCTTTTTGATTTAATCTTTTATACCAGCGGTCCTCAACCTTTATTTCGTCACGGACCGGTTTAATATCAGTTTCACGGCACGGCCTTTAAGGAGTGACAGATAAATATACGTATACGTATTTATACAAATAAATGATACACATAAAAATGGGGATATTTTACAAATATAATAATAAACGTAAATCCAATGTGTACTCGCAGTTTTCTTAACAGCATTTTCATAACAACGAGCCGACAACATAACACAGGTAACATCCACGGTACCGACTGGTACCGGTCCCCGGCCCGGGGATCACTGTTTTATACGACTGGGAGTAACAAATCATCTCGGTGAGAGATTTGTTCATTTTCCCATTCGTCTTCTACACCTGAAATATGACAAGCTTCTCTGCAGGCTCATGCACGAACAAGTCTTTCTTTCCTTCACTTGTCACCTGACAGTCACAGCGTCATTTCAGTGAATAACTCAATGAGCCACTGTTGCTTAGTATCTAAACAAAAAGTGTATTATACTTGAGCAAGTAAAGCAAACCATATTGCTCTTAGTGTTTGACAGTCATGCTCTTTTTGCTGTCCCTCAAGGAGCAGCACAAATTGAGTAGAGTAAATGATTTGAGGTGGGGTGGGGGGTACTGAACACTGGTATGTTCAAAAGTATTGGGACACTTGACCATAATACCAATAGGGACTTTAATTACGTAGCATTCAAATACACTTTAATATGGAGTCGGTCCCCTTTTGTAGCCATAACAGCTCCCACTCTTCCTGGAAGACTTTCCAGAAGATTTTTGAGTGAGTTTGTGGGAAGTTGTTCCCATTCATTCTGTAGAGCATTTATGAGGTCAGCCAGTGATATTGGATGAGAAGGCCTGACTCGCAATCTGTATTCCAGACCCTGAAAAACAGGTGCGCCCCAAAACGTTTGTCCATGCAGCGTACATTCAAAGATTGGAGCAGCAGGATCCCACATTCATGACAACTTTACCAGCATTAGCGAAACTATTAATGACGTTATTGCACACGTGAATTGCTCGTACCCTGTTTTCAGCGCTTTACATCACAGAACACTTGAAGAGCTCCTCTTTAGAATGATAACTGAACATTTCTTCTGATGAACAAAATCACGAAAAGACCAAATCCACAGATGCTCAACTTTAGCTTAGCTTAGCTAACATCAACCGCGAACATGATCATGAAGCTTGAATCTAGGTCTGTAAACATCAAGTGAGCTGCATTAGGCCACCTAACTGACTCCAGCGCTGCAGAACTTAGATTCTGGTTAAAAGTAGAATAAATATTCAAAACGTGTGTGAGGGGGTCGATAGCAGGCAAGCTAACTGTCTAGCTAAGCTAACAGCTAAACATCCTTTTTCTTTTTTTTTTACAACTTTTATTACTTTTTGCAGAAGGAAGAAATACTAAGATAAATAATATAATATTTTGGGGTATTAAGAAAAGCTCTAATATAATCACAAAAGCAATCCAGTGGCTAAATATGTTAAAATGAGATGAACATTTTTCCAAAGCTGTGTTAAAAGTGAGATGTAATTTGTTCCAAAGGTGAACGTGATATTTAGGAAGCATTTCATGTACTTAAATAGTTTAACCTATACTAACGTGTTATTTGAGCCCATTACTAATTTTATTCCACAAAAATACTTAAAAACATGCCCCTCAGTAGCAGACCCAGCCACCGGTGAACGTAATGATTGAGGTAAACTGTTCATACAGTTACTACTTCTGAATAACAGGTGCTAATCTTCTGATACTTTTATTATCTAGGTTTGTTATTGTCATTTTTCCTGATATTTCTTTCACTTCAGCCAAGGTCTTACCTCCTCAAGAGAGAGGACTGTTATTGTAGGACATAGATTTGGACCCTGAGACAGACCTGTCACTCACATGTCAGCCCATTCCCCAGCTTAAAAAACAATACAATAACAGTGAAGAGAATAATAATAAAGTCTGATCGTATATGCTAATGCTGAGCAGCAGATTTTCTTTTGGGCTTACTTTTGGACGCCAGCTGGCCGTGGTTCTAAAATATTGGTGATTTTTAGCAATAACGTTACGGAAACATGAAAATATTAATGACAGTGTTTTTTAAAAAACACCCCAGAACCCGAAATATAGCCCTACAATGTAAAAGGTTTTGAAAGATGAAGTTGGTGAAGTTGGTTAGCCTAGCAGCCAGGCTGTCTCTGACAGTTGTCAGTTATCTTTCGAAATAAAACGGTCACTCACGCTCCCCCAGCAGCAAGATCCGCACATCTCGCTTCATGTTTCTTCTGTTAGTCTCCTTCTGCGATGTTTATGAAGCCCCTTTAGTCAGTAAACTGTTTGCTCCGGTTTGTAAAAATTCAAACCTCTCTCCTCATCGCTCTCTGACCGATTTCCCGTCCAAGGAGAGACAGACCGCTCTGCACAGCTCAACCAGAAACTGAGCGCCCCCTGTCGGGCAGGGTGCGCCGTGCAGCGGATCTCTGGACCAGTGAGGGCTACGTTCCAACCTCCCTCCTTATTCCACAACAGGAGTCACCAACCTTTTTGAAACTGAGAGGTACTTCACAGGTACTGAGCCATAAAAACGGATCCACTAGAACTACACTAGAACAGAATTTACCTAAAACTATCAAAACTTGTATAATAAACATGCTTTAAATGCCTTTTTTCAGATATAATCATTTTCAAATCTATACAAATGCAAATGGGATTAAAGAAGAAAAGCAAAAGAATAAAATTAAATGTTAGATGCTGCTCACTGGTGAGTGGTGCTGTTTTTAGAACAGGTCCGTGGGCTACTCATGTGGTCCTTGGGGGCACCCCACGGGCACCATGTTGGTGACCCCTGTTCTGCAATATCGTTTGGGTTTGGCGCCTTACTTACAGTGAAGGGCAGCAATCTTAATGCTTCAGCATACCAAGACATTTTAGACAAGGCCATGCTTCCAACTTTAGGGACACAATTTGGGGAAGAACCTTTTCTTTTCCAGTATGACTGTGCCCCAGTGCACAATGCAAGGTCCATAAAGACATGGTTGGATGAGTTTGGGGAGAAGAACTAGACTGGCCCTCACAGAGCCCTGACCTCAACACCATCCAGCACCTTTGAGATAAACTGGATTGCGAGCCAGGCCTTCTAGTGCCTGACCCCATAAAGGCTCTACAGAAGTAATGGTCACAAATTCCCACAAAAACACTCCTTAGAAGAAATTCTTCTAAGAAGCATGGAGGCTGTTCAAGCTGCAAAGACGGAAACCAATTCCATATTAAAGTCTATGTATTTGAATGCATTAAAGTCCCTGGTGGTGTAATGGTCAGCTGTGCAAACACACTGGTAAGAACCGTGGCAAGCTAAACCAGCCAGAATACCACTGCACTGTACAATTAAATCTGAAAAGGTACATCATTATAGTTTTACTTTTACTTTACTACACATCAGTTTTTAAAATGGCCAGACTTCCTTTTGCTAGATCACCAAGAGCAGCTCTTACTTACTTACCGTCAGGGTATTCAATAAATGTCTAATCTTTTATTGAAGTTACCATCACATTGTGTTATTGTGGAATAATTGGAAATTGTAATGTATATCATGGCTACAATTTGGAATGTGGCCTTCATGAAGTGACCTACAAACTGGAGCACAACTGATTCCCTCCCTCTGAGAGCACCCATGTCCAGCCTAAGTCTCAGGTCTTGCAGACACATATACTTAAAGTGGAGGCCACAGGTCTGTAATTGTTCTTCTAGGCTGTAAGAGGGATATGAATGAGAATGACTTCAAGAGAGTTAGCCTGGGATGTGGTCTTCTGCAGAAACTGGTGAAATTACTCTAAATTTATAGTGAAATGCACATGACATAAACATAATAAAAAATAGATGTCTTCTAAAGTTAGTAATACACAGTTCATGCAAATGTGTTGATCCATGGGGAGCAAAGGCTAGCCCATCTGGTTTGATCCCACAGAAAAGCTACTCTAACACAAACCGCGGAAAGTTCATTTGTTAGAAGTCTGTTATAGTGCACAGTTAGTTGTGTATGGGGCTGTGTAGTTGCAGAACAGTCTGAGTGCTCATGCTGACCCTTCTCTACTGCTGAAGGTGCCACAATGAACATGAGAGCATCAGTAGTAATAGAAGAAGGTGATCTGATCTGATGAATCACATTTTCTATTACATCGTGTGAATGGCTATGTGTGTGTGTGTGGCTTAAAGAAGGCAGCAAGTTGGCAGAGGCAGTGTGATGCTCTGGGCAACGTTCTGCTGGGAAACCTTGCATCCTGGTGTTCATGTTATTCCATTTTAACATGTACCATCTACCTTAACATTGTTGCAGACCAAGAGCATCCTGGCGATGATATTCTCTAATGATAGTGGCCTCTTTCAGCAACATATTTTAGGAATGGTTTGAGACACACCACAAAGAGTCCATGCTGTTAACTTGGTCTCCAAATTCCACAAATCAGTCAGATCGGGCATCTCTGGGATGTGGTGGAGGAACAGGTTTGATCCCTGGAGGCCACAACTCATAATTTACAGGACTACTGTCTAGATATTGGTGCCAGATACAACAGCTTACACTGATCTTGTGGAGAGTGGTCAGTCATAGTGAGTCAAGCTAAAGTCCCTTTGTGCTTGTGGCCTCACAGATTCAACAGAACATTCACTTCAATAAACACCAAAGAATGCAGAACCACAGACCAGTGTGCACAGGACCTTAATTTGGAAAATGGAGGTTTAGACTGAGAACTGGTATAGTCTATAGGCACAAGATATACACTATAAAGTGCACCATTCAGAATACAGCCAAGATCTCAGAAAAACTCTCCAACAACTGATCCTAGGGGTGGAGGTAGCACAGACCTTTTGGTCTTTCATCCAGACCAAAAGGTCTTGGGTTCGAATCCTACCTTCAGCATACCACCCTGAGCAAGACCCTTAACCCCAAGTTGCTCCAGGGAGACTGTCACCTCCAGGTTGTTTAAATGATGCTTGTGGAAAGTAACATTTCCACATCAGCACATGTTCTCAGGTGGACTGAGATTCGTACTTTGACTTAATCACACAAGAACATTAACCTTTTTGTTGTTCAACCACCCGTGTTGCTTTGAGATCCTTACAATACAAGTCCTCCCCTGTAGTTCACTGCTGGGAAGGTGTTTGTTGAAGAATAAGCAGCACTAGTCATGGTCAAAACGCTTAATTTTTGTCTCATCTGACCACAAAATCTCATGCAACATTTTAGCTGGGTCAGTGTATTGCTTTAACTCCAGACATGGTTTAATGGGTTTTCTTTCAGTAATACAGGGCTACTGTATAAAGATCTCGTGAAGTCACTAACTAGTGCACCTTCACTTTGATCTCAGCCACTCAACTCAATAGCTCCTTCAAAGAGAATAGCCTTTCTCTGGCTTACCTCATTAGTCCCATTCCTGTTTTTACATGGCATTTACAAACGACAGCCTTTGAAGAACAATCATGGGTTGTGTGGGATGATGCAGCTTCCATTTCATTACAACCTTGTGCAGGTATATACATTTCAAACGTCCTCAGAATGCACTCGGTCTTTATTTTCCCTGCAGATTCACAGTCAGCTTTATGTGACTTTAACGATTCACAGGTAGAGGCCTTTTTTAAGCCAACTGTGTCCTCACTAGGGCAAAATCATTCATCTGAGCTTATTTATGCAAAAACAGCTTTTAGTTAGAGGGCTGAAAGGTTCTGTAAGATACTGAAGTGAGCAGCAGGATGGTTCTGTAGGTACTTGCCATTCGGCTTGTTCTGTGTTCACGCCAGGTTTTATGGTGTCAGATTTATAGTGACCTCTCTTGCAAGACAACAATGTGGGAGTCTCCAAAAGAGTAAAAAAAAAAAAGACTTGAGATCATTTTCCTCTCTGTGAAAAATCTGCATAAGAACGAACATAAAAGAACCAACATCATTAAGAATATCTTGAGGCTCAGAGTAGTCAATCTTTAAATGAAAAAATAAAAACATTGTCTAACTACAACAATGTGAGATGCACCTTGTGTCTTCAAGAAAAAACATCAATTTAATGTGACATATATCAATTCATAACCCAGATAGAGGTTTCGATCAAAGAATAAAGCACAGATTTCTGAACACATTTTATTTAAAAACGTATAAAAGTATTAAAGACAACCGGCCTAAAACTTAATTTTATACGTTTAAATTTCAAGTGGTTGTAGCATTGGAGATTAAAACTACACTGCACTAAGGACCCAGAACTAACATCTCCTGGTCAATACACCTACAATCACTGGCCATTCTTTAAAAACATGTTGCTCCACTTCACCTCTGCACAGTTAAAGGCTTTAGTATCTGTTGACACAAGGCTATTGTTAGACACCCTCCAGTTATTAAAAGTCAGTTCATGACTGCAGAGCTGCTCCTGGCTTGATGTTTTTGGGTGGTAGACCAGACTTAACCTTGTAGTGACTCTGAACCAGCACCACACACATTACTGGACCACTATTGTCAATATAAGTGTTGTGTTGAGAACGGTCCACCACCCCAATAATAACCAATCAACAGCAGTCCTGTGGTTAGACACTGTCCACTGTTTAAAGGGGTAGAGGGAAGCTGACAAACTGCAGAATTAGGAAGATGGAGAAGCTCATGGAGTAAGTTCAAATTTAAGGTAGGGGTTTCTAATAGTGAGTGGCCAGTGAATGTAAAACAGACACAGAGAGACGAAAAGAACAAACCTGATAATCAACCTTAAAAAAGGGAAATAAAACCAAACAGTTCTATGCTGTAGTGTGACAGGCTCATAGTGGCATGTTGTCTTTTACACTAGATGGTTGTCCCAGTGGTGTGTTTGTTTTTGTGTTTGAATTAAATGCCTTTTAAGGACCAGAGGAAAACCTCACTGTGAGCTGTAGTGAACAGCTGTGTGCCTGATGGGCTGAAGCTGCAGTGGTGAACGGAGTCACTATGCCACGTAAAATCCTGGAACCGACCGCTGGACGAGTCAATCAACTTCAGCACACGCTCTAGAACACACAACATAAGCGCAGGTAAACTGAGGTACGTCACAGTAAAATATACACACAAATATTCTGAAAGTATCAGCGAAGATTGTGACCAGCTTCTACTGCAAGAATGTTACGATTCAACTCACGGTTTGATCCAGTGGCAAGTATTTTTCCTTTAAGGCTCAGACTGAGAGACAAAGCCCAGTCAGTTAGAGAGACCATCCTTAATACCTGTAACACACACACACACACACACACACACACAAATTGTGTTTTCTGTAAATCAAACTTTATGCGGTTCATTTGTCAAGGAATTTACCCCCATGTTTGAGAACACGTTAACGCAGACGTAGTTCAGGAAGCATTTACACTTAGCCAGCTCTAACACCGTATGTGTGTATTTTTTCTCCTATGACAACCAACCAAAACTTCCTGTAAACGACTCGTTTTCCTCCATGTAGGTCAAAAATATAATCACCAGTAACTGAAACTGTCACAGATCACTAGTCTTTACCACTGGATAAAATCTTATTTATCTGCAAGGCAAATGTGGGGATTAGGCCCCAAACTATAATACAATATTGTGGTCAATACTGAGAATCACTATAAATCTGTTACACTCTTAAATGACATCAGCTTTGTAGCAGTGGGGTTGGAGCTACCAATGTTTTTTAAACACTTTATTTTTCAGTTGAAAAAGGTATGGGGTATAACAATAGTATGTGCTATTTTTCATACTGTGTTGCTTTCAGTTTTCACACTGGACTCTGAGTGCTGGACTTCGGTAAACGGATTTGCCGGCTGGGTTTAATGAGGATATCATACCATCATGGCAGGCATCACTTCTCAGATCAGTTTGCTGTGAGTCAATTTTAACATTTTTATATCATGCGGTGCAACAGTTTTATTAACAACCGATAATCACACTGTTCTGTTTAGTTTGTTTTATACACATTTTTCTTTAATTTTTTTGGAAGATATATTATCAGGTCAGGAAAAACAGTGAAAAGTTTTAGAACTGCTATTTTATAACTTTTGAAACTGCCCAGTAATGAATGGTTAGGGTTAGTGTAGCCATTATTTTGTGCATCAACAGATACAGTCTGTAATTGTACACCTATGTAGTGGACATGAAAGGTAGTTGTAGCTCATGAAGTTGTAAACATTTCGAATAAATCAGACAGTATTTCACAGCTTTTTGGGAGCAGCAAAATCAAAATATTAAAACTGATGAGGGTAGGAAATCAGATACTAGAAGCGGAAACCACATCGTCTAAGGCAAGACCTATTTTCTTTTAGCTTCCTGCTACTAATCAGAGGCAGGTGGGTGGCACCCTTCTAAATGCACGGATCAGAAAATCACTGTGTGTGTATTTGGCACACTGAGACTTCTCTCAGGGTGGAGAAGCTGGTGATATCGGCATAGGTGTGTGTGTTAAGGTGTGTGTAGTTACCTGCTACGTGCATGAACATGCATACGAGTTCTGTTGTTTCTCCAAACAATAGACTAGACAACAGCTATACTCCTTCCGTGTGTTTTTCCAGGCATTAATGGAACCGTAAACAGTTATTTAGGTCGTTTCACAATTTGTACCTGTTTCTTTTTCAGGCAGTAGAAGGTCAGTTCTTTCTCAGCAGCATAACCAGTATAAACCACTACTCCTCTCTCTGTGGGGCTAAAGGCTGCCAGACTGGGCGGCAAATGTGCAGGGTCCTAAGTGGACGAGATAAAATAAACAATTAAACCAATTTATGCTCAATAATGTTTGGAAACTTTGAAATAACTTATTTTATTAACAACATGTTTCTTTTTACAGCCAATAATAACTTACCCAATGTAAACTGAAATAAAATGAAATTCTGGATCTTTTTATTTAGAATCGTGAAAATTATGCTATTATTTACATTTACTTTATAAACAAATTATTTATTTACATTTGAACATCACTGTGCAAATGTAAGGCATTATCTGAAACCAATCATTTAAATAGACAACCAACAATAATCATAATCATTTGACTTTCTGTTGCCTTTTTTTTTTCCTTCCTATTTAACTATTTGACAATTAGATCATTATTAAAGTAATGCATATGAACCAGAAAATATAGGAATTACCATTTTAAAATCTGATTTAAATGAATGAGGTGTTCACTGGTACACTATAACTAGGAACCTTAGGAAAGCCTATGTATACGGTTTACCTCAGGCGGGGAGGGAGCAGGAAATGTTAGCCAGTCAAGGAGTTCACATTTGTCTTTTGCCCAATCAGCTGCCCAAATGCTGACACGTCTGTCTGCACTGACGGCCAACCAGAGCTCGTTCCCCTCCAGACCGAACTCCTTATACTGTGGAACAGTAATGTGTTAACCTCTTGAGGCCTAAGCATTCTATATAAATACTGATCTTAAGACTTATTATTCATTAAATAATACTATTAGTATGAAGCAAATACAGTGTCATGAAAAATTATTTTTGTATATTTTCCAAATGTTAAACTGAAAATATAGTCTTTAAATGACCATTTCCAACATCAACTTGCCCTGAATGAAAAAGTCCCTCGTTGTTACTCAACAAACACACTAAGCAAATTTAGATGATAATTGCTATAAATTAGACTAGACACACCTAGGCTTGATTGCTACCAGTCCGGTTGAATATTAATATGGTTAACATGCAATGAGTAGGATTTGAGTGAGGGTAAGAGTTTCTAGATGCATAGCCAAAGTCTAGACCAAATCGACTATTTGTAAATCCATGACTGGAGGCCCTCCAGGACGGATGAATTAAAGCAATTTTGCGAAAACAGTGGACCAAAATTCCTCCACAGTGGTTTGAAAGACTAATCTCCAGTTATAGGAAGCTTTTTGGTTAAAGATGTTGCTGTTGAAAGTAGCACAACCAGTGATTAGAGTTTAAGGAGTTGTCCTTATAACAATAATACAGTAATCGAGAGAAAAGACCTCTGACCTGTTTGCCAGTGCACTGTAAAGTGGTAATGGGTGCCCCCTTGTGGTCATTGATGATGCGTAAAGTGGTGCCTGTAACAGGACTGCTCACTGTAACAACACCATCTCGTCCTCCTGACAGCAGCACTTGACCTGAGGATGAGATACAGTCACCACAGGCATGCAGACACCCCTGACTCAACTCTAACACACCTGGTCCAGTGTGCTTGATGGATCTATTTTCTGGATTTGTGCTAGACTGATCTTCATATTGCATTTCTCAACCCTGATCTGAGAAGCACTGCTCTTTGTAAACGTTCACAGAGAAAGTACACCCACTCACCGTGGTGCGAGTACTGCAGGGCACACACAGAGACGCGATGTGGCTGCAGTTTGAGCTCCATCTCGGCAGTCTCCACACTGAAGATCCTAACAGAGCCATCGCTGTAGCCTCCTGCCACACACACACCAACGCCCGACTCGCATGCCTCCACTGGCCGGCTCCAACACACACACTCGCAGCTCTGAAAGACATTTAAACAGGTATAATCAGACAGACTACACAGGCAACACACAGAATTACTCTACATCACAATATAAAGCTGCTCAGTGTAATGTATCCTATTTACTTAACTGCATGTTGATGCGTGCTAGATTTTTTTCATTGTTACCACAGCAACCAGCAAAAGGACAGTAAAATTAAAGATGACATTTCCAAAAATTATGGTTATTTTACAGATCGCTGATAATAATGTACTTGATCACTAATGAGAGGATTATTTTGATTTAAGGATAATGACAGAAGTGTTTTGCTGCATCATACCTGGTTGAGCACCTGAAACTGAACCAGCAGCTCATTGCTAGGTAATGCCCACACTCTCACACTACCGTCTTGCCCACAGGTGACAAAATTGCGCTCGTCTGGACTGCACACCACACTGTTTACCTTCACATGCACACATAAAACATAAAGATCAGACACATCTATATACATCAGCCTGGACATAAACAATAAAGCTGGGTATACATGTCTCCTCCTATGTGTATACGTGTCCACACATGTCCTTAGCTGTGTGTGTACCTTGCTCTTGTGTCCACTGATCAGGCGTATGCTGGTGTTGTCAGCCCAGTTAATGTACCACAGAGTTCCTGCGGTCGTACCCACAATCCCCATGTCCATGACATCATCAAACGCCGCACTCACAACCGTCCCATCCAACAGCATCTCTTGCTCTAAAAGCACCTGGGCATTCCTGAGTGGCAGACCAGTGTGGGGGAAAAAAGGAAGACAGATAAGACAGGGAAGCTGCTCTCAATCCATTAAATTTAGATTTAGGATTCATTTACTCAGCTTTAAAAAAAAACACAGACAGAAAGAAAATTTCAATAAATACATTCCCAAAATAAATTTTCCATTAACACATTCCCTCCACCAGCATCAACCATTTACATAAGATAAGGTGAGACTTTATTCATTTAATTGGTTATGACAGAAAGTGGACAGTACACAAGCAAGGGCAGCAAAAAAAACGTCAGTATAGAGTAAGAGAGTATACTGTACAAATAATATAGCGGTATAAATACAGATATGTATGTACAAATATAAATATATACAGTAAGCCCCCGCTTATACACAGATCAGCAGTCGTGGTTTCAGTCTCACATTGCTTTTTTCTGTGAATTTTTTGCGGAACCCCTGGCACATGCGCGGAAAATACAGCTATCCTCCGCATTTTTTTTTTTTTTGCTTTTGTGACGTCCGGGCCTTTTCTGCCACGCCCCCTCGACCTTGTGCTGGGTTGCCCTAATATAAACCCTGCACGAGGACGACGGGACAGACGTCGCAGCTTTTTAATTGTCTATATAAATGTTCATATACTTGTGCTAAATTAGACAAAAATACTAATTTACTAAATACTAATTATTTACTAATTTTGTAACACATTAATGTGTATTTCCATATGAAAATAACTATAAATGTTTTGGTACTGTGGAGAGGTGGAAGGTTTTAAAGTAGACAATCCGAGCGAGTTATTTATTTCTCGTTGCTGCTGATTGATTATCGCCCTTTGACACATCCTTCACTATATTCAGAGGCAGGTGGTTTAAAAGTAGCCACGTTATTTATTTCTCCTTGCTGCTGCCCTTCAACGCAGCTGCAGTCCAGAAGTCCCCCCTAGAGCCCTGTATTTTTATTACTGTAAATTTGATTTATTACTGTATATAACTGCTTATATCAAAGAAAACGCCTGTGCATGGATTATAGTACAGTCTATACAGGGGTAATATTGGTATTTACATTCTAGCACTGCTGGAGTTCAGTGTAAAATGTACAGTACGGGTTTACCTTTACATTTTCCTTAAGGGTGGTTAATTAAGCTCAAGTTGAAAATGAAGGTAAAATGTTTTGGGAGCATATTTGCAAATTTAGGGTTTGCACTATAAAATAGTCATAGTGGCACAGACTTGTGGATGGGGTTTAGGCCACAGTTTGACTTTCCATTAGTTATTAAAATGAACAGAAAACACAGTTTGGGGAGGACTGGTTCTTTCATATTTGTGATGGTGATTGTCACAGAAACTAATTCTAGATCTGCACATGTGATAATGAGGTTTGTGAAAACAGATCCTTTGTGGAATGTGTGGGTGTGCATGTACACATATGAATAACAAGCTCACTCTCTGATAGGATGTGCTAGTTTTCATCAATGAATGCAGCTTCTATGGAAGGCTAACCTCAGAAAAGAGCAAGTGATTCCAAGTTCATCCTCTTATATTTTGTGTTTAATTCAAAACACAGTCCATGGTGAAACATTGCTTCTAACTTAATCGTAAGTGGATGGGGCTAAACTGCTGGAGACTGAATATGAGGATACATGTAAATACTTTAGATTTTATACAGTCTTTTTTGCTGCTACTGTAATCCAAGTTGTTTATTTTACACTATTTCATGGCAACAATATTTACTTGCTATGATGAGATTTTGCTGTTTATTTATTAAGTTCACACAAACATTTTTCTGTTGTGGTATCAAATTAGGTATTGAGAATTAGTTCTCAAATTTCTTCTATGATTTTACCGGCCTTGTTGGACAGTCATCTCGCTGTTTGAAGGTCTGAGTTTTTGGACTGCGGCTGTGGACCACAATCTCAGCTTCTTGCTGTTGCTCCCGGTCACAAGCCTGTTCCCACGACACAGTAATACACCTACACACAGAAATATGGACACAGACAAAACATACATTCATACGAAAGAAGACTGTACAGATATGTACAGATAAGGAAAACATCAAAATAAATATTCACCAATTTCTCCCTCGTCAGCCTCCCATGTCATAAAGCAGCGACGTGGGTTGCAGTCCCACACGCACACAAGTCCGCTGTTTGTTCCCGTGAACAGGACGGAGTTAGTGTTATAGCACAGGGATGTAACCTCTGCCTCTCCAATCTTCTCTGGAACAGCTACTTTTTGTACCTGGCAATAGAAATAGTCTAATTAGTTCCGAATGGTGTTGGACCAAAACTACTATTATATCAGTATCGGACCCAGTACAGGTACCTGAAAATGGCATCTGTATTCTTTTGAGTCAAGTATATCTATAGAAATACAGTACAGCAAAATTCTAGTTTTTTGAAAGGCAGAACAACTAGATTGGACATCAAATTTGTATGTGGTGGTGTGAAGAAACCTGCAAGATGTTGCTGCCATCTGTGCCGAACAAGCAAGTTACAACATTTTGACTGTTTACTTTCTGTAATTTATGAATTGTGAATCAGTACTGTTTCAGTAAGCTTGATTTCAACTGAGAGATAGGGGGTGGTGTGTGTGTGTGTGAGGAAAAGCTCATTTCACTCCAGCTGATATGCATCACAACACGACAGAAAACTCTCAAGGACCGCACACTATCCGTGTTTAATATGAACAATGTTGACATAAGAAGTGGACTAAAATATCTTGGACTAGAAAAGCAAAAGAAGGTTCATGAAGTAAAGATAATAGAGCAATAAGATTTTTTTAAATAATATATGTACTAGTAATTAAATATTTTTTTAAAAATTTGGAACAGATCTTTAAGCACATTTAAAAAAATGTAGTAGTATTAGTAGTTAGTAATAGTAGTAATAGCAGTATTGCTACAACCTTATGATGAAAAATATACATATAGTTTCGTTTATTTCTAGAACCATTGACGGCAGGAACGAACTAATGTGGTTTTCTGAATCAGTTTGCAAAACATGACAAAGAAACATCAAAAATTGCAATGAAACAGACCTTTAAATAAAAATGTTACCCAGTGTTACAGACCAATTACTGAAATCGCAAATATTAAACATGTTCAACATTTAAGACTCATCATGTTGGAGAGTGAAAAGGGTCAACATAGTGTAGCGGGAATGAGCAAGAAATGCATGTGCATTTTTGCGTCCGTGTTTGTATGTTTACCTCTAGCTCTGCCCCAGAGCCACGTGTGTGTATGTGACAGAAGAAGACAGCGTTGGAGCCAGTGAAGGCGAGTTGGCTGGCACTGCTGGGACAGAACGCCCCCTCATGCAGTGGAACATCCACACTGACTGCACAGAGCAGCTCAAACGAGTGTGTACTCCACAACGCTACCACTGACTCCACAAAATCCCCTGCACAGGCAAGATAACGCCAGAGATTACATCGCAACAAATGATTTTTAAACATGAATCATCATAACCTGGTACTCCAGAGAATAGCTATTTTCAAACAGCAGCTTATATCTACCAAGGCTGCAATATTTGGTGGTGGACAGACAAATTTCTGTCAAAATAACACTACACAAAATAAAATCTCCTTACTGAGGATGCCATATTAAAATGACCCAACATCACTCAGAGCAGTGCAGGTGGTGACACTGAACCACACTGCTGCAATGTGCCACTGACCCATGGAGAGAAGATAGAGGTCATCTCTGGAGAACGCCAGGCTCTGAACTGATCCTTTGTGGTAAGAAATGCTGTTTCGGCGGGAACCATCCTGAACATTCCATATGCAAATGAGGCTCTTGGATTTGGTCCCGCCTCCCGATGCAGAGGCTACCATCTGGACAGACAACAATAAACAGTGATTAAATGAGAAGCCCATGCAAAATCAACAATTTAATGTGATTAGTGTGACATTTGATGGAATTGAATAAAATAACATTAACCAAAATAAACTCAACCGGAATACATTTTCCTATATTTTATTTTTTTATTTCATTTTTAGAAATATGTTAAACTCAGCACACTAGAAATTGTGGCATAAAATGTGCAGGAAACATATTTAAGTTTATCTCCTTTAAAGGATGGGTGATTACTTTTGGTTAGAAAATCAACAAAGCATGTAAATCTGACCAGAGGTGTTCAAGCTTCTCCACATGACTGTATATAATTAGAGGCAAAACCATAAGTAATCATGACCTATACTTTTATATTTAGATTCTGTAATGAGAGACAAATAAAGAACTAATTACAGATACAGTTAATGAAAAGTTTGCATCACCACATGTTATATGTAATTTACAGAAAGCATAGCCTCTTGCACTACTGTCAGCAGCTGTACCTGTGCATCATGTGTGACCACGAGGGTCGAGATTTCCTCACTGTGGCCGAGCCAGTGCCTCTGAGAGCCAGTGTGAAGATTTTCCACTACAACTACACACCCACAGGAGTACACAAACAGGCCTGCATGCAAGCACACAGTTAAATTATGAAACCCCAGTGTCTAAATACAGAATTGTGGGTGCACACACACACACGCACGCACGCACGCTCAGAAAAGACAATTGCACAGTCACCAGATTAACATACAAAAACATGTTTAAACAGAACTATATTAAGTGGACATGCCTGTTTCTCAACAAACCACTGCTCTTAGGTTTTGTTAATATTAATATTCTTATTCTACCAGTTTTTTTGCCGTTGCTGTTGGCAACTTTCCACCCCTGACTTGGGTATTATCCTGACGGGCGGAGTATTGGTCATTTGAATACTGTATGAATACTGAAAGAAGAGAGGAAGGTTCAAGCACTGTGACGTCAACATACTCTGAAGCTAGAAGCAGAGCAGCAGAAAATGGGCAGAGACGAAGGGAGCAAAGTGCTGCAGAAATGCACTCTAGTTTTCTGTTCTTGTCACTGTTAAATAAAATGAACGTCTAAAAGAATTGTCACAAAAAAGACCCACAGAATCGTGACAACAGCTCAAATATTTCTTCTGACATCAAAGGTATTTCTCTTGCTGCAGTAACAACCTTTAGGCTTTACTCAAGATGCTGGATAATTGCTAAGAGGATTTATAATTTTCAGCCATAACAGCAGGTGCTGAGGTTGGATGAACACCAATTCACTCCCCAAAGCACTGGATAAAGCTCCATCACTCCAGAGAACACAGTTTCACTGCTCCCCAACTCAATTCTCAAAAGCCCTCTAGCTGATGTTTGGCACTAGCCATGATGGCTTTAGGCTCATGTGTAGCTGCCCCAGAGTATCCCATTCTACTGGCAGCTTTTCTACAAAGATTATACAAGCTATGTGTGCACAACCAAATACCTGACACAGCCACAGGAACAACTAATTGGAAGAGGTGTTTGTATACTTTGGGACATTACTTATTTCTTAAAAAAATAAATAAATAAATCCTTTCCTTTGGCTTCTCTATGACTTACGTTGTTCTTCTCTATGTCTTGTGTATTGTTGGGTTAGGTGTTGGCTAATTATTATTTGACAGTTGTTGTATAGATGCTCTGACTGCAGTATATTGGTTAAATAGTTGACATGGATTTAAGCTGTTTTTCAGGTAAGAAACAGTTGTGGACTTCTTAAGCACTGATGTACGTCGCTCTGGATAAGAGCGTCAGCTAAATGCCATAAATGTAAATGTAAATGTAATGAATCATTTGTTTTCTTCTGGTGTCTCTTTACCTGTGTCTGGATTCCAGGCCATATTGTTCCGTCCATTGCCATTGTAGCCAACCACAGCTTTGAGAGTCAGGCCCTCCTGTCCAGGAGGTGGAGTTATAGCACTCTGACAGAGATGGGAAGACAAAAGGAGAGGGTTAGGATCTAATAGCATTATCCATAATGGTTATGGTCCTTGATGAGGACACCAAGGTATCATAGATACCAGTTACAGTATCTTTTTTGCTTTAATGTATTTCAGCTAGTAATCATATGAGCCAATGCTAACAGGGCACAGTGTCATTTTTAAGCAGTACACACTACTGATATCTCTAATATAAACTTAATACATGTAGCACAAAACAGGAATTCATTAAAAAAATGAATATATTCAAACAGAAAGTGATATGCGGAGAACATTATGAAAGACATGACATGCAAAACCATGGATAGGTTAAAACAACAAAAACAAACAAACAAAAAAAAGATAAGGTACCGGGTCCATCACAGATGTCTTGTAACGTGGCGTAAAGTGTTTGTAACAGTCTGGGCAGTCTGCCTTCAAATCCTCCTCGTTTTCCTCCATTCCGATCTGATTGGTTAGAAAAGTGACTGAGTCTTCAGCAGGCAACCTCTCAGTGACTCGCAGGAAGGAGGCATGTCTGGGAGCAGGAGAGTGGGTGGGTCCAGACTGGAACTCTTCATCATCACCATCATCACCAAGTGACAGGAGAGAAGAAGCTGTCTCAGAAACAAAGACACAATTAACAGATTTAGACTGCAAAGAACAGGTTCTATGTAACTAGTGTTACATTAAAAAGACCACTTAAATCTACTATTCATTATTTAAGTGATGCATTATTTATGGAGTAATGAAATGTTTTTAAATTTAATTTGATGATTTAACAACCGGGTGTGTTTACACAACTGCCGAAATCCAATAACAATCAGTGTGCATGTAAACAGCATAGAGCCCAACTGGATCCCGAGAATTCTAGTTTAGTAGTGGTGCAACGGATCACTGTTGATCCGTGATCCGAACCGATCTCTCTCCACGGTTCGGCACGCACGTGATCCG